>VSMD01031728.1:0-341007 GCA_008750895.1 Mirza zaza | reverse complement strand
AATATGGTGAAAAAAAAAAAAAAAAAAAAAAAAAAAAAAAAAAAAAAAAACATTACCTGAACTCTGGTGTATCTTTCTAAAATATTTATTAAATTAATGAATGAATGATTATATAATCCTGGTATCTAAACACACATTTTCTAGAGGAAAATGCAGATTAAAAAACAAGAAATGTTAATAAAAGTGTTAAATATTATAACAAACATTTTTTTTTTTTACCTGCTGTAGAAGCATTAAGAATGAAACAGTGTCTGCTAATGGAAACTTAGAAAAGCTTCATAAATGCATTAAATATATGAGGTGCACCTTAATAGTAGGATAATTATATAATTTTTTCATCCATGCTAGGAAGCATTTAAGAGGAACAGGGGAACAACAAACAGAAACTGAAAAGTAATGGTTGAGGGGGAGGTGTGGAAGAGAGCAGAGATACTGAAGAGGAGAATATTTTGGCATAACATGAGGTCAAAAACATTATAAATTGCCTAAAAAGGAGTATAGATTTTATTCTAAAGGCAGTAGTTTCCATTAAAAGCATGTGAATGACAACATCTGTGTTTTTAAGATGGAACTTAAATATTCAATATTTTGTAAAAATTCCCTTAGTTAACATAAGCAGACTTGAGAGTGGAAAGAATGAAGCTGGGTAGGAAGATAAGGAAAGAGGGAAGGAATGAGATGTAAAGTCATCTTTCTTCATAACAAAACTAGCTTTATAGGACAACTGGTCTTCATCTATTATTACAATCAGTCTCTAGACTGCGTGCAAAGACAAAAGGGTTAAAACAAAGACCTGAAACTTCTGGTCAGTGTGGGAAGAAAATGTGAGGGAATGCACAAAGTCTTGGAGTTCAAATGAATGGAATAACAACAAAGACAACATTTTTTAAGCAAACAGCAAAAAAAAAAATCTATTCTGTGGCAAAAAAAAAAAAAAAAAAAATCTATTCTGATGGAGAGAGAGAGAACTCATGGAAAGCCAGACTGCTCTAACCTGTTTTAGACCTTCTGGTGACAGATAAACCAATTGCATGCGCTGACACATAAATACTTGATATGTTTTTATAGAGCAATGAATGCATATAATTTCTTTGCCCTTTTCCCATATAGGGGGAGACAATAAAAAACAAGTAATTCTCCACATTTTTAGTTAAATCAATGAAATATGCAAATCTCTCCTATGGCTTTGTCAATTTCATGTTCTATTTTAAACATCTTTTACTTAAAATTTCACTGGAATTGGTGAATAAAAATCCACTATTAAGGTGGATTTTCTGGTTAGGACTTAGGATACCTAAGTCAGATAAGGACATAAACAAACAAAGAAAAGAGCATCTGGGACTGTGCATTAGCTTGGGAAGCAGGACTCTGTATTACTGTCTTTCATACTCCTAAGAAATGCTTTTTACAGGCTGAGTATAAAGTGGTCCTTTCTCCCTCTGTTAAAATGCAGAGCTGTTCTGTTCTGCTCAAACAACTTTTTGCAATAATGGCTTTACCAGTGAAAGTGAAGAATAATTCATCTAATTGAAACTTAGAATGCTATAGATAGGCAGAAAGTAATTACTATGATACAAACTAGCCAGGTTCCCGGGAATAACATTCATATCTTTATGAAAAGTGCTATGAAATTATTCCAGACCATGAGCATCAGGACATCCATTTACATCTTATCTGCACCTCTCAGAGTTCTACAGGATGCATAAATAGGAGTAGAGTAAATAAGAACAGCAAGGTAATCCTCCTATTACATTCTGCACTGGTGAAATCCTACTGTGTCTAGTTTCTCACACCAGAACATAAGAAGGATGAAGTGAGTGCAGGACAGAGGAAGAGAAAAAATTGAAGTGTTAGAAAGGGGAA
The DNA here is from genome assembly GCA_008750895.1 of Mirza zaza. NCBI lineage: Eukaryota > Metazoa > Chordata > Mammalia > Primates > Cheirogaleidae > Mirza > Mirza zaza. Next base: position 339,144 of record VSMD01031728.1, on the reverse strand, counting down.
TTCTAAGAAGGGTTAAAAGGATTTATATTATTTCTGCTAGAAAAGAGCAGGTTAAAGGGTCGTTATTAATAGTTTTCAATGAAGAGTTATTCCAAAGATTGTGGTGATCAGCTATTTCCCACTTTTGTTGAAAAATAACAGAGAAAAATGAATTTTAATAGCAAAACAAGGGAGGGAAGAAAGAAGCTTTTGATAATAGAAACGGCTGTTCAACATTAAATGAGTTCCCAAGAGATTTCAGAACATTGCAATTGCGGAAATCTTTTTAAAAATAGAATTTTAAATTTGTGAGGCTTGGAGGTCAAGGGAAGGACAAAATGACCCTTTAAGATGATTTCCATGACTGAAATTCAAAGACTGTTTTACGAGGGAGGACAGGACATGCATTATTCACTGAAAGGGACTGTGTAGCTAGGGGAAATAAAAATAAGTACAAAATGCACTCAAATGTGGCATCTCTTCTTGAAGTTATTTACCAAATTAGATTATACTAAGGTTTTCTTCATGTAAGGTGAGGGAAGCAGTTTATTTTTCCTCTCTATTTCTCATAACATACACATGCAAAAATACATACATGTGTGTGTATATATATAAAAATATATATCTATACGCTTTTCAGAAAAAGGAGAGAAAATAAATTACTTCCAACAATGAGACATTTTCATCTCAAGATAAAGTTCTTGCTGATTCATGTGAGTTGGAATCTCCCACATTATGTAGCAGAAATAAATAAGGGAAAATCTTACATAACTGTTAACTTAACCCATCTCTGGCAATGTCGGAAAGCTTTGGATTGAAAATATAGACTAAGGCTTCTCAACTTTAGCATGCATATAAATCAGCCAGAGGCTTATTAAAAATGCAGATCCATGGGTTAAACCCTCAGAGATTCTGATTCAGTTGGTCTGATTCAGTGGTCCCAGGAATCTATATTTTCAGTAAAATCTCAGATGATTATAGTGTAGATTTCTGAGGACAACAATGTCAGAAACAATAGTCTAGAAACTTTGGTTGTGGTTCATATATACACTTATTAAATATTTTTGTTGTAATAAATATATATATAAGTGAACTATTCTATGGATATTAAGTTATAAAATCATAACAGAAAAAATCATTTGTGATTAAAATCACTTTTGAAGTTCCTTTAAATCATCCATAAATTACAGTGTAATGTGCGATATAAAAACTTGCATAGTATTAATAACATCAATATAAATACAATCTATGGCTTAAGAAGTACTTAAATATACCAAGGCAGATCCAACTAAAAACAATTTTGTTTTCAAAGCATTAGTATTCTAGATTACATCAAACTAAAAGGCTTCTGCACTCCAGTGGCAACAATCAGTACAAGGAAAAGACAACCTATGAAATGGAAGAAAAATATTTGAGAACCATACATCTAATAAGGGGTTTGCTATGGTCTGAATGTTTGTGTCCCTTGGAAATTCATACGTTGAAACTAATCCCCAATGTGATGATATTAAGACTTGGGACCTTTAACAGTGATTAGATCATGAGGACTCTCCCTTTATAAATGGGATTAGCACTCTTATAAAAGAGTCCTGAGGAAGCCCAATTGTGCTTTTGTCCTTCTACCATGTGAGAGGACATAGCTAGAAGAAACATCTATGAGGAATGAGTTTTCACCAGACACCAAATCTGATGGCGCCATGATCTTAATCTTTCCAGCTACCAGAACTGTAGGAATAAATTTCAGTTGTTTATGAATCACCTTATCTAAGGTATTTTGTTAGGGCATCCTGAATTGACTAAGACTGTGTTACTATACAACATATATAAGAAATTCAAATTATTCAATAGCAAAAAACCAAATAATATGATTCTAAAATGGGCAAAGGACCCGAATAGACTTTTGTCAAAAGAAGACATACTAATGGTCAATAGGTATACGAAAAAATGCTTAATATCACTAACACTTGGGATAATGCAAATCAAAACCACAATGAGTTTTCACCTCACACCTGTTAGAATGATTATTTTCAAAAGACAAAAGATAAAAAGTGTTAGTGGGGATGTGTAGAAAAGGGAACCTGTGTACACTACTGATGGGAATGTCATTTGGTGCAGCCATTACTGTAAATAGTACAGAGGTGTCTCAAAAAATTAAAAATAGAACTTCCATATAACCCAGCAATTCCATTTCTGGGTATATATCCAAAGGAAATTAAATGAGTATTTTGAAGAGATATTGGCACCCCCATGTTCATTGCAGCATTGTTCATAAAAGCTAAGATAGGGAAACAAATTCTTAAGTGTCTGTTGGCAACAGATGAATGGATAAAGAAAACTATGTATACATATATGTGCGCATATATAGCATATATACACATATATGTGTGCACATATAATATAGATTTTATATATATATATACACACACACACAGAGAGAGAGAGAGAGTACATATCATAATGTACACTGCACAATGATTATAATGTTATTTTGGTTAATGATGGCCTGTATATACAACAGTGGTCCCATACATTTAGATACATAAATACTGACCATCGTGTTTTAATTGCCTACTGTATCCAGTACAGTAACATGCTGTATAGATTTGTAGTCTAGGAGCAATAATAGGCTATACCATATAGCCCAGGTGTGTTCTAGGCTATACAATCTAGGTTTGTGTAAGTACATTGACACAATGATGAAATAGCCCAATGACACACTTCTCAGAACAGTATCCCCACTGTTAAGCAATGCATGACTGTATGTGTGTGTGTGTACACACACATATATAATGGAATATTGTTCAGCCTTTAAAAAGAAGAAAATTCTACCATTTGCAATGACATGGATGAAACTGAAGGATGTTATGCTAAGTGAAATAAGCCAGACAAAGAAAGACAAATACTGCATGATCTTACTTACATATGGGATGTAAAAATGTTGAACTCAGAGAGAGTAGAATGGTGATAACCAGGGGCAGAGGATTGGGAGAAACAGGGAGGTGTTGGTCAAAGGGTACAACATTTCAGTTATACAGGATGCATAAGTTCTGGATATCTAACATAAAGCACAGTGACTATAATGAATAATACCTTATCGAATACCTGAAATTTGATAACATTCTTAAGTGTTTTTACCATACACACACAAAAATGATAACTGGGAGGTGACAGATATGTTAAATAGCTTGATTATTGTATTTTACAATGTATACACACATCAAACATGTGCACTTTAAATATATGGATTTTTATCTGTCAATTATATCTCAATAAATCCAGGGAAAGTATGATTAGTATTCACAAGACACTACCATTAAACCAATTAGCAAATTTCTAACTATGAATATTAGAAATTCATTTTAGAAATGTTAGAAATTCATTTTAGATAATTCTAAAATGAATATTCTTGCCAACAGAGTTAATATTAATCTTATATAGCACATGATAAAAGTTCATAGTGTGTTTGTGTGTTTTAAATTAGATAATAAATGTGAAAATACCTAATATAGGGTCTGGTGCTTTGAAGATGCTCAGTGTTTTTTTCTGAATTTTGAAATTAAATTTTGCTTAATTATAATAACAGTTTTTTCCTTTGAAATTCTGTGAAAAAACCTAAACATTTTTACCCTCATAATATGCTGAAATAAAAAAGAAAAAAAAGAATTTGGTATCTAGCTTCTCAACCCCCCAACATTACTTTCTTATCATAATCTACTCTTTCCCAACATCTCTTTAATGCAGTGAGAGACAGGTTTCATAATATGTTAATATTAGGTTCTCACCACAGAGGTAGATTACAGAAGCGATCAATTTATGATAAATTAAATGCCCATCTGATGTGATTTTTCTGTAATGACATCTGGCCATTTTCCATTTTGAGTCTGTTTTATCAATTACAGAGTTTAGACTGTATGAACTCAAATATTATTGCGAGATTTAAATTTCTATAATTCTAAATAGTTTTTACATTCTTGTTTGTTTTCTCCCAAGTTACAAACACCAGGTGACCACTTCTAATGCCCACTCAGACAATTCATTTCTTCTTTCTGAACCAGACATCAAAAGGCAGTATGGAAAAAGTAATTAAAGTCATGGTTATTAAAATAACTTATACCTAGATTTGAAAATTGATGATGACGTTTAGTAACTGTGTCACCTTGAGAGCAATTATTAAACCTTCTCAAACTTGTTTTTCTCAATTTAAATGGGTAAAATATTGCTTACTCTTCACAGATGTTGAAAAAATCAAACACTATAAAGAACTTACCATAATGCATGGCATGTAATAAGTATTCACCAATTGATAAATCTTATATTAATTGTCCTATCCTGAAATGGTCATTAACATGTTTGTTAAAAGTGCCTTCTTTCTAAATTTTTGCTTACTCAAGAATCAAAAACACATCACAAAAAATCAAGAAAAATCTCTACAAAATTGAAATGTCAGAAATTCATTTATCAGGATACTGTTCATACTTGTTAACAAAAATTTACCAAATGGAGGTCTGCCTACTATTAACAAAAATTGTGTTTGAACTTTGTAAATATTTGAATTGAATATATCACATTTTTCTTGCACAAAGCAAGATTTAGAAAATCTTTTAATAATTGTTTATCTCTCTTAAAGTAATTTTACATAAGAAAAAAAATATTATAATAGCCTGGTCCTGACCTTATGTTACCCCTGTTTCTAAGAAAATAGAGTTAATTATTTACATTAATAATAAAAGAAACTTTATTGCATAAATTATGTGAAATTCAAACACAAAAAATAAAACCATTGTCATTCTGAATTTTCTTCCCAGGTTCATCAAGTAAAGACTTTTTTTAAAAAAATTGAAGTTCATTACAAAAGAATAATATAATCCTCCAAGTGTGTAGCACAACATATTTTTTAAATTTTTTTTGACTTCAGCATATTATGGGGGTACAAATGTTTAGGTCACGTGTATTGCCTTTGCCCCACCAAAGTCAGAGCTTCAAGCGTGTCCATGCCACAGACAGTGCGCACCACACCCATTAGGTGTGTATATATCCATCCCCTCTTCCCCACTCCCATCTACCTGACACCCGATGAATATTATTACTATATGTGCACTTAAGTGTTGATCAGCAAATACCAATTTGCTGGTGAGTACATGCGGTGCATGTTTTTCCATTCTTGTGATACTTCACTTAGTAGAGTGGGTTCCAGCTCTATCCAGGATAATACAAGAGGTGCTTTGAAATTTTAAAGATTGCTTTTCTAGCAAGGAAAATTTGTAAAAATTCAGAATTATACTGAATAAATTCTCTAACTTCTAATGCTTGTTTGGCATGAGCAATGATAAAATATACTCTATTATCCATTCCTTTTAGAAAATAAGGTTTTCTATTCTCATCGATTCTGATTGCTAAAAAGATTTTATATATGTATATTTGACTTATCTGCTTTTATGGAATTAGCATACATTGATAGACACTAAAATTAATTTTAGCACAACTTAATTACTGAAGATTAAGAAAGCAATTTAAGATGTTCTATTGTGCTGGGTTATCATTTAAAAATTATTAATTATTATGATTAGGAATTTCTATTTAAGAGTCCTAGAAAGATTTTTTCCTATCTATTTTCTTATTTTTTTACTCAGTTCTCTTTCTTTCCATTAGTATTCTAAATTCATCAATCCCCAACTCTCTGGAAACGGAGTCTCCTGTTTTTCCCATTCCCTCTTTAACATTTCTATCAGCCTCTCCTCAAGGTACACTTTTTTTTCTCTACTGTAAACTTTTTTTATTTTATTTTATTTTAATTTATTTATTTGTTTTTATTTTAGCGTATTATAGGGGTACAAGTGTTAAGGTTATATATATTGCCCATGCCCTACTATAAACACATTAAGGAGTTCTTCAATTATAAGCACATGGAGAGAAGCAGAGTGGGGGGCATTCAATTTTCTCTCTCTTTTACTGCTCGCTGGTTTTCTTGCAGTGACAAAACTGTTCAAGACGTGATATACTTCCATTATTTCCTCATGCTTTCACCCCATCCAATACCTTTTCAATACATGAAATCTGTTCACCTCTCTAGAATCTTCTTTCTCAAAAGTTTCTATTCTCCTTATCAGTGGCTTAATCTTTCAAAAGCATTGCTATTGTTTCCTGCTCAGTAGCCTGCAATAGCATCCTATTACCTACTGTATCAGGAGCAAATCTTTCTGTCTAGTTTTCAAGACTCTCCATGATCTGATTTAACTTATCCCATTGAAAGTGGAATAAGCAGATATTTTCTAATACAGACACAAAATTACAGTCAGTCCAGTATTTTCACCATCCCCTCTACACATAATATTTCTTTTTTACATTGCCCCCTTAATGCTCTTTCTTTTGAAATATTTCTTACCAATTCTTTTCTACATATTCTTCATGGTCTGCCTAATACATCATCTTCAAAGACATCAGAAGCTTTCACTTATATTTTATTCTCTTTAATTTATTCAGTATTCAGTTGCTTCTACTTGTTTTAAATTATAACAATAAATCTCTAACTAAATAATTTTTTATTCAAAGGCAGAAATTATGCTTTTTACTTTTTTTTTTCTTCTATTATTTATTTAAATCTATAAGAACACTGAGTTCCATGTCATGGGAGAAACAACTTTGCTAGTTCCACTGACTATACACAATATAGACATCATTCATACAAACAAAAATGTTAATGTCACTCCCTAGATTTTTGAGGAAAAATGTCTACACTACCATAGAAATGGTCCTATAATCATGGGAGATTTCTTTAAAGATTCTTACTAAAAACACACAAATTTTACTGTGTGTGGGTCAAAGTCCAATTCTAGATGAAAGTGTTGCCATATAATTGTAAATATACAAATATAGAGAATGATTTATATGTGTGTATTTAGATATGTGTGTGCTTTTCGGTTCAGATATCCATGGATTTCCTATTCGTATATAGAAATAAAATATTAAAGATTTTTCAACATTAAATCTTAAGAACTCATAAATTTTAGTCATATGTAAGCAGCTACTGAAACCGTCTTTCCCCAACCTGGAACCACTCACAGCATAAAAGAGATCTGGAGAAAGAATACCCTCAAATTCTTTCTCTGCAGAATGTAGTCATTTCCTATATGGAGGAGCTCATTTCCAGTAGGAGGTCCTCAACTTACTCTTCTTCAGCACCCCAGCTCAGGTTCAGAAATGTCAGCATGAACACCTATCCACAATCAGTGATTTAGAAGAAATCAAAAAATAAATCTCAAGATTTGGAAGCCTTGCACTATAGGAGACTAATAGTCTAAAAGAATTGATGGTTTTATAGGTGAGTATCTTTTTGCCAAAAAGTATCTCAAGTACAGAGGGAAATAAATTCCTTTGCTTATTATAATAAATTACCTACATAATTTAAACATACTTGTCTCTTTAACAAAACATATAAGGTCTATTTTGTGCCAACTATTTGGAAATATATACTACAAATATCTCTAGTCTCAGGTTCATTTTCTTAAAACTGATTTTGGCAACCTTCTTACATTTTTGGGTAAAGTAATGTGGATATGAATTTGCATTTCAAACTCCAATAATATAGACACATTATATTGATAGTGCTGTTAGAATATAGACATGAAAATGGTATTCTCATTTTAACTATTCATAAAGATAATGCATATCATTTTCTAATATTTGAGGGAGTGTCATTTAATGTATACATTTGAATTCAGAGAGATTTATGTCTGTATAAGGATTATATTAGAACATTTCTTACGGCTTTGTTCTGTCATATAAATTTTGTCTATGACATTATTTTGGTGGGTTACAATTTTTTGTATACTGTATTAACATTTCAAATAAAAAACACATTGTGACACTTTGTGGAAATCAGCCTATTTTTTCACCAGAAAAAAAATAGGAATGAAGAAAAACTTTTTCTTTTCTGTCAGTCTAGAAATGTCAAATGTGAAACAGGGTCCCTAACTTGTCCTTAGAGAGGAAATTCTGCTTCTAGTAGAGGGTATGGTTCAGGGATAAATAAGGACATTTCTTCTAGAAGACAGGCTGTTCTTTGTCAGATACAAATGATCTGATGAGAATAAAGAAGGAGATGATTAAAGGGAAAAAAGAATTGACCTGTTATGAGACTAAAGTAATGTCTCAGATATCCTGCTGTTTAGATCCTACATTTATGCTCTTGAAATTGAGCAGCCCTGACTGTGTCTCTCTGTAGGGTTTAGGCAACTGAGAAAGTAGGAGAGTTAATCTGAGAAAACAGGAATATGGAAATGCCCAGGGCAGAAAACGTTCTGCCTTCAGTGCCTGCAGAAAAAGGAAAGGAAGCATTTAAATTAATACAGTCTTTTCTGTAGCAAGTTTTTCTTTTTCTCCATTCATAAGCTTCTATTCACCTATTTCTTTTTCCCTTTCACACTCTGGGATTCTTTGTTCTTTTGTGCAGAAAGAAAACAATAAAAATAAAAACAAATTTGGCATTCATGCAGTATTCATCCCTTGAAAATAAATGAGTATCACCTTCCTATATGTCTTCTAATGAATTCATCAATTTAGCTTACGTTTCTATTGGAAATTACAACATGTCAACTATGAAAAATGCCCTTTATTTATAAAGCAAATTGTTTACATTACAAACAGACTTAGAAAGGGAAGCAATTCCACAGCTTCAAATTCAATGAAATGAGAAATCCCACCATAACTTGGTAGCCTGAAAGCAAACTGCAGCCAATATTGCAGAAGTTTTAGGTTCAAAAACAGTAATAGTAAAGTTTCAGACCTTACTTTTAGACCAACTTCAAGGTAGCATTAGTTAATAGTATTAAAAACAAGCACCACATGTACTCACCATCAAATTGGTTTTAACTGAGCAACACTTAAATGCACATATAGTAACAACATTCATTGGGTGTCAGGTGGCGGGGAGGGAATGGATATATACACACCTAATGTGTGCAGTGTGCATCATCAGGGGGATGGACATGCATGGAGCTCTGACCCAGGTGGGGCCAGGGCAGTGTACATGTGACCTGAACATTTGTACTCTCATAATATGCTGAAATTTTAAAAAATTATAAAACAAAAAAATTATAATAAGCTGAATACATAGGTTGTATTTTCTTCTTCATAGTGCTTCCATTAAATCATCTGACTTATTCTCATGACATATTTCTGTAAGGAAAAACAAATCAGATATTGTAAAATTTCAGTCTATACTTTACTGAACAACTTTGAGAGGATCCTATAACACTCTGGTGCTGAGATCTGTAGGATTATAGTCAGCTGGCGACATGCCAGGTAGGCCAACAACAGCTAGGATATCTAATGGACATGTTAAAGCTGAGAAAAGAATTGGCTTTATAGTGAGGGTAGAGTAGGTGATTGCCAAATGCAATGTGTCTGAGGGGTGTTTATTGAGGTATGTCTATATATTATATAATATTATATATTATATAATATATAATGATATATTCACATATTCTGCTTCGATAGAGGGTGTTTTCATATATTAAAATTAATATATGAACATTTATATAAACAATATATAAATATATATTTTATATTATTAGCATTAACATGTGAAATTATTCCATACCAAAGTACAATATGTTAGGAAATGCTAATTGTTGTTAATATTTAACTGATGTTATTAATGCTAATATATGAAAGCAACCTGTATCAGAGCACAATATATGCTAATATGTACAATTTCAATATAAGTTGAGGTTTAGGCAACAATATCCTACAGGTATTGCCCTACATTTAGTACTTCAAGTAATGCAGTTGCTGCCCTACTAATTACATATTCATTTATGAATAGTTACAAAGATCTTAGCACGAATGATTTCACCAATGCTTTTATTAATTCCTAGCTTGAAATGGAAGAGAAACACATCAGTCAGTTTTAGATGTGGAAGATTAAGTTAAGATTTTAATATGAATTTCATAATTAAGCTACTATTTAATAGGTCTGAAGGAGAAAGAAACATAGAGAATCAAGGACATTTAGCCAAAGGCAGGTCTTCTCCACAATTCTACAGAAATGGCAGCAAGGCATAGGAGGGAGTTCAGTAAGGAAAAGGAAAATTTATCAAATATAAGACAAACCAGGATATTTTTCAGAATTTTGCATATTATTAGGCCTAGAAATGATATGTTATCACCTCTGGATTTTGTAGATTGTTCCAGGCTTTATCCTTGGGGACTTAATTTTAATTTAATTAAATTAATTAATTAATTAATTAATTAATTTTGAGTCAGAATCTCACTCTGCTGCCCTGGCTAGAGTGCTGTGGCATCAGCCTAGCTCACAGCAACCTCAAACTCCTGGGCTCAAGTGTTCCTCCTGCCTCAGCTCCCTAGTAGCTTGGACTACAGGCATGTGCCACCATGCCCGGCTAATTTTTTCTATATATATTTTTAGTTGGCCAATTAATTTCTTTCTATTTTTAGTAGAGACGAGGTATCACTCTTGCTCAGGCTAGTTTTGAACTCCTGACCTTGAGCAATCCTCCCGCCTTGGCCTCCCAAAGTGCTAGGATTATAGGCGTGAGCCACCACGCCTGGTGTTTTTAAAAATATTTTTATCTAGAGTTATTACTGTAGATAAAAAAGAAATTGCTCTCTGGTGAACATATAGAACCAAACTCTCTGGTCTAAAACAATGTCCATGTATTTTGGAAGTTTGCCCAAACAGAGGGACAGTCCCTAGATAACGTAGCCTGTGGTAGCCAGTATTCAAGAGGAGTTAGTTATAAAAACTAAGCCTACTACCTTTAGGGATAACTGAACTATTACAAGATTATTTTAGGTCTAGCAAAAATGATTTACAAATGGTTTGTCTTAGTTTTATCTAAACTATATGGAGCGAATAGCTGAAAGGTCAAATATATCAAAAACCATATCTCCTTTCCAATTACTTAGTAAAAGAAAAAAATTCACAATGCTATGTCAATTTACAAATGAAGACACTTATCTAGGAAAAGAAAGTCACTTGTCTCTTGTCTATCAGAAGCTAGTTTATTTCTTAGTTCACTAAAAGTGATCTGATGTTTTTCTATATGTTTGCTATGACTATTGAAAGATAGAGCTTTTCTTCTCATGCTGTCAAGTCTTCCTCATACTAAATTCTCCTTAATTATCTGTCTCTCAAATATTTTCCTCTACAATTTTCTTTTTTTAATGTCAAAGGAAACACATAAATTAAGCCTGGAATCTCTTTAGGCAGAGATCCAGAGACAAACTATTTATCTACCTAAAATGTTCAGGAGTGATATACTTTAATTTTCAATATAATGTTACTCCCAATCCCATCATAATATGATAAACTTTTATTTAGCCCTGAGGTTGAATTCTGGCTCAACCAATTCTCTTTGAGAGAATTCTCTCTCCTTGTTAGTAATGTCACCCAAAGGAAGCCAGTTAGGATATCTGAATATAAGTTCATGCACCCATTGAAATGGGGATATACATCCCCTTCTTAGGTTTTGAGGATAAATTATCAAAAATGAAAATACCTAGCATAACCCTAAAACATTAGGTGCAAAGTCAATGGTGGCTTTTTCTCTTTGCTTTACTTAGAGGGGAAAATAGCATATGCTTTGAAGGGTCAAGGTGATATGATAAGAGATTTAAGTTCAAAATGAGGACAAGTTAAGTATGAGTGCTATCATTTCGTATCTGTTAACCTCAGACAAGTCATTTAAAATCTCTGAGTCTCATTTTTTTATATGTAAAACATAAAACTCTCTTGTTTTTATTATGAGACTGCTGTAAGAAAAACATATATAAATGTTTTTGAGAGCATTTTAAAATATAAAGCTTTACTATTGTTGCCTCTTCATGTACTAATTTAATCTGCTCAGCATTTCTGAGGCTATTCTTAGAAAAATAGAGCATTGGTTCTCAAGGCTCTTAAAAGCAAGCATCCAAAGGGAGATTTATTTGTGAGAAAAATTAGGTAACACAATGAAGTTAAACTGAGAGTGTTAAAAAATTTATAAACTCTTGATGTCATGGTGATGTTCGGCTAGGGTCATCTTTTTGGCACATAAAATCTATTATTAAGGTCTATTAATAGCACAAAATCTGTAGCTCTGAAAAGGACTTTCTCATAACAAACTGCTCACATACATCTGTAGTTCCTGAGAGAAGTTTTTTTTTTTTTTTTTCTTTCCTAGTTACATAAAAATCTAGAAGTTATCTTTCTCTCTTTGATATCTGGCTGTCAGTTTCTGGGACTCACTGTGCTGGAACACTATCTCAGCCCATCAACAGCTACTACATTTCCAGATCTTCAGCATTTATCACTTGTGACATCTCTTAGGGCTATTGCCTGTACTTGCTTTTGGTCCCTGTGTATTAAATTGTCCAAGCATTTATTAGGAGCCAAAGCAGAGGTAATGCCATTCTACAGATACCGTGAGGTCCCAATCCACGTAAACATCTGTGCTGAATTTTTGCCACAGGATCTTGCATTGATTACTAGCTGGAATAAATCTCAAAATCTTGTGCTCTCTAATGAGAACTGGAACATGGCTTTAACACCAAAGTAGAAAACAGAGGTGCAATAAAATTATAATTCATGTTTAGAAAAAATTCATCTGCATTCATTTCTGGAAAGAAGATCATTCTTTGTTTTTTTAATTTTTTTAAGTATAAAGCTTTATGAAGCATAAAGAGAAAACTCATTTGTTTCTATAATATAAATACATCATTTGATTTCAACAGAGACATCTCTGGCTTGTATACATACCATCTATGTTATACGGAATATGATATGCTTGCTTTATATTGCTTGTCAAATTTTCCTCAAGTTTTTTGTAATATATTAGTCCATTCCAATTACATTTTAGGATTCTTAGAATTGTAACTCTTAAAGATCATCTGGACCATTCCTCATAACTTTACACAAAAAAATTGAGGCTTATAATGAAGTGATTTCCCCAAGACTATTCTTCTAGTTAGTAAAAACTTGTTCTTAGTTTTTAGTTAGTATTGCTTTTACTTCAAAATACTGCCTGCTTGAGGACAGAAACCATTATTTATTATATTCAAAGTTATTTCCTTTTCTTTCCTATATTCTTCCCTCTCTGTCATGCCAATAAAGAGAATAAGTATATTTGTGTGTGTGTGTGTGTGTGTGTGTATATGTGTATATATATATGTGAGGGAGTGCATATATATGTGCACACACAGATATATATATATATTTTAAAGGTATTATTGAAGGAATGATTTATATAATAGGGAATAAAAATGTGAGAATAATAGATAAAAAAATTTAGATATAATTTTAATTAAAATCTGTGGAAGACAGATATGAGAACTATCTTTTTGTAATATTGACAGATAAAAATCTATTAGAAATCTTCAATGATAATTTATTTTTATAGAACAAGTACTATGATAAGTGCTTTTATTATCTCATTTTAATCTCAAGATAATTCTGTCAGGTTTTATTTTATCATTCCTTTTTGCAGAAAAGGAAAGTAAAGTGCTACATGACTTCACAGTTAAAGTATATATGAAATTTTAATATTATAAATATTAATACATATATTACAATGGATTTTACGTGTTTATAAGATTTAAAATGCATAGCACATGTACATCATATATATGGTAATTATCACATATTGCTATTAGTATAACTCTTTGTGTTCATGTAACTCATATGTTTCTATATTCTAATATCCTTAAGAGAAACAACATGGCATCTCAGAAGCCACCTAATTAAGAGCCAGTCAAAAATTAGCCTGCAATAAAAACTAAAACAATAAATAAATGCATTAAATAACCAGGATTTGTCATAATTGGGGTAAATAAAGAACTGATTGAGATGGCTAATCTATTTTCCTCCTTATAGAACTACCAGTATTAAAAATTTCCAGCTCCAAGACAAAAAATAATTTTATTTTTTACCTGTAACTCATCTTTGATAGGTTTATAAATATTGATTCACAGAATTTTCCTATTAAAAAGCCAATATGAATCAAATTCCTTTTGTGTTTTCCTTACTATTTGTATTTTACCTCATTAGAAGATTGAGGCCAGTTTGATAAGTTTTTATATAAGGTAACTTTCATTTAATTATTTCAGAGACTAATGGCTTAAACCAGAATAGAAAATATAGAATTAATGAAATGAAGAAACATTTTCAATGAATTACTATTTCTCATTTACTTTTACAATTCCATAATCTGTCCCAAATTTGGCTATATATCCCCCAAAATACACTGTTAACTTGTCATCTATACCTAGGACAGACATATTTATATGTTCTTATTAAAATGATAAATCTACAAATAATATTCTTCATCTGATCCTACGAAGGCATGACATGAACACTTAGTTGAGGCACAACCTAAGGATTCTAAGCATGCCTTCCCTCTAACAGATGGAATATGTAGTACTAATGTTACTCAAAAACTTTTTTAACAGTTATAAGTTAGGGCAGAGCAGTGGAATGAGAAGTGTTATTCATTCCTGCTCTCAAAATGTATGATATTATCTCTTGTTTATATTGTTAGGTCTTTTACTTCCATAGAAAACATCTAATTTAACTTGTATTAGTAAAGCAGGATGTAATTAGACCTGATAACTTCTGAAGACATGAATTTAAATTATTTCTTTAGCTAGGGTTCAAAATTAATTTTGCAGATCTCTAACTCAGGCACATTTGATACATTTCAATACCATATTCTGTCAATGTAATTGTCAACGTCTGAAAAGAAATTGAGAACTCATGAAGGAATGATTCTCTTTTACTAGAGTTAATTGAACAAAGCTTTTCCTAAGATTCGTCTCTAGTTCCCACCAACCTGAGTCTATGATTAGCAGAGATATGTCATAGCAGAATTTTATCTCTAAGGCCTATTGTGAAGAAACTACCACTCCTCACTACAATGCTACATTGTTCCTATTTTAAGATAGGACCATCAGTCATAACTTCCGTTTCATTAGCAATGGATTTACTTCCTGCTTTGCTGACACTGTTGGATAAAGAAAAATCCCCAGGTATTAACAGTAATGCAAATAATTATGTGTATCATTCTGTTAATAAAATTGTTATATTAAAATAAAGATACTACAAAATAAATATTCCTTCTTTTATAAAACATAATTCTTAAAACAAAAATACAAAATTTTTGTGTTTTAATTCACTTAAAACATTTCTCTTTAAAGAAAAAGGTACATACTCTGTAACTTTTTATTTTCTCTTTATAGTGCTATATTACTTCACATTACATTATTTTCCTCTATGTTATATATATATTAAATATAAATAATACTATTTATATTTGATACAGACTTCTACCAAAGTCTTCATTATGATTACTAATAATACTTTTCCTAACTCTATGGAAGCTATATCCGATAAATATTCAAGCTATCATTAATTTTGAATATTTTAAAGCTCCTCAAATTCTAAAAAATATTCCAACTGTAAAAATATGTCCTATTTACTATGATTATTATATCATTAAGTTGAATTGTGGATTCTGACATATCCAAATAAACATATATACAACTTCATCAATACCATCTTAAAGTTCACATTATAGAATTTCATTAATTGAATAAAAACACTGCATATAGAGAAACTTATTTTGCTTACATTATCTGTAAGCAAAGCTCTTAATACACACTTTATAGGTTTTATGAGAATGAAATATAATAAGTAAAGGTAAAGGTGTCACTACAGTATCATAAATCAGTTAGCATTCAACAAATATTAGGGATTGTTCCTTTAAAGTTCTTAGTATGGTGTCAATTCCACATAATAAGTACTCAGATATAGTATTTTACTTTTATGGTACATTAATAATATACTAAAAGAAGGACTACAGGTTGTGAGAAAGGTAGTTGCTTTAAAGCAGAAGTCTAGAGAAGAAGGCCAAAGGATAAGCCAATGACAACAGTAACAGAAGCTGTCCATATATTAATCACAGGCTTTAAATGTGGCTGGGGGCATGCCAAATGATAACAGGTGAGTGTCTGGTCAGCAGATTTCACATCAAATCCCTAGATGTCTGCTCTCTGAGGTAATCCTCTATTAAAATACATAATAAAGAAATGTGTGTGGTAGGCAAATCCTTTATAAGAATAAATATTTTAGAATGTAGTTGATTCCAGAGTTTTGGGAGAAGGATTAAAGCAAAATAGAAACACAAAGAGCCCAGTAAGGTAAATAAAGAAGTGACCTCAAAAATTTTGTAGCCTTTCTTGTGTGTTTCAGGGCATGCTGGTTATACCCTTCCAAAAAGTAAACATGAGCTAACACAGTATTTCTTTAAAAATGCCTAATTTTATATGATAACTATAAGGCTATCGCTACCTGAAGGTGATTACCAAAACCCACATACTGGCATCAAGCTGTACTAGAGTCTCAAATTTCCCCAAATGCAGCCTATAACAACTTCCAGGTGAATGTTAAAATACCACCTTGACAATCAGTATCTCGAAGGGCATGCCAAAAGTAACTCTGATCCCTAGTGTAATCTCTTCAAGGAGTTCCTGGATAAGTTAAGATATCTAAATTTTGGTAAAATAAACTTATGAGCCACTATTTACTAGCCAAACATTGGGTTATATATCAGATTGTGCTGTGAGGTATCCAGGCCTGCTAGAGAAATATTCTTCGTACTAAGGAAAAAATCCCATTCGGAGTGCAGATAAAAAGATGGACAGAAATTATAAATATGCATTGTGAATTTACTGAAGATCTCAACTTACAATTAAAGTTGTAAATGCTATACATTTCCCATTACAAACAAGGGAAATATGAGAAATGTTGGCAGACTGATTTGTTGGAGGGCTTTTAATCTTAAGAATGCCATTCACTTAACTCTTATATGTTTTACAAATGTTTTCTGATTCTGTGCTTTTATCTCTTAGTGTTTGTGGTAGCTATGGTGTTCTTTGGCAATCATAAGTTTTAAATTTGATTAATTTAAATTTAAATCTACATCCTTTAGATTTCTAACATTGCTACCTTTTTAAAATAAAGTTTTCTCCATAAAATTATTTAAAAGTATTCTATATTTTATAATTGCTTTAAATTCTTACATCTTTTAACCCATCTGGCACTTCATTTGAAGTTTAACTTGAGATAGACCTCAAAAAGTTTTTTCTCCCAAAATATAGACATTTTCCCAACACTTTTATTAAATATTCTGTCTTTTTCTCATCAAAGTCATCGTATGCTATATTCACCAACATAAATATGTAAGATTTTGAATTCTTTCATTCATCCAGTTGTTTAACTCTACACTGGTGGTGTATGTTTCAACTACAGTCATTTTCAAGAATTTCTGATGTTTGGGTTCAAAATGCTACTTGAATGAACCTTCTCTTCATTTCTATATTTTTTTTAAATAAAAGTTTAACAAATAAATCTTCCAAATAAATAAACCTTAAAATGAGCATGTAAATTCACCCTATACCACTTCCTTTTTGAATTTGATTGCAATTGCTTTGACTCATTGATTAAACTGAAGAACTTAAATCCTCACATGAATTAGGGAGAAAAGGATAACTGTCATGGGCTAGGTTCACTAGGAAAGAGACTTGGAGACCAAATTGATTGCAAAATGTTTATTAATAAGAGCCTTGTGAAAGGAAAGCAAAATAAAGAGCAGTAGTTAGAGAGAGAAGTTGAAGTGCTGCAGTTCCAGTGACAGCCGCAGCCAAGCCATGAGAAGCTCTAGAGTTAGAATGGCCAGTCAGTGCTGTCCCAAGTGTTGTCCCAATTACCTCATCAATCAATCACTGGGTATGAGGAAGTAGGAGAGGGACATGGTCCCTGGACAAGGTGGTTTTTGTCAGCTTCGGTGACAGCTGAAGCTTGTCTGTCCATAGTTCTCATAGCAGTTATGGCAACAACAATTTCATAGAAGAAGAATCTTGATGCTGTACCATCACAACTTGACAATATTAATTCTTTTCATCCAGATATTCATTCCATTTATTCTAGTCTTTAATAATGACTAAGAATAAAATATTATAACTTTTTTCATGTAGATCTTGCATAGTTGAATAGAATTTAAGGTAGTTATGGTTTCTATTGCTATTGGACAATCCATTTTTTAAACCACATTTTCTTTCATTAGATAAAAGAGAGCTATTGATTTGTGTATACTAATCCAACAATTTTCTTTGATTTCACTCACTCTTCTTTTTCTACTTTTGTAGTTGTAGTTGAAGCTTGATTCACATATTTTTAGTCTCTCCATAATAAATATCTTTTTATTTTGTATTTTGATTTCAGGATATTATGAGAGTAAAAACATTTTGGTTACATTTTATGTCTTTGCCTCACCCAAGTGAGGGTTAGAGGCAGGCCCTTCCCCTCTACAATGCTCACTGCATCAATTAGTTGTGAGTTTATGTCCCCCTACCCAAGCCCCCTAATCCCTGGAGAATATTACTACCGTGTGAGCACCATAGTGTTCATCAGTCAGTGCCAATTTGATGGCGAGTACATGTGGAGCCCATTCTTCCAATCTTGTGATATCTCACTTCGGGTAATGGGCTCAAGCTCAATCAAATAAAATATAAGAGGTGCTAGATCAATGTCATTTCTTATAATTGAGTAATATTCCATTGTATACATATACCAAATATTAATAATCCACTCATGAATCCACGGGCACTTTAGTTGTTTCCACATCCTTGCAATAGTGAATTGCGCTGCCATAAACATTCGAGTGCAGATGTCTTTATTATAGTGCTATTGCTGGATGGAATGGTATTTCTATTTTTAACTCTTTGAGGTATCTCCAAATTCTTTTCCACAGAGGTTGCACTAATTTGCAGTCCCACGAGCAGCATAAGAGCATTCCTGTTTCTCCACATCCTCACCAGCATTTATTGTTTTGGAATTTTTTGATAAAGGCCAATCTCACTGGGGTTAGTGATATCTCATCGTGGTTTTACTTTGCATTTCTCTAATGATTAGAGATGTTGAGCAATTTTTTATATGTTTGCTGGCCATTATTCTGTCTTTTTTTGAAAAGTTTCTGTTCATTTCCATTGCCAATTTATTGATGATGTTGTTGGTTGTTTGATCTTTTTCTTGTTGATTTTTTTAAGTTCTAGATAGATTCTTTTTATCAGTCCTTTATCAGATGTGTAGAGAGAAAATCCTTTCTCCCATTCTGTAGGCTGTCTTCTCTAGAAAAAATATCTTAAAAGATAAGCTTTTTCTCCAAAAGACTGCTTAGACCTTACCCTTTATGTGTTAATCAGCTGCATTCTCAAAATATTTTTATTCTAAATGTTCTGTAACTTCAGATATGATTTCTTTTGAATCCAGGCCTATTCTATATATTTTAAAATAAATTTTCTCAAATGGTTTAAAATTTTTCTAATTATTTTATTTATCAATTGCATTTGGTTGAGGAGTATATCATATAAATACTAATTTTGGAAAAGTTTTTAGTTAACTTATGATAGACCACAAAAATATACAAATGATGGTGGGGAGAATTCTTGGTTTATCTTTCTAGATGACTAATTTGATCATATGGTGTTTTCATTCCATTATGTATCCCTAAGATTAGTTGTTTGTTTCATTTTAGCAATTATACATTTAATTCATAACTTTTAATGTTCTCTTACTGCTTCATTTTATAGCAGCCTTCTTGTTTTTCAAATATGATTCTAACATCGGAAATATATAAAACTTTCTATCTTATTTCCTTCATTAACACTTGTTAAATCTAACCTTGTTCCTCTATTAATTTTAGAGTATTTCTTACTGTTGGATTTTAGTGAGTCTCTCAGTGATAAAAGTGATGAAACAAAGCACAAGTGGGGAAAAACCCCAAGACTTGAAAGGAAAATAATAAAGTAATAAAAAATAAAACATAGGGAGGAAGCCAGGGTGGCAAACTGGAGAGGTGGCTTGTTGGACCGTCCCAGCTGAAAGGTAGAAGGTTGGATGCATGAGAGTGGAGAACAGTGCAGCTCAGATGTCAATCACAGAGACAGACAGCAGAGGCATCTGGATACCCCGCTGAGAAAGGCTGCAAAGCTGAGAAAGAGGACAAGAAAGAAGAGAGAATAGCAGCACAGACCAAATCCAAAGAGATCCAGAACCCAGTGAAAGAGTAAGGGGTGGACTCCCCTACCCCACACTGGTAACTCTGGCAAGCAGCAGGACACAAAACTCTCACCCCTTGGGGGAGTCCCACAAGAGTCATCCAGGAAGCCAGCATTCTTATGCCTAGACACCACCTCCTCTGCACCTCCTCCGTTCTTGTCACCACAAAAAGTAATTTTGGCTCAAACCTGGCATGTAGCCATGGCCCCTCCCCCTGCAACCAGAGAGTGTTCTGTGCCTGTGCCGAGAAGCTGGTTTCTCTGCTGCAGGGAACACTAACAGTGAACCTACCACTGAGAGAGGAGCCACAGTAGTGGCATTTTATGGGATCACCCACTGGCGGGCAGGACCTGGTGCCCACAGGACAAGAGAATAGTGCAGGGATGCCACAGCTTCTCCCCACCATAGCAACCATGATAGTGGTGGGTGTTGAGAGGACTGTCTGACTATGGAGGAGGCGAATTCCCACAAAGCCTACAACTGAACGTGGAACCATCACAGTGGCATAACCTAAGAGGTTCATCAAACCTGCTAGCACACCTCAAATGCAATTCAGGATCAGCACTCCTCTCCCTGGCATGGTCAGGGACCAATTTCAGGAATTCTGAGATAGGTAAATAAGCCAGCCCTATAAAACTCAGATATTGATTGAGAAACCATATGATAAGGAAATAGTAAAAGAACTCTGGAAATATATATATATATATATATATATATATATATATACACATACACACACACACACACACACACATATATATACACAATATATAGACTATATATATATATATATATATATATATAAAGGAAATTACACCCCCAAAAGAAAACAATAACTTCTTACCAATAGATACCAAGCTGTGAAAATATTAAAATGATGGATGAAGAATTTTGAATATGGATTGTAAGGAAGCTCAATGAAATACAAGAGAAAATAGAAACTGAACACAGAGAAGTCACAAAAGCAATGCAAGAAATGAATGAAAAATTCTCTAAAGAAATTGAATTATTAAAGAAAAACCAAACAGAACTTCTGGAAATAAAAAATTCATTCAAGGAATTAAAAAACACAGTGGAAAGCCTTAAGAATAGGCTAGAATAGGGAGAAGAAAGAATCTCAGAACTTGAATATAACACCTTTGAGCTAAACAAGTTAGACAAAGAAAAAGAACAGAGAAACAAGAGGAATGAAAAAAGCCTACAAGAAATGTGGGATTAGGTAAAGAGGCCAAATATGAGAATCATAGGCATCCCAGAGAGTGAAGAAGAAAATACACAGTAGTTGGAAAATCTATTCAAAGGAATAATCCAGGAAAATTTCTCTGGCCTTGATAGAAATCTAGATATTCAGATACAAAAAGCTAAAAGGACTTCCAGAAGATTCATTGCAAAGAGGCAATCACCATGACACTTTGTCATCAAACTGGCAATGCACTCAAGTTTCAGTCAACTGAATTGGGAAAGAAAGAAAGATCCACTCATTCATTAATTCTTTTAATCACTGGATAGGTACATAATGAATGTCTACTATATGCCAAGCACTGTGCTATATGGTGGTGCTTATCTTCATGGAGGTTACAGTCTAGTTATTCAATAAATTAGAAATAGATGAAACAAAAGGACCATGCAATACCATTATTGCTAGGTAATGGAGAAATTAGAAGAAAACATTGAACTATCCCAAGAGTAGTCTATTCATTATTATTGCAACTGTACAGCAGTCTGCATAAAATTTAGGAGTCTAAATTGAAAAATACTAGAAACTTATACATACTCTTAAAAATGAATAGCATAATTATTCTATATGAAGGAATGTAACTTTTTTGTGTAAAAGTCATTTGTATAATTAAATCAAAATGCTCTTTTTTTAAATTTACTACAGAATTCGCCAAATTATTAAAAAATGTTAATTAAAATTATGGCAATATCAGATGGGTCCCTATTGCAATAATTAGAATTTGACTTTTTAATTATGGCAGAACAAATTGCCTTATTGTATTAATACCCAGGAACTAATATTTGAAGACATCATTAATATCATTCTATTAATAATGGCAGTGAATATTACATTATATAATGTAACTATATTATATATTGAAATTATTTTCTGAGGTATTACAAAATGAGATTGTGCTCAAAGCAAAACTTTTCAAAACTCAAATTGTGTAACTTCTTATCTATATAAATTCTGCTAAGCACTCAGAAGTACAGGTCTTTAAAGAAACTTTTTATCCCATTCCAGCCCCTTTATACACATTCAACATACATGCCAACTGTACCATGAATTGCCATCAAATGTCTCAGACATTTTTCCCCATTTACCTTCTCTAATGCTGCTCATTACTCAAATACATAGCCCATGTTTAACTCCATTCTTGGCTCCCAGACTTTATCTAGTTACCATTTACTGTTGTTAGTACAAGATTTAAATTTTTGTATAACTCAAATAAAATATCTCTGGCTCTATCACTCATCTCCATTCAAATTTAAATAAAAGTGACCCTGCCCCTTCTCAGCCCCCAGGTCTGTTCCTAACACTTCACATTTTTAAAAAAGAAAATTAAACAGAACCCTTTACTTATTTGAATATTTAATTTTTTTCTCATTCAGAATATTTCCAAAAATATACCATAATTACAGTGATTATTTTTTTGAGACAGAGTCTCACTCTGTTGCCCAGGCTAGCATGTTGTGGTGTTAGCCCAGCTCACAGCAACCTCAAACTCCTGCGCTCAAGCAATCCTTCTGTCCAGCCTCCCAAGTATCTGGAAATACAGGCATGTGCCACCATGACTGGCTAAATTTTTTTTTATGTATTTTTAGTTGTTCAGCTAATTTCTTTCTAATTTTTTAGTATATGCAGGGTCTCACTCTTGCACAGGCTGGTCTTAAACTCCAGAGCTCAAATGATCCACCAGTCTCAGCCTAGTGTTAGGAGTGTTAGGATTACAGACGTGAGCCACTGAACCCAGCCCAGTAAATTTTTTAATATATGATTCCTAATTGTCCTGTAGCCATCACTTGTCCTATAGCTATCACTTATGAATTACAAACCTGCAGTAGCTATAATCTAGCAAGAGGTTACAAATCACAGGGCTTCAAAGATGATATTTTAGATCACAAAACAAAGACCATCCGAAGAGATATTCTCAGAATTTTAAAATTTTTAGCTGTGTAACTACAAAAATAAATAAATAGGTAGATAGTTTTAAATATAAAACAAGACCTTAAACCAACTTTAGCTGACTCTCTGAAAAATAATAGATGGTTCCCTTGTAAGAATAAAGAGAACAGAATTCAAAGGCACTGTAAGCTTTATTTACAATTTGTTACAATGAAACGAGCTGGTTTTTACAAAAGGGTATTTTTCAGACAATTGAAACATATTCATTGAAGAGCCATATTTCTTTGATAATCTTTGATGAAGTCTTTCAGAAAATATTACAAATTTCACTGGTTTCTTAAGTAATTAGCATGATTATGATCCTCAATAATTATAGTGATAATATAATGATTCCTCATTTGGCATTAAGGTAGGTATATAAGAATGATATTCTTGTATCTTTCAGTGGCCTGAAGTCACTAATCTTTTTGTTCTTGTGCTTGTTTTCTACAGTTCTCTCTCCTTTTCCTTACTATCAGTCTGCCCTCCATCTCTTTTTATGTTCTGATTATTTTATTTTGCTTGTAAAAGATATTACCCCACTCACTTTTTCTTTCTTCTTTCCATACCTATCCTTTACTCATAATTTATAACTTTAATAGTATAAATTATAGATTTGAAGTCACTTCATTAAAACAAATGAATATTAAGTTTCATGCATACATAAACAAATACATATCATATTAGAAAATACTAATATGTATGTCAATTAAATATATATTTTATACATACATGTTTTATACACACGCACCTATATATGTGTCCGTGAGAAAAATCTGAAGTTGCCAAAAGGCAATTTCCCACATTTATGGAGGTTTTGTTTGAGTTTTGGACAGTGGTGTCAGCCATAAAATGAGATTTTTTGATAAATGAATTTTCACTGCAATTATCTAGTGCTAACAAATCTCACCTAATTGACCTTAATGAATACTATGAGATATGGAAAAATAAAAGAATGAAATATTTCACTTATAGAATTCATTATATTTAAAACAATTCCATCAATGTAAGCAAAATTATATATTACCTAAATGTCTAATTTAATGTTAAAATCAAAATACTGAAAGTTTTGGCTTCATGTTAACAATATTATTTTAGCATTATTTTCACTCAGATTCAGTCCTGGCATTTTTTTGTTGCTGTTAGTCTGAAAAACATGAGCTGTCAGCCAGTCATAGACTCCTTCACTCTGCTCATTAATAGGAGTTTCTCATATTTTGTATCAGTAAATCTCTTTGGCCTGATGCAGTGCAGCATTATCCTTCATTAGGGAATCGGATTTTATGCTATCAGAGAACACTGTGGTAGGAAGAGACCTCAGAGATCATTGGTCCATTTTCTTTATTTTAGAGATTACAAAGGGATTTTAGAAAGATGATTCCTCTGGAAAAATCTCTTGTGTTCTGATTAAAATTTATCCTTTTTTGGTCCACTTAAATAAGTTTCTTATATCTTCTTTACATAAACAAGCTCACTATTACATAAGGCTAGCTTACTGCTATTGTGCTTCAATCAGGCATTACCATGTTGGGGAGAGAAAGGAAATAACACATAGTTTTTGCTTTATATTTCACACATAGTAACATCTTTCATAACTTAAATCTATAGGTTATAGTTTTGCTGTAAGGAAGTTCTCGACTGTGCATTGTGAACTAAAATAAAATCTTAAGCCCCCTCAGGTGACTGAATGGACTCCTTAGTCAATAGGACCCCCAAGAAAAACCTTAAAGCTTAGTTGCCGACTATGGGAAGGGAGGTCGGACACACCTAATTGTGCCCTGTTCCTTTTGGAGTTATTTTTCCCCGACAATAGAATACAAATCATTAACAAGGCTAAGACCATGTAAGACACAGGCTAAACCACACCAGCAGGTCATCAGTTTACTTAACAGATCGCTTGAGTATGAGTATATGCCCAGTATATGTCCAGTGGTTTGTCTCTAATTAACTGACTCCCTATTCTTAAAACATCACAAGCCTTATAGGAAGCTTCATTTCTTTAACCAAGTACAAGTCAAAGAATCTTTAAACCCATCTATAATTTGGAATCCCATGCTTCAAGTAGTTCTGCCTTTTCTGGCCAAACCAATGTATGCCTTCCATGTATTGATTTATGATTTTACATGTAATTCTTGTCTCTCTAAAAATTTATAAAACCAAACTGTAACCAAACCATGGCAAAGCCACTTGTTCAAGGTTTCTTAAGCATGGTTCGGAATAAATCTCTTTAAATAACTTTACGGCTTTTAAATTCTTTTCCATTGACAGAAGAAATAAATCCTATTATGTCTTATTCCTTTGTTCCATTTTCTTTTCTATGTTATTGGGGTAGGGAAAAATAATTTCTATGTTATTGGGGTTCTGGGAAAAATAATTTTAGTAGTATTTCTAACTAAAAGGAGTGTAAGTACATTTTTCTGACTATAAAATTATGACAAAGTATGGCAAATAAAAAAGTATATATCTTTATATATTACGTGTGTGTATACATACATGTGTACATATAGTGATCTATTACTTAAGCAGGCAGAGGTTTAACAGAATATCTTGAGAGATTTCTATTTTGTGTTTCTACTATGCTGTATTTTTTCATGAATACAGACACACATATTGAAATTGCAAGCCTGAGTACTGCCTTAAAAGAGAATTTACCAGATTTTTTTTTTTTTAATTCTGATATAACACACCAAGGACAGCCTGCAAAGTCACTCTCAAAATTTTTTCCTTCTGTATCCACCATTAAGATTTAGCTCAACTCAGGGAGAAAGAAACTATGAGTTTGAAGAAGTAAAAGGAAAGCTCACTCTGTTTTAATCCTGGAGATGTAGAAAGGAAAAGAAATGTTTTGTTGAAGAAGAGCATCAACAGCAGGGCTCTCGCTCAACCCTCTATATCAACCACTGGCAGGAGGCAACTTTGCAGAGTATCTCATAAGTAGTCTAAAACAAAATGTGATCAAGGAGGGAGATACTTTCATATTTAGCTTTCTCCCATCCAAGTACTAACCAGGCCGGACCCTGCTTAGCTTCCAAGATCAGATGAGGTTGGGTGCGTTCAGGGTGGTATGGCCGTAGACTCAAATTTGTCTTTCTATAGTGATTTTACCTCCTATATGGATTGGAAGTAAATTCAGTGCCAGAGGACCCACCATGGTGTGTGTCATGATGTGGTGAGGTGAACTCTTTCAGACCACAGGCTGGATCACAGTAGTTAGCGGCTTAATGTAAATCATTAACAAGGCCAAAGCCATGTAAGACCACAGGCTGGAAAGCTTAAAAGCAGCTTAGAAGTTGAGTCAGCACTGGGGAAATGTCTGAGTGTCCCTCCATACCCATAACAAACGAAGAGAAAGTGAATTTAGCAGGATGTATTGCAAGCAGAAAAGAATTACTGCTCTGGAGACTAGCAGGTGTATGTATGCCTTTACACACCCCAAAACAAGCATTAATTCCCTTTATCTCCTACTTTGCAAGATGTAAAAACTTCAACACTCTTGCTCATATATAAGATCGTGATGTTTTTATGGGTAAAGAGACTTATTTGAGAAACTAATTTTTATATAAAAATAAATAAATATTAAACAATAGTTTAAGTATATAAATTGCTTTTGATAGAAACATTAGAATAGTCACTCCCCACTACTGCCCCTGCCAAGGCACACTATGCAGTGTTGGGGTTTCTGAAGAAAAATTCACAGGTTAAATATTGCAAAAGTAAAGCAGTTACTTTTTCTATATACATCTGCATTATAGAATGAGTTAAGATTCACAGTTTTGCTTCATGTGCATTTGCTTTTCTTAAATTTCTGTGGGTAATGTGTGCTTTAGTCCACACGTTAAATTTGTCAGGGCATCATACTATCAGTGATAGAATCAGGGATTTAATTCCATTGTCAATGAGTTTGCCATTTCCTAACTTAGATTTAAGCTGTTCCTAAAAGCCTTCAAGGAAAAGCATGCACACTGTCCCAAATGAAATAGAAGGATAGCATGAGGCTAGAGCATCTCCATACTTCCACCATTCTGAAGAATATGATGAAGGACACAACTTTATATGGTAAAAGGCCTGAAGCAATGATGTTAGTTAAAGCACAAAATTGTTATTGTGGTTGCTTAAATCTTATTTATTTTTGGTTGAAAACTGAATCCTTTTGTCATATGTAGAGAATAGCTATAGTACATAAAATAAGCCCAAATCAAATACCTTCTCCGCAACTAAAAGTGTGAATACATTTTTCTATGATCCATATTCTCTTTATTAAGATAAACTTTCCTAAATTATATTTTCAGGATTTTTTATTTTGACTAGAGTTCATCTTCTAATCATTTTGTAAACTGCAATTAGTTTCAGCAGGTTGATACTGCAGGATACATTCCTCTCCTTAAGATAATTCAGATAAGTTATAATCAGTAAAGGTAGTCAAACATAATTGAGACTTTATAATATGAAAGTCTTGAAAGAACATGAAAAAAGGAAATCTTTAAAGTATGGAGACTCATCTTAAATATTTTATGCAATGAATCAATATTTCATTACTTTGTTTATTTATGAGTTAATCTGTAACTGAATAGATACTATGTATTAGAAATATTACTTTCTTCAGTATGCTAGTAGACAAATAGTTTTCTATAATTCTAAAGCAAATAGGTAACCTACAGAATGGGAGAAAACATTCACAACTATACATCTGATAAAGGACTAATGTCAAGAATCTACAAACAACTCAAGCAAATCAGAAAGAAAAAAAAACATAAAACCTCAATAAAAAATGGGCAAAAGGCATGAACAGAAGCTTCTCTAAAGATGATAGACAAAGGGCCAATAAAATACTCAACTTCACTAATCTTCAGGAAAATGCAAACTAAAACCTCAAGACTTGTGTCAAGAATAACAGTAGAAGAAGGAGAAGAATCCAGCAGATCCTCAAGTTCTGTACAACGACATTCAACAATCACTTTGGACTCTCAAGTGAGAAGGATTCGTCCTGGAGAAAATAGAGATCGGGATAGTATTTCAAATAGAACTCGATCTAGAGTAGGGCTAGAAGAAAATACAGTCACTATCGAAAGCAATAGTGGGGGCTTTCACCGAACTATTTCTCGTTTAGAGAGGTCAGGTATGCGAACTTTGTTAGTAACATAACAGTTCCTCTTTGTAGGATTTCTGAGAATGAGCTTGTTGAGCCATCATCATTATCTCTTTGGTCAATTTTAAGGCAGATCATGACTGGGTTTGGAGAATTGAGTTCTCTAATGGAGGCTGAATCAGAGTCAGAGATTCAGAGAAATGGTGTTTACCAGAGATGTACTCAGAACTGAGCAACTTAGGTACAGTTAACAACAGCAGTCAGCACAGTGAAGGTCCCTGTCAAGACAGGCAGGCCCAAGACAGCACTGAAATGCATGGTGAAAATGAAACCACTCAGCCTCATACCCAAAACAATGACAATAGAGGTGGCAGGCAGTTGCGAAATTCAGACAATTTAGTTGAAACTGGAACACTACCTATTCTTCGCCTTGCTCATGTTTTTTTACTAAATGAAGGTGAGGACGATGATCGAATACTTGGTTTAACCAAAGAGCAGATTGACAATCTTTCCACCCGGAACTATGAGCATAATAGTATCGATAGTGACCTAGGTAAAATTTGTCATGTTTGTATCAGTGACTATGCAACTGGAAACAAGCTCACGCAATTACCTTGCACACATGAATTTCACATTCATTGTATTGACCGATGGCTCTCAGGGAATTGCACATGTCCAATCTGTCGGCAGCCTGTTTTAGGGTCCAGTATAGCAAACAATGGATAAAGTGATGGGATCTATTCAAATGCTGTATTTTAGTAGAGCTGAGTATTCAAGAATAGTTTTGATGAGTTATTTGTGATGAGCTAACGAGGATGAAAAATAACAGATTACAGTTTGAACTATTTTTTGCGTGCTTTTTTCACTTGTTAAAAAGAGGAAATTTATATAAAATTTAAAATGCAAATGTTAAATTATCCAAAAGTACAGAATAGTTAATATTGCTAGAACCAGATAACCTCTAAAAATGTTTTTATTTTGGTAATTTTGTCATGCTAAGCACTTTTGAATCTGTACAATTCAGTAGGTTAAAAATCAATCTTTTTCTTAATAGTACAGCAAACTTTGACTTCATAGGCTTAGTACTATATCTAGACATTGGTGTCTATGCTTTTGTTAACTTTTTATTCTAAGGACTATCTTTTCATGAAAGTATTTGGCTTAATGTTCGCTAAATATATTAGTTATTTGAAATGTTAAATTTAATATGCAACATACCATGTGTATATATAGGTATATAATTTTAAGGTTAAAATATTCAGTCTAAAAACTATAAGTTTGATTCTTATTTAAGCTTTTGAGATAATACTGCATATGGTATAATGTTGAATTTTGGCAAGATCATCTCTGAGAGAAAGTGGATTAAAAAATAATTTAAAAATAGAGATAGTTTACTGAAGCATCTCTGACAATGTGACTTATTATACAGCAAGCAATATATGATACTAAACAAGTATTTATTTAGAAATGGAAAATTTAGAATATATAGGTTATTTAACTTGAGTTCTGCCTTTTTATAACATTTTTGAAAGTGCAAACAATTTTTTGGGTTATTAAGTAAGGTATACAATACGCATGGTTTCTCAAATTTAGTTTTAACATCTAAAAAATAGTCTAAAATCAAATGTGTAGATAATCTATTAAGTTTACTTGGAGGCCAAAAAACTCCAATTAAAATAAAACAAAAATACTTTGAGAGAACGTAGAATTTATATAAACACAAAATATGCATTGAAGATCTATTTTTACCAATAAATATTAAAACAAAAACAACAACAACAACAAAACACAATGAGATAATACCTTACCTCTATTAAAATGACTTTTATTAAAAGTCCAAAAGCAATAGATGCTGGCATGGATGCAGAGAGAAAGAAATGCTTAGACACTGTTGGTGGGCCTGCATAGTAGTACAATCTCTATGGGAAACAGCATGAAGATTCTTCAAAGAACTAAAATAGACCAACCATTTTATCCAGCAATCCCACTACTTGGTATCTACCTAAAGGAAAAGAAGTCATTTAATCAAAAAGACACCAGCACTCAAATGTTTATTGCAGGACAATTCACAATTGCAAAGATGTGGAATCAACCCAAGTGCCCATGAATTCATGAATGGATTAACAAAACGTGATGTGTATATACACCATGGAGTACTACTCAGCCATAAAAAGGGATGAATTAATGCTTTTTGTGACACTTTGGAAGGAACTGGAGATCATTATCCTAAGTGAAGTATCTAAAGAATGGAAAAACAAATACCACATGTACTTGCTCATAAATTGGAACTAACCAATGAGCATACAAGTGCACAGAGGAAAGTAAAACTCAGTGGAAATCAAGCAGGGTGGAGAAGAGTGGGGGGAAGAGGGAATAGGTATACATCTATCTAACCAGTACAATGAACAATATTTGTGTGATGGACACACTTATAGCTGTGACTCAAGCATTATAAAAATGATCCATGTAACTGAAAATATTTGTACCCCCTTAATATTTTGAAATAAATAAATAAACTTAGAAATTAGAGTGCCATGAAATAAAGACATTATGATATATTAATCAATGTTACTAAAAGAAAAGTAATAAAACATATTTGATACCTTCATTTTGTTAGAAGAGGCTCTGATTATTTTGTCATTATTTTTGGCATAGCTTTAAAATCATTTCAAAATATACATTGAAGAATTTTTAAACTACTGTAAGAATATTTGGGTTGTTCTATGAAAGCAATAAAGCCATGAAATAAAACAGTGCCATTCCTAGACATAGAAAAAGTGGAACATTTAACATGGTACCTAGAATTCTAATTTTGCAAATTATGTCCATTTAGAGCAGTCCATTTAGGGCACATAAAGACTATTGACTACTAATGACAATCAGCTAAAATACTATTATAAAACATTTTGTTCATAAGTCACCTTCAAAATTTATTTTAAAAAGACAACATAAACATCCTGGATCTTAATAATAACAAATAACATTCATTTTATGTTTAGTTATACTATTTTAGTACCTAATTTCAAAATGGGGGGCATGGGATGGTTAGTTAACTGGTCTTAGGTTGTATAGTTTATTAATTTTAAAGTTAGAACTCAAGCTCAGGGTTCAAGATGTGTGATAATTTCTATTCTAATAATAGTTAAAACTGAGAAATTTTTAAAAATGTGTTTTATTAATTCATTTTAAAATAAACTTATTCTATGTTAACATAAAACATCATTTTTAAGAACAAAACAAAATTGTTCTTTTCCTTGACAAAAAATATTATTGAGAGGCATGGCATTATTTTGCATTTTTGCAAATTTATTGGCATAAGAGTAACAGCTGGATTTTCTCATATTTTTGACATTCAGTCAGGTAGCCTCTGGAAAACCCCACTGTATATTCATATGCAAATAAAAGTGAAAAATAAAATAACATCTTAATATTTTTAAGAAAGGAGTTTTGACCTTGCAATACCCCCTGAAAGAGTCTCAGGAATGCCCAGATTTTGATACCCCTGGATTGGAAGATCTTTATAGTTTTTTTTCAATCCTGTAATCCTAAATCTAAATAGGTGATTTACATCTCTGCAACCAAGCTTTTGCTTTGTGGATATAATCAGATTTTTTTAAGGCATCTTGAATCATTATTGAAGAAGAGAACTAAGAGAGGAAGACATGGAGAATTCAGAAAACTACAGTAATAAGAAATACATAATAGTGATAACAGGATTGCAGAGTGGAATAGATTGAATCTAAATAGAATCTGAATAGAATCAGGCCCATGCTTGAAGCTGAACTGAATACAGATGGCATAATGCATGATTGGATATTGATCAGCTCAAAGTCACCAACAAGAGGCTGACAGATGATTAAATATGTGCCAATGTAAGTCTAGTCCTATGACATCCAGCTAAATGAGGACCATGAATATTTACCACCGCACTGCTGAAAACACTACTCAGTTTTCTTAGAATATATGCTAAAACAATTGGAAATCAAGAGAAAACAACCCCCCCCCTCTAAAAATGATACACCTGCCTAACATCTTACACCCAGGATGAGATAATAAGGTTTATTACAAAAAGTCGTTGGATAGGGGACAGAAGTTCTATATTTTCTGCTAACTACTTATAAGATGTTGGTGAATAACTTAATCATTCTAGACCTCTGTGACTCTAAATGAAGGGAGTGAACAAGATGATAGCTAATATTTTAAAATACAATACACAATGTAACAAATGGTGGAGAAACCAGTAGACATTATGAAACATCTGATTAATGTCACTAAAATAAAATAACAATATATTTGATACACTTATTTTGTTGGAAGATGTTCTGCTTATTTTATCATATTGAGAAATATTTAAAATACTGTAAGAATTGTTTACCTTTCTCTTTTGGAAATGAGAATGACAGGGATGTGACCAGTATAGAAATCTACCATTAGGAATAGGGGTAGTATAAAGTGGTACATATGTCTTAGGTAAGGGAAATAATGTAAAAATGCCTTGTACAGTAAAAATCAATCCCTATAATCAGACATCAGGTACACATAGCAAAACAAAGACAAAGTGGATTCGATGAAGAATTGAGAAGCTAAATAAAGAGTAGATCATACAAGAACATGTACCAGATTTACTATGGCCAGGGAACAGTGACTCATCTCCTACACCCATAGCTTGAATGTAATAAATGAAAGAATTCTATTTAGACAAGTTGTAGGTCTCATTTCTCATTAAAAAAAAATTCTCATCATGGGTATTTTAAATACAAAACTTTTTAATTCTCAATAAAATTCTATAATACACATTAGCAGTATCTACTTGTTACTTCAATTAAACATGGAAACCATACCTAAAGTCAGAATTATTAGGTAATGCTAATTTTCCCAAGGGCCAATGCCATAATTGTTAATTATTCCTCTGGCCAGTGATTTAACCTAAAATAAGCCCAAATTATGCCCAATTATAGGAAATAATATATCGAATAAATGAAAATAAAAGTTTGACATTATTTAAAATATCACATTAAAATTCCTTAGTATTTTAGATTTCTGACATTGCATGCCTCTTCTCTTTGCCTGAAATGTCGGTTCCATTCCACCTAATTAACAGACTCATATTTGTTCTTCAAAACATTTCTTTAGTACTCTAGTAAGTTTTCATTTGTAGTGAATGAGTTGAGTTCTATAATATAAGAAGATTTTACAGTTCATTTTCCCTACTGGATGTGAGAACTCTGGAACATTCCCTTGATACATATCAAATAAATGTTGATAATAGTATGAATCTCAGTGGATTGCTGTGAAAATTTAACAAGAGAGCAATGCCTGATACAAAATGAGCATCAAAGTAAAGTTTCTTTCCCATTAATCCCCACTTACAACAATAATACATACACATTTCTCACAATTTCTTGTATTTGGCATATGTTCATTGACTACGTATACCTGCCAAACAATAGAGATTAAAAAGAGAAGTAGATTTAAAATATAGATACAAAATACAGACAAAGAAGGCAAAAAGATTTAAAAAGAAATAAAAGAGACAAAAATTTTTATCCTCAAAAACTAACATGTTAGTGAGGAAAGGCAGATAATAAGTAAACATATAATATGCTAAATAGTGATACTTGTTAAGAAAAAAAATGGAGCAATGAAAAGGAGTAGAGAATGTGGAGAAGTGTGAAGGAGTTGGAATTTTGGAAAGGTAGGCCACAGAAGACCTCACATTTGAGTGAGTAATATTTGAGTCAAGATCTGAAGAGAGTTTGCAAGCCAGCAGAAATATGGTGGTATTCCTGGTAAAGAAAAGACAGAAATACTCTTCTATCAATACAGCACCATATTGCACTGAAATTATTTCTAAATGTTTCTGTGTGCTCCATCAAACTATTAAATTCCTAATAAGATGGTAGGGACCATCTTATTCATTTTGTATATTAGCAGTAGAAAGCAAGGTGATAAGCACTGATGTTCAATAAGTAATGGGGTGGAAAATTTTGGTTTAGCATAGATTTATCAAGCAGGAGAAAGTCTTGTTAGATACTATACATTGGATTAGAAACTCTGTACTCCAACTCACTCAGTTTTTAAACCTGAATTTCTAGAGAGAATTAAATCCTTAATTCCTAAGACATTTGTTTATTGTAATAACTTATCTCCTTTGCATTTACGGTAACACTAATTGTGCATGATTTTCTCTCATTCTTGGAAGAATAGAGAATATAGTCATTCAAATGAGTGTCTATGTTCAGTGGTTCAGAAAGCACAAGATTGCAGAAAGCACTGGATTTGGGGAAATGATTGAATTAGTATATCATTTTTCACAAAAGAGGGCAAGGACATCAATTTGGTTGGCAAAGAGTTAAAATAGAGGACATTTTGTTAGAATGTGAGTAAAAGATGTAACAGAGGAAACAACCAAACTACATGGTTTATATTATAAAAAATACATCAATGTACACTGAATTGGAATATTATTCTGACTATGGAAAATGAAAAAGGGCCCTTGAAAAATGCTATCTTCTAAGCATTAAAATAATATTAAGAAAACTTTTCCATTGTAAATAGATTTTTAAGAGAAATGAAAAGAGTAAAATAATATAGAAGAAAAAAAGAAAAAGCTGAAAAACTAGTCAAAGAAAAAGACAAAGGAATATGAATGATAAAAGACTAAAAATACAAATTAAGCCTTCACTTGGAGAAATAAAGGGCAAAATTTTAATGGTAAAAGCTAGACAAGAAATGTGGAAGGATAACATGAGTAGCTCTTCTCATTAATACTTGGAGAAGAGAAAAGCAAATATAAAAAGAAATTTAAGGAGCAAATGATTGATATTGACCAGTAATCATGGAAAACAATAGAATTATAGATGTTTCTTTGGAAATGTTGCCACAAAGGAAATAAAATGAACTGAAACAGCATCTATATCATAAACAAATCACAAAAAAATTATTTAGATGATGGAGAATTTAGAATGTATATCTGAACTATTACTATGTTTTAAGAAATGAAAATCAATGAATAGAGACTATAGTATGTAGCCTAGCAAATTTTTGATTTATTAAAATAAATTAAAAATCTGAGAAGCATCCAGATAGGAAAAGGAATAAATAATTGATCAGTTTCAGATATCTGATCTGCAGAAGATGATGAAGTAATGTGATCAAATTTTAGAAGAAGGTGTTAAAAATCAGAAATTGCATACCATTCAACTTTTTCCCGTTCATGCAGAAAATTGAAAGAGATACTCAGATACATATGAGATCAGAAATAATGACACTAATAAATCTTATATGAAAAATAATGTTGAATCTATACTCCAAAAAGTTTCAAGATAGATAATAGTTTACAATTTAATAATGAAAAAAGTGATACAAATGGATTAGCAGAACTATCTATTGTGTTTCTTTAATTATGCAGCAATCAATTCTATAGAAAACTCAATTCCTAATCAATTTTTCAGCCTAAAATGTGAAGCTTAACCTTGTACTAGTATCTTCAGCTATTACTCTTTCCTGTGCCAGGAAATATCTCTTGAGCACATACCCTTGAAGATTGAAGATGGAATATTTTTCCTCAGTTAATAGAAATTTAAAACACGAAATGGTGTTTTTATCTTCAGACAATTGTTAATAATAACTAAACTATATTATTGAGCTGCTAGGGTCAGTGAATTGTTAAACCAAAGTTTTTTTTTTTGTTTTATTTGCCTCTTGCAAAGTTATTACCAGCTAAGGACAACATAAAAGTCATTTTAATAGCCAACAAAGTTAATTAATGCTTTTCTTGATAATTAAAACTCATATTGAACTAGCTGGTCCATTGTGTTGCTTTGATTTTAATTGAGAAATAATAATGAATCACTCAAAATGTAATATTACCTGTCATTTAGCCCCCTTTCCTTTCTTCTTGAATTTCAGGACCAATGATGTTCTTTCATTAATTATGAAAGATTCAGTAAACAAATGCATATGCATACATAAGTATCGTAATTTAAAAGTATACCAAAAATACAAAGATATATTCATGACTTGTAAACATTTTACACAATTTTTAATATTTTTTAATGTATACATTTTTTCAAGTGAATATTTTACTTTCATAAATAGAAAGCAATACTAAAGGACAATATTTTAAAATTTTTATATAGAATGTAATCATAACTAAATAAGACTTTAAAGTTACATTTAAAATAAATGTTCACAGTAGTTTTCTGAGGGTATTAGGATTTAGAGAATTTTTATTTTTTGTAATAGTCTTTTTGAGAGACTCTAGGCCTCAAGGGGTCCTCCTGCCTCAGCTCGCAGCCTCCAGAGTAGCTGGAACTACAGGAACGACCCATCATATCAGGCTGGATTGTGAGTATTTTTATTTTTAAAATTTTATATCCTCCTATATTTGTCACATTTTCTACAAAGAGTATCATTTTTATAATATAAAAAATACACTATGAAAATACTGTATTTTGTCATGTTAGTTTGCTAATGACAGGACTCACGACTCAGGACATGAGTACAAATGCAGGCCTACATATTCATACGTCTTATATTAAAAACTATAAATGAATTTGAGAAACGGTGCTGGGAAAATTGAATAGCCATCTGTGGAAGACTGAAACAGGATCTGCACCTTTCACCACTCACAAAAATTAATTCATGGTGGATAACAGACTTAAATCTAAAACATGAAACTATAAGAATTCTAGAAGAAAATGTTGAAAAACTCTTTTAGGTATCAGCTTAGGCAAAGAATTTATAAAGAAAACCCCAAAGGCACTCACAGAAACAACAAAAATTAACAAATGGGACTTGATTAAACTAAAAAGTTTCCATACAGCCAAGGAAACGATCAATAGAGTGAAAAGACAACTTATAAAATGGCAGAAAGTATTTGGATGCTATACATCCAATAAAGATATGATAAACAATATCTATAAGGAACTCAAAGAAATCAGCAAGAAAAAAAAATCAAACGACCCCATAAAAAAATGGGCAAAAGACATGAACAGAACTTTTTCAAAAGAAGATAGACTAAACCTAAACATTTATACCCCTATAATATGCTGAAATTAAAAAAAAAAAAAAAAGAATCATGGCCAAAAAACATATGAAAAAATGCTCAAAGTCTTTAATCATCAGGAAATGCAAATCAAAACCACAGTGAGATATCACCTAACTACACTGAGAATGACTTTTATCAAAAAATCCCCAAACAACAGATACTGGCATGGAGGTAGAAAGAATGGAACACTTATATACTGTTGGTGGGACTGCAAACTAGTACAACCTCTAAGGAAATTGCTATAGAGATACCTCAAAGAACTAAAAGTAGACTTACCATTTGATCCAACAATCCCACTATTGTGTATTTACCCAAAGGGAAAAAATTATTTTATCAAAAAGACATGTACACTGGAATGTTTATTGCAGCCAATTTGCAATCACAAAGGTATGGAAACAACCAAATGGCCATCAATAGATGACTGGATTAATAAAATGTTGTGTATGTATACCATGGAGTACTACTCAGCCATAAAAAATGGTGAACTTTTTTTTAACCTAGATGGAACTGGAGACCATTCTTCTAAGCGAAGTATCACAAGAATGTAAAAACAAATACAACATGTACTTACTATGAAATTATGAAATTAGAACTTATAGTAGTAAATCTCAATGGAAACCAAACAGGTTGTGGGGGGAGGAAGGGGTAGATAAATTCATACCTAATTGGTACAATGTGCAATATCCTAGTAATGGGCACACATACAACTTTGACTCAAACTGCACAAAACAAATCAGGTAACCAAAACTTTTGTACCCCCATAATATTCTGAAATTAAAAACAAAAGAAAAAACATAAATAATATATATTCTATTATCTTAAATTATTAGCAAATATACCTTACTAATACCATCCTTTTAAGAAAAGGTGGCAAGTTATCATTTTCATAAGATTGAAAAATGTAGCTATTACTTCAAATACCAGGATGCTGTGTGGAGAAGATGCTGATGTTAGGATGCAGAAATACACATGCATACTATATATACATATATATTCCATACATTATTATATATCTATTTCATATAACATATTTTATTGCTTTCACTTAAGCAAAATCATTTATAGTGATCATAATAGTTGAGATTTCCACATAGTCTTCTAAAGAAATAAACTTTCACTATGTTAAAAGTATGTGAAAATTCAGTACCTTTTAATAAAAGTTGTAATTCAAAGTAAATGTAAAAATTTTACATCAAAATTATTTTTCACATATTTAAGTAATTCTATAATATTCACAATACTAAGATAAACAATATAAAATATCAAAAAATTAATAAAATTATGTAAAGACAATTTTAGATTTAATTTTATAATATTTTTATTTTAAACCATTAATTATTTTTATAAAAATGGAACTATTCACAAGTCTATTATTCAATGTCCATCCAATGAACCACCTAATAATTGATATCATACTTTAAGTATATTACATCTAAATATATATTTTTTCAAATTTAAGAGTAATATATGTGGTTAAATATTGAAAAATATTCCTCAGCCAGTATATACAAGACTTTTAAAAATAAGTGCCTATTTATGAGGACCTTAAGGATTACAAATACAGGCATAAAGAAATACAAGAAAACAGGATGCTCAACATCCCTGGAAAACAGTATTTCATTACGTAATAATCTAATGCATTCATATTAACTGAAAGGAAGGATTTTAAAATATTAATTTCTCTTTTACTTTTTAGTGCTTCTTTCTCTCAAAGTTTCTCTCTACTCTAAAAGGGTATGTCAGTATCTGACATAGATAATAATGTAACCCACAAGTCAAATCATTTGGATCCAGTCACCTTTCGTTCCAATAACATTTGCCAAGACATATTGTGAAGTTTTCCTGGGATCTGAATAGCATAAATCAGGAGAGCAGATGTTCAAGATTATGGGCTGTTATGAGAATTGTCTGTCTTCTTAAACAATTTTTTTTAAATTTTCATTCAAAGCCCTCTGACTTGGGAAGCTTAAGGCAGAGAGGTCTTTTTGCATTGATCTAAAGGCAGTATCATTGGGAAACATGCCTTTCCAATCTTGCCCACACAGTTACCAACAGAACTTCTTTATAGAACACTAAGTGTTTGATAACTGTAGGATTTTTGGAATTAACTTAAAACCTGTTAATATAATAGTCAAGAAATTGGTAAAGACAGACATGGGGAGTTTCTTGAACATATTTTATGATGCTTTGGGCAAACCATTAAATGAATGAGTAAGCTGAGATAAGGAATGTAATGAAGGACTTAAAATTAAGTAAAGAAACAAAACAAAAGAGGATAAGATGTGGGAACTGTTTACAATGTTCCTTCCTTTCAGAATATATGCTACACATCTGAAAGTTTTTAGTCTTAATAAAATAATTAAAAATGGTACAGATACACCTTTGCAAACACAAGCCCAACTTGACTTCTGAAAGGGAATCTGTTTACACTATATATGGAAAGTACACATTGTTTGGAAATCTAAAACTCATTCTTTTCTTGTGCTAGAAAGGTCTTGATTGTTATAACCATGGCGCATCATTTATTGAATAGTACAACTATGCTACTAAAAGAAATTCTGAAATTTAGCCTAACAGTTCTTGAGTAAGGCAGAAAAACATTTTTGCTGTCAATTTGTTGAAGAAAGTATTAGGCAATGTCATTCTACTGTGGTCATATCTCAAAATATCTATTTTTTCTCCAAAATAAGACACAGTCTGTAAAAATGTTTATGTATTTCAAGATGACTTCACTAGAACCAATGCAGAGTTTCAATAAGGTAATCAAATTCTTTAGAGACTCTTCTAAATATAATTCTTAACCTGTAAGGTATTTTATATTCTCTTTAAAAGAATACTTGACAGAAATAAAATATGAAAGGATTTCCTACTCAGTCCCCAAAGACATGCAGTGGATCTGATTCTGTCTCAGCCTGAGTCAACAAAAGGTATTAATGGAAATACTACTGCTCAGTATGCTCCACATTGCTAAAGTTGACAAAAATAGCGTAAGGATAAAAAAAGAAAATAAAAGCTAGAAAAGTTTAAATTTTAGAAGCTCATTGTAAACTTTGAAAATTGTAGTCATTAAGTCTGTATTTTCGTGATACACTTTTTGAGACAAATATTACATGAACCATTCTCAACATATGTCTGTTTTATATCCCTATATAAATGGTTCCAAAAACTACCTTCTTTAGGAATGAGAATTAAAAAAAAAAACTCAAAAACATTAGCACCATCTGATAAAATACAGTTTTCCCATTATATATACTCACCTCAAATCCCAGATAAATGATTTGTAAAATTCAATTCTGTCAGTTTTTCTCAATAACTAAAACATAATATTGCTTTTCTAAAAATTCTAATAATGAGAGGAAATTAAAATGTTAGAACTAAAACATAGTTTTCAGCATATTTATTTCATTTATGGCTTAATCTGAAATATAGTCTTTCTACTACAAGATGTATTTTCTGTAAAATGGATTGGACAAATAAAACTGGTAGAGGGGAATGATGTCAATGTGAAGTGGAAATTGCATTGGTTCATACATGATATTCCCTAGCATTTTATCTCTTTGTTCTATCAAATAACCATTGAATGCAACAATTCATGAGAGAACATAGTACTGTATGTGATGTCAACTGACCCCACAATCTACTTTTTGGCTCAAGTTAAATAACTCTTCTGACTCGGAAGTGATTACATAGTTTGCTGCCATACATATATCCTGAGTGGAATGGTGGTATGGTGGCTTTGAAAATGTATGTCTGCAAACTAATTCCCAGAATCTGTGAATATTGGCCTATTTTGGAAAAAAAGATCTTAGCAGATGTAATTAAGTTGAGGATTTTTCAAAGAAGATATCATCCTGGATTGTCTGGATGGGCCCTAAATCCAATGACAAGTGTCCTTATAAGAGAAAAGTAAAGAGAGATTTGAGACAAGAAAAAGAAAAGGAGAAGATATACAGAGGACAAATCCATGTGAAAATGAAAGCAGAGATTGGAGTGGTGCAGCCACTGGCCAAAGATTGCTGATAGATACCAGAAGATGAAAGAGTCAAGCAACAGAATGTTTCCTATAGCCTCTTGGAGGGAGTGTTGCTCTGCTTACGCAATACTTTGATTTTATTCTTATGGCCAGAACTTTGAGAGAATAAATACCTATTGTATTAAGCCACCTAATTTGTGGTAATTTCTTATAGCATCCCTTGGAAACTAATATAGCTTATAAATTTTATCTCCATATCAGGGCAACTTAACTCAAATCTTCCTTAGCCTTCATTCCAACAATAATGTTTACTTTTTTGGTGAATAAAGTTCTATATGTACTATATAATTTATATTTAGTGGTTTTATATATCTTTTAAACTGCAACAGTATATTTATAAAGAATTGCATTTTATTTATTTGCTTTATGCTTCAATTGCAAAGCTTTACATATGCTGAGTGGCTTTGCCCACTCTTAATTTTTTCTATAAGCCCTGTGATTTTATATGTGAGATTTTGGAAAATAGCTCCAAATTATTTTTTTAAATGCCTATTTTGCTATATAACAGAAATTCTTATATTTCATGTGAATAGCTGATCTATCAAAAAAAGTAATTCCATATAAAAACTTACAGCATAAAATGTGATCATTAAAAGCTTTGATGTAATTTCTAGTACATATAACATCACAGAAACAGAAAATTGGAAGTTATCTTGATTGTC
This sequence comes from Mirza zaza, assembly GCA_008750895.1. NCBI lineage: Eukaryota > Metazoa > Chordata > Mammalia > Primates > Cheirogaleidae > Mirza > Mirza zaza. The sequence continues at coordinate 297,059 of VSMD01031728.1, read as the reverse complement.
ATTTTGTCTATTCTCAAGAATATTGCAGGAAACCCTTATATAAAAATTGTATTAGATTGTTTAATCTAATAAATATCCAATAATTGTTTGAACATTTCTATTGAAGGAAAACTCACAAGGTCATAATACAGCTCATTCGAGGTAGACTTTTATAACCATCTTAGATTTCTAAATTACTACTATTTGAAATATATTTAATGCTCATTTCATTTTTACTCTTATTTATACTTACACTTTTCTCTAAATGTGTATATTTAAATAGATCTAAAATTGTCTTTATTTAGGTAAAATCAAACTCAATTGGGTGATTAAGGGTTTAGTGAGGACAGATGGCTGAAGGCAGTTTTGGATTAGTGAAATTATAGAGAGCTACAAGCAATAACATTCTCCAAGAATGTATTAGAAAGTAAATGGATGACCTGGCTAAAACAAATCAAATATATATCACCTGATATATGGATGAAGTATGGCATATCCATATAATAAAATATTACTGAACAATATAAAGATGTTACAATATAGATGAGCCTTGAAACATGATGCTATGTGAAAGAAGTGAGTTATAAAAACATATTTTATAATTCTGTTTTTTTGAAATGCCCAGAATAGGAAAATCTATGGAGGCATATAATATATTAGTGATTTCTATAAATTATTGGAAAGGGATCATGTAGAGTGACTGCAAACATACTTCTTTTGGGGATGATAAAAATTGTTTAATATTATTAGATCATTATGATTGCACAAATCTATGAATATCCTAAAAACTACTGATTTGTCCATTTTAAAAAGGTAAATTTTATGGTACATGAATTATATGTCAATAAAGATGTTAGGAAATCACACACTCAGACAAAACCAAAACCAAATCCAAAAAAAAAAAAAACCAAACTACAAAATAAGATCTACATGATGTCATCAGCTACGAGAAAAGAAACAGGGGAATGACAAAGGGAGTTTGTATAGATTTGAGAGCCTAGAAACTTTCAGGTCACCTACAGATAAATGACACCCCTTACAAATTTGGCCAGCTAATCAGAGTATAGCATTAAAAATTGAGTCAGGGTTCGTCACATTCTGACAGATTTCATAAGGAAACCTGTCCAAATGCTATTGTGGAAAAACATTGAGCCCTATAAACCCTTGAAATCCACTAAAACTAGATGTCCTTTCAGAACAGTCCTACATTAAAAGAAGCTATAGGATACAGAAGCTAAATTAACAGCATTCAGATAAAATTGAGAAAGGGAAAGACAGAGAACAGTTTGAAAATACGTGACTACATATTTTAAATATCTGTGAGAATAATAAAGTTCTAGAATCATGAAGTTAGGAAGGTTATCTTAACATATCCTCTTCCTTAAAAGTATAGAAAGACTAGGGGAGGGGGCAAGATGGCTAACTAGACACATTGGTCACCAGGTCCTCCCAAAAAGGCACCAGAACTTACTCTTATCAGAGACACCACAGGAAAAAGTTGTGGAGCAGAACAAGAAGGAATAACACTTTGGTAGAGACTGATTCCTGAGAGATTTGAAGTCCAGAGGAAAGGGTAGGTGGTAGTGTTTACTTTTCTCCTGTTCACATCTATGGCAATCTGCCAGTTCCTGATCTGTCAGACAACCCTTCTTGCTGCCATCAGCCAACAGCAATGTTCTTGGGAGCAGAGAACCAGGCTGTGGGCCTCCACAGGGTCACTTTCCACACCACAGACCTGAACTGAGACAATAGGTGCCATATTGCTTGTGTACACACTGGGTGCCTTTATCCAGCCAGGGAAAACAACCCTTCAGTCTCCTTATAACTGGGTCTCACAAGAACATTCCCCAGGACCTACTTGAACTGTGACAAACAGAAAGGAACAGGGTTTTTCATCCCAGGGATGCAAGGATAATTCACAATATGCAAATGAATAAATGTGATTCGCCATATAAAGGGAATTAAAAAACAAAGCCTATACGACCATCTCAATAGATGCAAAAAAATGATAAAAATCAGCACCCCTTTATAATAAAAACCCTTAATAAAATAGGCATAAAAGGAACATATCTCAAAATAATGAAAGCCATATATGACAAAGCCACAGCCAACATCATGCTGAATGGGAAAGAATTGAAAGCATTCTCCATAAGACCTGGAACAAGATAAGGATGCCTACTGCCACAACTTCTATTCAACATAGTGCTGGAAGTTCTAGCTAGAACAATCAGGCAAGAGAAAGAAATAAGGGGCATTTGAAATGGAAAAGAGGAGCTCAAACTATCCCTTTTTGCCAATGATATGATCTTATATTTAGAAAAACCTAAAGACTTCTCCAAAAGACATCTAGAATTGATAAAATAATCCAGTAAAGTCTCAGGTTACAAAGTTAATTTACACAAATCAGCAGCATTTATACACATTAATAACAGCCAACCTGAGAATCAAAGCATGAACTTAAACCCACTTACAATTGCAGAAAGAAAAAAAAAAAAAACTAGGAATATACTTAATTAAGGAGGTGAAAAATGTCTATGAAGAGAACTTTAAAATAGTGGCTTAACATCACAAATCATCATGGAAATGTAAATTAAAACCACAGTGAAATAGCACCTTATCCCTATCAGAATGACCATTATTAAAATGTAAAAAACAATAGATGTTAGCATGCATGTAGTGAAAAGGAAACACAAAAGTATATATACTTTTGGAGGAGATGTAAATTAATACACCCCTATGGAAAACAGCATGGAGATTTTTCAAAGAACTAAACGTAGACCTACCATTTGATCCAGCAATCCAACTACTGGCTACCTACCCAAAGGAAACAAAGACATTAAATCAAAAAGATACATACACTCATATGTTTATTGCAGCACAATTCACAACTGCAAATATATGAAAGCAACTCAAGTACCCATCAATTCATGAGTGGATAAAGAAAATGTGATACACACAGACACACACACACACGGACACACCATGGAATACTACACAACTGTTAAAAAGAATGAAATAATGTCTTTTGCAGCATCTTGGATAGAGCAGGAGGACATTGTCCTATGTGAAGTATCTCAGGAATGGAAAAACAAATACTTCAAGCACTGACTTATAAGTGAGAGTTAAACACTGGGTATGCATGGCCATGTAGAGTGATATAATGGACTTTGAAGACTTAGAATTGGGGAGGGAGGATGGGGAGTGGTGAGCGATCAAAAATTTTCTATCAGGTACAATGTACGTTATTTGGGTGATAGTACACTAAGGCCATGACTTTACCACTGCACAATTCATCCATGCAACAACAACAACAACAAAAAAAACACTTGTAACTCCTAAATCTATTGAAATAAAAAATGAGTATAGGAGGACTAATTTCATTTGCACATAAGTAGCAGAAAAGGATTTTTTAGTAAAGACTATGCAAATATAAAGAATAAATTACAGAATACCTTCCCTACCAGAAATAAGCTACTATCTATCAAACAAAAAATGAAAGAACTGACTTAATATTTCAAAACAATCTAAAATAACTTATTAAATTATAGAATAATGAAAGAACAACAATTATTAGAACAATTAGAACAACAATTATTAGAATTATAAAAATTCAGATATGATGTGATAAGAGAAGACAGAATTGTGAAAGAGATATTGCATGAGTTAGGAAATAATTAGAAGAAAAAAACAATCAGAAGTAGAACTAAATTAGAAGTTTTATTCTTCCTGTTAAAAGTAGAAAATAGAAAAAAAAGGAAATTGTCTTAATCAAAAAGAAAAGAATATATGGAGGATAAAGAGGACAATGTCATCTAGAAAGAAAGCTAGTTAGACCATCCTAGCAGAAGGGTTGAGGATTGAACTAAAGAGTGTGGAGAGTGATTACTGCTCAGAAGTGGATCCTGGGGATAGACATCAGTGAAATCTGGGAACACTACCAGGAAGAACTGAGCAGCTGAAAGACAGAAATATAGAAGGGAGTAACCAATGGGAACTAACTCCAGGGAGTTCAGGAGCCTAGGGAAAATGTAAGTTGTTTTTTTTTCTTATCCCACTGGGGCGGTTCAGACCAGCAATGGAACACAGTGCTCACATCCCTATCCCATGGGGGAGTGACATAAGAGAACAGAGAGTCAGCATCCCTGCATCTGGATGCCTCCACCTCTGTACCTCCTCCACTCCTGGCATTCCAGAAAGTAATTTTGGCTACAGCCAATTGTAGTCATGTGGCCACACCCACCCCATAGCAACCACCAAAGTGCCTTGTGCTGAATGACTCGGCTCCCCACATTGAGAGTGGACTCCCTGCTGAGCATGCCTTGGACAATGCAAGTGCACTCCCAGAGCACATTCCCAGACAAGCCTGCCTCAGTCAGCATAACCACTGCTGCCGCTTGGAGAGAAGGGTGGTCGGGCAACCATGGCCTCAGCTTGGAGAGGAGGGTGGGGAAGAGTAGCGCACCAAGTCCATAGATCCTTCCCCAAACCATAGCAACTGTTAGAGAGCTCTGTCCTGAGTGACCTGCTTTCAGCACCAGGACACATTTCCACCCCCATCTGGCCAGGCAGCATCAGATTGTGAAACATCAGGGTGGAGAGGTGTGGAGGAGAGATTCTGGTTCCAGGGTCTGGTGGCAAGTGATAGTGTGTGCCTATCAGGAGGATGTAGAGGAGCACAAGAGAAGGGGTTCTGTGGGTGAGCCCCACCTGCCTCTGCCCCAGCCCCCAGAAACATCATATTGGACTTTGCTGAGCCATTATGACTCAATTTACATAAGTACTGATTTCCATGGCAACCAAATGCCTCAGTTGCTTTAGACTGAATCAGAGGAGCTGCCCTCACCCCATTCACTTTAATAGAGAATTCAGCTTGAACCAAGAGTTCCTTGGTTCAAAGAACCAAGGAACTGCCACTATTCCCTTCATGGGAGACTTTTAGAGATAGAGAGGCCCACCTGCTTCCCCTTGGGGTCTAGTGACAGAAAAGGGGTGCGCAATTAGAGATACCCCTATCTGCCAGCAACACGTGGAGGCTCATGCCAGCAGGCCAGACACACAAACTATGGGGAAGCTCAGCAACTCATCTTGGGCAGAGACAAAACACAACTGGATAGTTTGGAGGGAAAGTTCCAGGTTTGTGGGCAAAGATGTAAAAACCTGGCTAGGGCACATGCCTGTAATCCTAGCACTATGGGTGGCCCAGGGAGGTGGATCACTCAAGGTCAGGAGTTCAAAACCAGACTGAACAAGAGCAAGACCCCATCTCTACTATAAATAGAAACAAAGTAATTGGCCAACTAGAAATATATAAAAAAATTAGCCAAGCATGGTGGCACATGCCTGTAGTCCCAGCTACTTGGGAGGCTGAGGTAGAAGGATTGCTTGAGCCCAGGAGTGTGAGGTTGCTGTGAGCTAAGCTAATGCCATGGCACTCTAGCTCGGGCAATAGAGTGAGACTCTGTCAAAAAACAAAAACAAAAAATCCTGGCTAGAGGCTTCAGCAATCACCTGAGTAAGCCCCTCCATTCAGGAGCATCACTCAAAGATTGGAGAGATAGCCCTGAACTCCATATCAGTGGCTTCCCCTATCATTCAGTTAAGCAACCTCTGACTCTCATAGAAGCCCACACATCCAGGCTCCCACACTCTAGCTGCAATCAATCTTACTCCTCTCCCCACCTTAGTGGGGAGCAGGGTCCAAGCAACTCCTGAGAGCAGGAAGGTCTTTCCCAAAGCTTGGGGCATTCATATACCCCACCTGGGGAATAAGAGTTTACCATGAGCACAATAGATTTCCTCAGCAACTGGTTCCTTCATGCAAACTACAATCACCAATAGTGGAAACAACTCCATAGCTAAAATAGTGCCTTCTATCTCAAGGTATTAGGGAGCAGTCGATTCCTACCTACAAGTATAATCCACCAGCTTGAAGCTAAAGCTGGGGAACTAAACTCACTATACCCCATTGGGAAGAGGTGAAGATAGCAGGTCAGAGATAACCCAAGAAGTTCATCAAATTTGCTAAAACACCAAGGCAATACAGGACCAGTGCTCCTATCCACAGCACTGTCACAAAATAATCCTCAGGGACTTGGAGACAAGGTCATAAACCAGCCCTAGCATCCCCAGCTCTTGACCAAGAGGCCAGATGAGAAATAATTAGTGAAAGAACTCAGAAAATATGAAAAATCAAAGTGAAAATCACCCCCAAAAGAAATCATTAGCTTCTCAGTAATAGATACCAACTTAAATGAAATAGTTAAAATGAAAGATGAAGAATTTTGAATATGGATTGTAAGGAAGCTCAATGAAATTTAAGAGAAAATAGAAACCCAACATAAAGAAGCCACAAAAACAATGTAGGAAATGAATGAGAAATTCTCTAAAGAAATCAAAGTATTGGGGAGAAATCAAAGTATTGGGGAAAAACCAAACAAATTCTGGAAATGAAAGATGAATTCAAGAAATTACAAAACACAGTGTAAAGCCTTAATAGGCTGGATTATGCAGAAGAAAGAATCTCATAGCTTGAAAATAATACCTATGAGCTAAACAAATCAGTTAAAGAGAAAAACCAAAGAGACAAGAGGCATAAACAAAGTATACAAGAAATGTGGGGTTATGTAAAGAGGCCAAACACAAGAATAATAGACATCCATGAGTGTGAACAAGAAAATACACAAGGGCTGAAAAATCTAATCAAAAGAATAACTGAGGAAAATGTATCTGACCTAACTAGAAATCTAGATATCCAGGTACAAGAAGCATACAGAACTCATTGGAGATTCAATGTGAAAAGACAATCACCACATTACATACTAATTATTAGGCTGGCCAAAGTAAATAATAAATAGGTACTCCTTTGAGCAGTAAGGCCAAAACAACAGATAACCTACAGAGAACAACCTATCAGAATAACTGCAGACTTTTCACCTGAAACCTTACAAGTCATAAAAGCCTTGGGACCCATCCTCAGTCTTCTAAATCAGAATAATGGCCAACCTACAATCTTTTATCCTACAAAACTAAGCTTCTTATTTGAGGGGCAAATAAAGACTTTCCCAGATAAGCAATTGCTGATAGAATTTGCAAAGACAAGACCTGCCCTGGAGGAAGTACTCAGACCTGCATTAAACACTGACAAGTGCCATAGACACCCACCAGTGTAAAATCACTCAAAAGCTAAATTCCAAAACCCATAATGGCTCAAGAACTGAAACAAAACAATAAGAGTCTACCAAAAAGGATGAACAGAAATCCACCTCAAATATCAATTCTCTCAATGACTGTGAATGGCTTCAACTGCCCACTGAACAGACAGGCTGGCTGAAAAAAAAAAAAAAAAAAAGCGAAGCATCTGCTGTCTCCAGGAAATGCATCATACCCATAAGGACTCATTCAGACTCTGAGTGAAGAGTTGGAAAACAATTTTGCAGGCAAAAGGAGACCAAAAGAAAGATGTGTGTGGCCATTCTTACATAAGGTAACATAAACTTTAAAGTAAAAATGTTAAGAAAGGCAAAGATGGTCATATTATAGTGGTGGAGGGATAAATTCAAAAAGAAGAACTTAACAATCCAAAATATTTATGTACCCAACACAGTAGTGCACAGATACAAAAAGCAAATCCTGTTTGATCTAAACAAAACGACAAATAGCAATACCATAACACCTGGGGACTTCAACACCTCACTGACAGAACTAGAAAGATCCTCCAAACAGAAAATAAGCAAAGATACAATGCACTTAAACAGAGTTCTAGAACATATGGGCATAACAAATAACTATAGAACACTCCACTCAAATAACACTGAATATACATTCTTCTTGTCTGCTCATGGAACTTTCTATAAAATGGATCACATCCTAGGGCACAAAACATATCTCAAAAAATTAAAAAAATAGAAATTATAGCATGTAACTTCTCAGACCACAGTGGAATAAAATTAGAAAGCAATTCCAACCGAAACAGTCATCTTTACACAAAGTCAGAGAAATTAAACAACCTATTGCTGAATGATTGTTGGGTCAAGGAGGAGATTCAGATGGAAATCATAAGATTCTTTGAACTAAATTATAATGGAGACACACATTATCAAAATCTGTGGGATACAGCACAGTATCTTCTCAGTAAAGCAGTCCTGAGAAGAAAACTCAGCTTCGAATGCCAAAATCCAAAAGACAGAAAAATCACAAATCAACAAACTAATGAATCACCTCAAGAAACTGGAAAAGGAAGAGCAAACCAATCCTCTACACAGTGGAAGAAAAAAAAATAACATCAGAGCAGAACTAAATGAAATGAAGGCCAAAAGACCTCTACAGAAGATTAATAAAACGAAAAGTTGATTCTTTGAAAAGATAAACAAAATCAAAAGACTTCTTGCTAGACTAATCAGAAGAAAAAGGAAAGGACTTTAATAAGCTCAATTAGAAATTAAAAAGGAGAGGTCACAACTGATATCATAGAAATATAGAATATCACCTTTGAACACTATAAAAATCTCTATGTCCAAAAACTTGAAAATGTGGGAGGAATGGAAAAATTCTTAGAAACACACAACCTCTCTAGGCTCAATCAGAAAGAATAAAATTCCTGAAAATACCAATATCAAGCACAAAAATTGAAACACCAATAAGAATCTTCCAATAAAACAAAGTCTCAGACCAAACAGGTTCACACCTGAATTTTACCAAACCTACAAATAAGAATTTGTACCTATACTGCAGAAATTATTCCACAATATTAAGAAGGATGGAATCCTCCCTAATTTATTCTATGAAGTCAATATCAGCTAGATACAAAAACTAGAAAAGAACACAACACAAAAAGAAAATTACAGAGAAGTATCCCTTATGAATATCAATGCGAAAATTCTCAATAAAATCTAAGCAAACCAAATTCAACTGTGCATGAAAAAAATAATTCAGCTTGACCAGGTGGGCTTTATCATAAAGATGCAAGTATGGTTTACCATTTGTAAATTTACAAATGTAATTCATCATATAAATAAAAGCAAAAACAAAGACCATATGATACCCTCCATAAATGCAGAAAAGGCATTTGACAAAATTGGGCACCCTTTTATGATAAGAACACATAACAAAATAGGTATATATCGGTCATAATTCAAAACTATTAAAGCCATATATGACAAAGCCACATCCAACATCATACTGAACAGGGAAAAATTGAAAACAGTCCCGCTTAGAACTGGAACCAGACAAGGCTGCCCACTATCTCCACTTCTATTTAACAAAGTGCTGGAAGTACTAGCCAGAGAAAGCAGACAAGAGAAAGGAATCAATGGTATGCAAATGGAGGTGGAGGAAATCAAAGTATGGCTATTTTCTGATGATATGATATCTAGAAAACTCCAAAGATTCAACAAAGAGACTCCTGGAATTGATAAATGAATTCAGCAAAGTCTCAGAAAACAAAATTAATGCACACAAATCAGTAGCTTTGATATACATCAATTAAGAGTCAAGCCAAGAGAATCAATATCTTTCACAATAGCAACAAAGAAAAACATTTAGGAATATATTTAAATAAGGAGGTTTGAGACCTATATGGGGATAACTATAAAACACTGCTAACAATAAATTACAAAGGATGTAAACAGATGGAAAACGCTACCATGCTTCTGGATCAGCAGAATCAATACTGTGAAAATGTCTATACTACCTGAAGTGATCTACAGATTTAATGAAATCCCTGTTTAAATCCCAACATCATTTCTCACAGATCTAGAAAAAATAATTCTATTATTGATATTAAAACAAGAGAAGAACCCATATAGCCAAAGAAATCTTAAGCAAAAGGAACAAATTGGGGGGCATCAATCTACCAGATTTTGATGAGGCAGAAGTAACCAAAACAGCATGGTAATGACATGAGATTAGAGATATAGACCAATGAAAAAGGACTGAGAACCCAGACATTAAAATTATCTTTATATTGTCAACCAATTTTTGACAAAGCAGATAAAAACATACACTGNATAGACCAATGAAAAAGGACTGAGAACCCAGACATTAAAATTATCTTTATATTGTCAACCAATTTTTGACAAAGCAGATAAAAACATACACTGGGGAAAAGAATGCCTATTCAATAAATGGTGTTGGGAAAATTGGATAGTTACATGCAGAAAATAAAAATAGGATCTGGAACTCTCACTTCTCACAAAAACCAAATCATGATGGATAACAGACTTAAAACTAAACTATGAAACCATAAGAATTCTAGAAGAAAATATGAGAAAATTCTTATAGATATGGGTCTAGGTGAAGAATTTATGAGGAAGACTCAAAAACCAATCACAGCAGAAACAAAAATATATAAATGAAACTGGATCACATTAAAAACCTTCTGCATAGTCAAAGAAGCAACCATGAGAGCAAATAGACAACCTACAGAATGAGAGAAAATATTTGCATGCTACATATCCAATAAAGGGGTGATAACTAGATTCTATATAAAACTTAGGAAAATCAACAAGAAAAAATTAAACAACCCCATCAATAAATGGGCAAAGGACATAAACACAAACGTTTTTAAAGAAGACAGACTAATGACCAAGAAACATGTAAAACAATTTTCAACATCTCTAATCATCAGGGGAATACAAATCAAAACCACAATTAAATATCGCTTAACTCCAGTGAGAAAAGATTTATCAAAAAGTCCTGAAACAACAAATGTTGACATGGATGCAGAGAGATAGTAACACTCATACACTGCTGATGGGACTGCAAATTAGTACAACCTTTATGGAAAGTATTGTGGAGATACCTCAGAGAACTAACAGTAGAACTACCATTTGATCCAGATATCTCAGTATTGGGTATTTATCCAAAGGAAAAAAAGACATTGTACAATAAAAACATCTGCACTCAAATGTTTATTAGCAGCACAATTCACAAATGAAAGTTGGAGAAACAACCCAAAGTACCCATCAATACATGAGTGGGTTCATAAAATGTGGTATATGTATGCCATGGAGTACTAATCAGCCATAAAAAACAATGGTGAATTAATGCCACTTGTATTTTCCTGGATGGAGCTAGAGCCCATTCTTTGAAGTGAGGTACACAAGAATGTAAAAATATGCAACACATGTACTCACCATTAAATTGGTACTAATGAAGAATACTAATGTCTACTTATGGAAGTAACATTCATCAGATGTCAGACAGGTGGGAGGGCATGGAAGTCTTGGGTAAATTCACACTTAATGTGTGCAGTGTATACCATCTGGAGATAGGTATGCTTGTAGCTCTGACTTTGACAGTACGAAGTCAAAATATGTAACCAAAGTCTTTGTACCCCTGTAATTTTCTGAAATTAAAACATAAATAAACAAATATGAAGACATATAAAATATTTAATAGATATTGAGAAAGAAAAAATAAAATAAAAGCAATGAAATATAATAAGCCATATAAATTATGATTTAAGAAATATTTTTCACTTAAATAAAAGATTTGAAAAAACATATTGAAACGAAAATTGACCTAGAATAGCAAAAACAAGACACACTAGTAAAACCATTAGACTTTAACAAGAGACTTTTATCCTGATAGGCAGAAACTCTAAGCAACTTAAAGAGGAAAAAAACAAAAAACAAAAGAACAGATTGTTACTAGATTATCTCACCTTAACATACCAATAAAGATAGAAAAATATATTTCTGAAAGTAAACATGAGCCAAAAATTTTATATACAACCAACTCTACTTTCATGTACAGAAGCTACAAACTACTGTGAACAGGGAATTTTGTTTTGAATGATCCCTTCCCTGTAAACAAGCTTCACACAAATAAAATGGCTGAATAAAAATGAGCATAAGGATTTGTAACAATTAATAAATATACCTAAAATTAAATGATGGTTAAAAGGAAGTTAAATTGTATATAATGCTATATACTCTGAAAATTTACAACTATCAAAAAATGGTATGGCAAAAATACAGATAGTAAATGAAAAGTAAATAAGCTCAAAGATAAGGTTCCATTTATTTATTTTTGTTGCTGCTGTGATTGCCTTTGGGGTAATCATAAATTCTTCATAAATTCTTTGCCTAGGCCAATGTCTATAAGAGTTTTGGCAAGATTTTGTTCTATAATTCTGATAGTTTCATGCCTTAGGTTTAAGTCTGTTATCCACCATGAGTTGAGTTTTGTGAGAAGTGAAAGGTGCAGATCTTATCTCAGTCTTCTACATGTGGCTATTCAATTTTCCCAGCACCATTTATTGAATAAGAATTCTTTTGCCCAGTGTATGTTTTTGTCTGCATTGTCAAAGATTAGATGGCTATATGAAGATGGTTTTATATGTGGGTTCTCAACTCTGTTCCATTGGTCTATGTCTCTGTTCTTGTGCCAGTAAAATGCTGTTTTAGTTACTATAGCCTTGTAATATAGCTTGAAGTCTGGTGGGACTGCAAACTAGTACAACCTGTGTTGAAAGTAATATGGAGATACCTCAAAGAGTTATAAGTAGAACTACAATTTGATTAATCAATCCCATTACTGGGCTTTTACCCCAAAGAACAAAAGACATTCTATAAAAAAAATCTGCACTTGAATGTTTATAGCAGCACAATTCACAATTGCAAAGATGTGGAAACAACCTAAGTACCCATCACTAAATGTGTGGATTAATAAAATGTGCTGCTATATGTATACCATGGAGTTCTACTCAGTTCTACTCACCCCCACAAAAGTGGGGGTGATCTAGCACTTCTTGTATTATCCTGGATAGAGATGGAACCCATTTTATGAAGTGAAGTATTGCAAGAATAGAAAAACAACAGCACATGTACTCACCATCAAATTAGTTTTAAATGATCAACACTTAACTGCACAGATAGTAATAACATTCATCGAATATCAGGCAGATGGGAGAGGGGAGGAGGGAATGGGGATATATATATATATATATATATATATATATATGTAATGGGTGTGGTGCGCACCACCTGGGTTATGGACACGCTTGAACCTCTGACTTGTGCGGGCAAAGACAACATACATAATCTAAACATTTGTACTCCATTGTATGCTGAAATAAAATAATAATAATAAGATATCTTATTGTTAAAAGGGGTTAAGAATTATCTGAACCTTCAGCAAGTTCTAGTCTTTTTACTGATGGAGAATATTGGCCTTTGTTGATGGTCAGGTTGGTGGGTACTGAAGGTTGGAATGGTTGTGGCAATTTCTCAAAATAAACAATAATGAAAATTGCTGTAAAAAACAATAAGCTCAAAGATTGCCTTACTGGTATTAACTTAGAGTAAAATAATAATATTTTAAATTAGGCGTTGTGGGGATTCCTTATACTTTCTCTGCTGCTTTTTGCATATGTTCGAAATTAAGAGAGTTAACAAAAGAGATCACTTTGGGGTTTCTAGTTTATTAATCTTACAATAAGCCAGACAAGAGAAAATAAAATCTTGAAACATAGCAAAAATGAGAGGAATAGAAAGGAGAGGATAGATATATTACTAGAATTTGCATAACTTTGCGACCTATGGAGATAAAAAGGAAGAAGAAGATAAAATTGACTCCAAGGTTTAAGTTGAGATGACTTGGTAGATGGTGAGTGTCACAATCCAGACACACGACACATGAGAAAAACAGTGGTACAATTAAATTAGATGGGAACACAGAAGAATAAATTTGGCCCACAGGATCATGAGCTATATCCAGAGAAATTAAATTTACCAAACATCAAGGTAAAACAAAATAATTAGCTATAATAATATTTTAAATTTTAATTCCATACTAAAAAAGAAGTCTAACAAATAAATTCAATTGATTTTTTCTGTTTCTTTTCTTTATTTCCCTCTATTTTGGTTTGGGAGGAAGTTTCCTCTATAAATTCACCTTCCTGTTCTCTCTTCCACTCTTACATTTAAAAACTTTAATTGTTTTTATCAGATGATATATATCCTTGTTTTAAAAATTCAAGTTAAAGTGGACAAAAGGAGAAAGTTGTTTAAAGTAAAAAATAGACCACCACCTTATAATTCTGCTTCCGATAATTATGGTATTTGAAGCACTTTTTAATTGTTTATCCTGGTATTTAGTTTTGTATTTCTAAAATACATGCAAATTCTACCAACTCTGAGTTTATCAATTAATAGTTTGTCTATTGTCTTTCCATTAAAATAAATAAAGATTTAGTTTTTGTACTCACTTAACCTATAACCTAATACAATTATGTTACATTAAATTTAAAATCAGTATTTGGTCCTTGCATTGTTATAAGTAATTAAACATCACTACTCTTGAGCCAGTTAGGATACACTAATTACATTTTCTTTTTTTTTTCTTTTGGTACAGTTTCTTTGTTTTCTCTGGAGTTTATAATTATTAATTTTTTCTCATTTTAGTTTTGCTCAATGCTTTATAATGACCCTTCTCACACCACACAACAACCTCTTAATTAAATTTTCTCTTTTTATAACTTTCTTTAATTGAAACATTCAACCATCCATGAGGCCAACCATCACATATTCTCTCTGTTTCTCCCTGTGCTCCCAAAAGGCCTAGAAAAGCATAAAGCTTTCAAAAGATGATGCATAGTTGTGTCCTCAAACATTCCATAATCATAATTCTGAGAATTTTCTTCTCAGAACTGCACACAGAGAAGGAGCACATTGTAGGATTTACAAGCATAGACATTGCTGCTGAGTCTAACTGTTCAAATCTTACTTCTTATGGATATTATTAGACATAATAAATTGATATAAATAAAGTATTTAGAAAAATTAATTTACAAAGTTAAATGACATTTAGTATTTTTAAATAAAAATGTCTCCCTTTATAAGACCCATGGCTTCTTTCTTGGTTTACTTTGCTGTTGTGGTAGAACAGATGTTCCAGGAGCTTTTTAATAAAGGATGGGAGATAGTCCAGTTATTGTATATTGAAATTATACTTTCTCACATTTGCTCAAAAATAAATTTCAATCATATGATTAAATTAATAAAATTTTAATCAAGCATGATTAACCAGTTAATTAATTGGGTAATTAATTAAAGTGCTTTTTACAATTTCAGAAATAAAGCAAGAATTCCCTGCATTATATATTACTAAGTTTTCCCAATGAAGATTCTCAGTGATTAATGAGAACAGAGAACCAGAACTGTGGTCTCAAGTAATGAGCTGTACTATTAAAAGTCACGTGGAACCTCATACACAGAAAATGAGCTAAATATATTCCCTAAAGAGGCATGCTTGGAATTTACCATTTCTTAATTACCGATATAATGACTGCAGGAATTATAACCTGATTTCATTATCACAAAGTATCCCTTTTCATAATAGTTAGTTGATTACATAAATGAAAGTCAGTTTGACGATAAATAAAATCTTTGTCTCTCACTTCGCAGAGAAAATACTCTAGCTATCTGCTACCATTATGAATCGATTTAAACCCTTATCTTGAAAAAGGAGTAGAAAACCTTGAGACACCAAACATTTCAGGAAAACAACATTAAAACTATATATAAAAGGCAGAAATAACCAGAGTCCAAGGAAATAAAGCTAAAAGAAGAAATAAAGTTCACAGAAGAAAAAGGCTAAATTATTAAAGTAAATAAATAAAAATATTAAAATAAGTGATTTTAATTTTATATTTAAATTGTATTTTAATATTAAAGTATGACAAGTGTTAAAATGAATAAATAAACTTCAAAATAAAATAAAATAAGTAAACAAGTAAAAATATTAAATAAGTGAAACTTTGTTTAAAACAAATATGCTAAAACTTTCTACTAGAAAATAATAAAGAATAATGAAATATATTAAAAACAATTCAGTTCTTGAATTGTTCTCAAACTCCTTATCAATATCTTTCCACAACAAAACAAAACAGAACAGCAATAACAAGAAAACTAAATTCTCAATATACACACTGAAAAGCAAATGGAACAGGGTTATACATAAAATTAACAAACTAAGGAACAAATGAAAGTCATATTCTAAAATAGAAATAAAATGCTAAGAGATATGGCAAATACATCCTTGTTCCTATAATATCTCTTAATTAAGGTATTCTAGGACATAGGATGGATAGGATGCAGGGTAAAAATAATCAAATACATAAAATATTGTGTATGAACTGAAAAAGATTATAGTCATTTGACTGAAAATTACCACAAAATGACAAAAATGAATTGAGAAAATTACCCAAAAAACATATTCATATGAAAATGTTGAACCCTGAATAGAAAAAACAAAATAGCACATTTTCAGAAAGCAGCATAGTAATATTTTTATCTGGTCACTCCCCATTACATAAATTTTCACTTGTTGAAAATATTATGCTTACTATTCTGACTACTTGCCCTTTAAAATCAGTTTTCTCTCATTAGAATAAAAGATATCTGAGGACAAGGAATATATTATAGTAGTTGTTGTTACTTATTATTATATATTTAGCAATAAGAATTGTGTCTAATACATATTGGGTATTCAGTAAATATCTACTAAATGCATGAATTAATGAACAGTATTGTCACTTAACCACTCAGATAATCAGTTGTTTCATAGAAAAAAAGAAGCAGCTGAATTAAATTTTGTGGTTCCTCCTTATGGGTGATATTTTTATGATCCAAGATTGACTATTTATATCCAAAAATTAATTTACAAAATCCAGGCTTGGCGTGGTGGCACATGCCTGTAATCCTAGCACTCTGGGAGGCCGAGGCAGGTGGATTGCTCTAGGTCAGGAGTTCAAAACCAGCCTGAGCGAGACCCCGTCTCTATTAAAAAATAGAAAGAAATTAATTGACCAACTAAGAAATATATATATACAAAAAATTAGCCGGACATGGTGGCACATGCCTGTAGTCCCAGCTACTCAGGAGGCTGAGGCAGCAGAATCGCTTGAGCCCAGGAGATTGAGGTTGGTGTGAGGTAGGCTGATGCCACGGCACTCACTCTAGCCTGGGCAAAAAAGTGAGACTCTGTCTCAAAAAAAAAAAAAAAAATTATGAAGTCAAATCTTAACTCCTAAATCTCTTTGATTTTTTCTATGTAAAAGTGGATGTTCCTCTGGTTGTTGTTGTTACCCTGAATAGAAACTCTGTTTCTATATTGGAACATAGCTGCTCTATGAGTCTCAGTAGCATGTAGGTTTGACTCCAGAATATAGAAGGCAAAGAGCCCAGATAAAGACAAGAAACTTCTTCCCAGGCAGGCCTCAGCTCTAGACCATGATGAAGTGACCTAAGTATCCTCTTATTCAGACAACAGGAGATCCATTATGGTGGCAGGAGGTGATGACAGTGGTTTCCAGAGACAGACATGGCAATGATAACAGTAGCCACATCCCATGTCCAGTGTTGCTAGTTGAATGAATGTTGCTAGAATGAATGATATGCTGAAATGATTTTTGGTTACATGGCTAGGTACTGCCTAACTTCCCTTATTTCTCTCCATCTTTTGGTTGCTGAATTTTTTTGAGCTGCCCAATATCATTTCAATAAATTTCTTTTTGGCTTACATTTTGTATGCTTCCAGCCAAAATTGTAGACAATAGATTTACAAAGCAAACTTTAAACAGTCTCAGAAAATTCTTAGACATATGTTTAGAGAGATTATGATTCCTTAATTGTAGGAAATAGTGATGTCAAACGAATTATTTTCAGTGAAGATACGTGTGCTTACTATTCAGTACCAGCTCATTCAATATGAGCTATTTCAGGCAGAAAGCCTTTAGTATTTCCTGTGTTTTGTGTTTGTATGAGTGTGCATAAATGTAATAAGAACTAGTTAATATTTGCTGAACTTAAAATTTGAAAGAACAGAGATTAGACTTCTAAAAACTGCTGAGATATTATACACAAGTATTTAAATTAGAATGTTATAAATGTTGAAAATAAAATGAAACAAAAATATATTAAGACAATATTAATAAAAAAGAATAACAGTATTAATGACAAAATGGAATTCAAAGCAAAATCATTCAATAGAAAAAAAATTTCAGAATAATGAAAGGTAGACAACATCAAAATATGACATAAAAATCATGAATTTGAATACCATAAAATATATTTTCAAATATATTTAAAATGATTATAATTACAAGAAAAATCTATAAATTAAATTTTATTTATAAATTAAATTGGAGGCTTAAGCACAAAAAGATAATTTGCAGGGCAAAAAACAAGATTATGTAAAAATTTCAGCATTAAAACTAACCATGAAAGCATGATATTTGGTATCTAAAGTAGAGAAATATGCTTTTCTTAATCAGTCATGTCAACTACACAAACAATGAATATGTATTAGGTTGTGAAAAAATTTTCAAAATATTCCACAAATAAATGGAAATGATACTGGAAATATTATTGGACTAAAAAAATGCAACACAAAATCAAGAGGGCTTAATTTCAGAGATGTAGGATGGTTTAATATACACAAATCTATTAATATAAGTGTAATGCACGACATAAATAGAAGTAAAAGCAAAGACCATGTGATTCTTTCAATAGATGCAGAAAAAGCATTTGACAAAATTGAGCACTCATTTATGATAAGAATGCTTAACCAAATAGGCATAGATGGGACTTACCTCCAATAGATAAAAGCCATATATGACAAACCCACAGCCAATATCATACAGAACAGGGAAACATTGAAAGCATTCCTGCTAAGAACTGAAACCAGTCAAGGTTGCTCTCTATGACCACTTCTATTCAACATAGGGCTTGAAGTCCTAGCCAAAGCAGACAACAGAATGAAAACAAGGGTATCTAAATGGGGAGCAGAAGAGATCAAATTATAGCTCTTTGCTGATGATATGATCTTATAACCAGAAAAACGCAAAGATTCTGCCAAGAGACCACTGGAATTGATAAATAAATTCAGCAAAGTCTCAGGTTACAAAATCAATGTAAATCATATACACCAACAGTCAAGCTGAGAAGTAAATCAAAATTTTAATACCTTTCCCACTAGCAACAAAGAAAATAAAATAGCAAGGAATATATTTAACTAAGCAGGTGAAAGACCTCTTCAAAAACAACT
Source organism: Mirza zaza (assembly GCA_008750895.1). Classification (NCBI taxonomy): domain Eukaryota; kingdom Metazoa; phylum Chordata; class Mammalia; order Primates; family Cheirogaleidae; genus Mirza; species Mirza zaza. The sequence continues at coordinate 278,030 of VSMD01031728.1, read as the reverse complement.
ATGAAACACTGAGCAAGGAAATAACAGAGGATGCAAACAGATGGAAAAATATACCATGCTTATGAATCTTCAGAATAAATATTGTTAAAATGCCTATACTACCCAAGTACTCTAAGGATTCACTGCAATCCCTATTAAAATAACATCATTTTTTCACAGATCTAGAAAAGATAATTCTATGCTTTATATGAAACCAGAGAAGACCCCCTATAGCCAAAGCAACCTTAAGCAAAGAGAATAAATTGGGAGGCATCAATCTACCAGACTTCAAGCTATACTGAAAGGCTATTGTAATCAAAAGAGCATGGTGTTGACACAAGAAAAAAGACATAGACCTATTGATCAGAACAAAGACATAGACCTATTGATCAGGATCCAGACATAAGACCATCCTGATGTTGCCATCTGATCTGCGACAAAACAGACAAAACATACAGTGAGGAAAAGAATGCCTATTCAATAAGTGGTATTGGGAAAATTGGATAGCCACATGTAGAATACTGAAACAGGGTCTGCACCTGTCACCAATCTCAAAAAGTCAACTCATGATGGATAACAGACTTCAACATAGGCATGAATCCATAAGAATTCTAGAAGAAAATGTTAGAAAAATTCTTATAGACATTGATCTAAGCAAATAATTTATGAAGACTCCAAAAACAATCACAGCAACAACAAAAATAAGTAAATGGAACCTGATCAAATTAAAAAACTTCTGTACAGCCAAGGAAACTATCATTATAGCTAATGGGCAACCTACAGAATGGGAGAAAATATTTGCATGCTATACATCCAATAGAGGGCTGACTATAAACTATAAAGAAATCAGGAAAATCAGCAAGAAAAAAACCTCAAATAACCTCCTTAAAAAGTAGGCAAAATACATGAACAGAAACTTTTAAAAGAAGATAGATTAATGGCCAACAAACATATGAAAAAATATTCAAAATCTCTAATCATCAGGGAAATGCAAATCAAAACCACAAAGAGACATCACTTATCTCCACTAAGAATGTTTTTTTTCAAAATGTCCCAAAACAACAAATGTTGGTGTGGATGTGGAGAGATAGGAACACTTATACACTGCTGGTGCGACTGCAAACTAGTACAAGCTCTATGGAAAGTAGTATGGAGATACCTCAAAGAACTAAAAGTAGAACTACCATTTCATCTAGCAATCTTGCTATCGTGTATTTACCCATAGGAACAAAAGACATTCTGTAAAAAAAGACATCTTCACTTGAATGTTTATAGCAGCATAATTCACAATTATAGAGATGGGGAAATAACCCAAGTACCCATCAATACATGAGTGGATTAATAAAATCTCTTCTATGGATACCATGGATACCATATACTCAGGCATAAAAAATGGAAAACTAATACCCCATATTTACCTGGGTGGATCTGGAGCCCATTGTTCTAAGTGAAGTATCACAAGAATGGAAAGACAAACACCACAGGTACTCACCATTAAGTTGAAACTAATCAATCAACACTTATGCACACAAATAGAAATAATATTCATCAGAAATCAAGCAGGTGGGATGGGGTGTTGGGGATGGGTAAATTCACACCTAACTATTATAATGCACACTATCTGGGGGATGGGCACACTTTGACTCAAATGATACATAGTAATTTATGTAACCAAAACGTCTTTACCCCCATAATATTCTGGAAAAAAAGCCAAATGAATTTATACATTTTTAATAGTAATTAACAAAAAGTGCTCAAAGAATAACAAACTTGTAAAATTTTAAAATACTCCTAATGGTCTAAAGAAGAAAACAGTACTGTACAAAATTACAGAAATAAAAGATAAAAGGAATTATCAAATATCTATAAATCTAGTCAAAATGGTAGTCAACTGAAAAATTTAAGGCTGAAATATTTGTCATAAAAACAGAGGTTAAAAATGAATAAAATAAAATTTTTACCTTAGGAAAAAACAAGAACCTAAATAATGTAAAGACAATGAATTAATAAGGATGAAAGCAATAATAGTAGTTTTAATTAGAATATAATAATAGATTAAATCACTAAAATAAAATCTAGGCTTTAAGAAATAGCAACAAAATAGAGAAAACTCTTTAAGATTTGCCCAAAAAATCCTGTAATAAACTACATTGGAAATAGACAAAAGAATATAACTATAAGGATATTTTAAATGTCAGGAGATTATACATAACTTTAAGCTAATAACTTTGAAATTTCACGTTGCCAGTTTCTTATAATATTTCAACTACCAAATTTCATGAGAAAGGTAAAAATGCCTTAATAGAATAAAAAATTTAGATAAAATTGAAAGTGTAGTCAAAGATTTCTAACCTCTAAATAAGCACTTGATCAAATTCAGCAACTATTCCCGATATTTTATGTGATATTATGTTGTCATATTGTACTACCAACAAATGATAATTAGAAATAATGTGAGATCTAGGATAATGGCCAAGTTTAAATTAAATTTGCTTCAACTAGCATATGGACATTTTTTTAAAAAAAAAATTGAGATTATTGATAAATAATACTAGCAGAGAGCATAAGTTTTGGTGTTTATTGGCATATACTTTTAGAAGGAAAGTTTTAAATGTGAATATTCTTTGTCCAGTCATACAGAAATACCTCAATATATATACAATGGATATTAATCATTCATTTGTATATATCCATGGCATAAATCCAGTTTTCATCCATGGTAAAAATGAAAAACTGAAAAATACTAAATGTTCATAAGTGATTAATGGTTAAATAAAACATGGTATGCTTATCTTAGGAAATAGTTTGCAAATTTTTAAAAGTATGATACTATTTACATAAACTTAAAAAACAGAAAAAGCATAAGTAGGGAATGGTAGCATGCCTGTCATTTCAGCTATTAGGGAGGCTAATGTGGGAGGATCCCTTGAGCTCAGAATTTCAAGGCCAGCAGCCTTGGCAAACAGTGAGACCATTTTTCTAATACATATATATATTTATAATCTCAATTTATGTATTTATGATGCATATTTGAATTTTGTTGCTTAGATTCATATTCATAATATATGATACATTACTTTTTTCCCCATGATTCAAATTAAATCTGGCCCCGAGTATAGACAAGAGAAAAATTGGGAAAGATACTAACCAGACTATTAAAAGTAGGAATAGGATAGTGTGGCTTAAGAAGAAATATATTTTATCTTTATGGTTCTAACTTCCAGATCAAGCTCCTGAAATCCTTGAAATTTCCTGCAAGATGGGGATGTCTACTGTTAATGACAGTGAGATCTTTATAATCATATCTGAGTATATGCTAACGAGCTGAATTAGAATAGGGCCTGTAGATAGCCTCAGGATGGGGATGGTCACCAGAAAGACCAAGTGATTAGAGGGTTGGTATTTTCATTCCCACACACCCAATTCTGGGAAAGGGAGAATGGGATAGAGGTTAAGCTGTAAAAAAAAAAAACTCTTGAGTTAGATTTTTTTGAGTTTCCAGATTGGTGACCACATTAAGGTGCTGGTAGTCTGGCATTTTCAGGTAGCATGGCAGCTCTGTGTACACCCCACCTCCCACCTCATACCTAGCCCTATGTAGTTCTCATATTTGGCTGTTCCTCAGTTGCATCCTTTATAAAAAACCAATAAATGTAAGTAAAATGTCTTTCTGATTTCTGTGAACCCTACTGACAAATTATCAAACTTTAGGAGAGGTTTTAGGAACCCTCAACTTATAACTTCAATTTACGACTAGGCAGTCAGAAGTATGAGGGGCCTTGCAATTGGTGTCTAAAGTGGAGGCAGTCTTGGGGGACTGAGCCCTTAAGCTATGTGGCCTGGGCTAACTCCAAGTGGTTGTTGTCAGAAATGAATAGAATTGTTAAAAACTGAGTTGGTATCCAGAGAATCAGAGAATTGGGTGTTGGTATTAAAAAACAGTCCAGACAGAGATATCAAAGGGGACTTACACATTTTACTCTATAATCCTTTTATTTACATATTCATTTATTTATTTTTCACTACCAAGCATATATTTCCTTTTTACTATAGTCTTAAAAACTTTTAAAAATTGTGTAAAGAAATATGATGAATGTAGTTTCTACTAATAAATTCTTATAATCTTTAATTTCTTCTCTTTTAGTAGTAGTATTATCCTGTTTTAATCTAGTGAAGGAAGCCTATTCACTGATCTTGTGCCAATTATTTTGGCTGTACCTTACTACATATATACAAAATGAAATAAAATTCAGTAATGATTAGTAAAATGACACAGGAAGTTTAGGAGAGGTGGTGAAATGACCAATATTGTTAGAGTAGGAGACCAAGAGGCAGGGCTGAAACCCAATGCTGGGACTTGCAGATTGGGTGCAGGTGTTAAAGTAAACAATCCTCAAGCAAAAGTTAACTACAGCAGCTGATAACCACAGGCAAGAGTGGCTTCAACTAGCTTTGTTAGCTATCTGTGTCATCTCACATGAACTTTGGCTAATTATAATATCATTTACATTGCGATTTTAAAATTTCTCCACTCTCAAAATCACCATGGCAGTTCCAAAAAACCATATAAAGTATGAAAATGGGAGGGAATCCAATTCTAGGAATTATTACCTAAATTCTTAGTAAAAGCCAACCCTTTGCTCTTAAATATTCCTCCCCTCAATTCGTAATACTACAAAAGATCTAAAACAATTTCCTCTCAGAACAGCTGCTCTTTTTTGAGCCTGCTTACTCTCTCTCCTGAGAATGTACGTTTGTTTTCAATAAAAAGCTTTTGCTTGCTTGGGTTACATGCTGCATCCAAAAATTTTTTTTCTGACAATCACCAAGAACTTGGAAAAACCTCCACTTGGAGGCTGGTAACAATGTCACTAAGCAGCTGAAAATGTGTTGAGATTTACTAAATTCTATACAAAATAAAGCAAACAAACAAGATTTCATTACACAGTTGACTAATCATTGCAACTTATGGGCAATCTTCATTGCCTTATGACATTCAAACTTTCTTTAGTAATTTCAGGCCAGCATAGGAAACATAAAATTGTATGCATGATGCTGCCAAGGTGAAGTTTTAAGAGTATGATTCCGAATGTATTGTTAGGAATCATAGGAGATTAATAAACAGACTTAGAAAAGTCTTAACACAGAAAGTTAGAAGGCTCTAATGCTAAATTCAAAAAGCTTAACAGTTAAAAAAAAGTTGTCAAGTAAATCCAACTTATATTTTCAGAGTTCTTTGTAAAAGGTAATAATAATCAATTAAAAATACTCATTCCTATATTTTTCCATAATTTTCTCATAAATTTGATATTAAAAATTATATTAATGCTTCAAGGGATAAGATATATAAACAAAAACTACATAAGTACCTGCACATAAAATAAAATCTTTGGTAACATCTCTGACTGCCTGAAATGCAATCCAAAATCCAAATCTCTATATTATCATTAAATAATCTCTCTCTGTGCAAGAGAGGAAAATCATATGCAATATTTCTAATCTTTTAGTAGGGAGAGAGAACCTGGTAAAACTAAACAGATTGCTCTACAAAGGCTTCTGAACTTGATTTTTTTTTTTTTAATCACAAAGGACAGCCAGCTATCAGTAGAAAATCCCAACCAAATGATTCATAGAGCTTAATCTACTTGATTAGACTGCAAAGCAGTTCACAAGGCTCTTTAGTCTAAACAAGAGTGGTGTAACATTTCAAAGACATTAGTAGGATTTCTAAATCCTGGTTGCCAGCTTTATAAATCATTATATTTTCTGAAAAATAAAATGTTTTAGTACCTGATATCTAATTTCTTTGACCTTATCTTCTTATATAAATCTGGACTGACTTTTCATTATTACATTTTTAACATTCTAACTAAATGAAAAATTTTGGGGTGGGGAGAATTTTAGTTATTTTGAAGATCAAAAGAATTATAAAAGCACATGTGAAAATTATGAGAAATTAATAATTCTAAGGACTAAATAAAATGTTAGTAAAAACTATACTGCTAGCATTCTCAAATAGATAAGCTTTCAAAAATTAATAAGACAAATATTATAAGATGAAATATATGTATTTTTAAACCACATAACATTAAACTTAAGAATATTTTTTTACATACAAATCTGTATTTGAATCAATGTGACTTTAAAATATGCTGTTTTTCAGTTTAATTTGGCATACCAAGTGGCCAAACTATAACCAAACATCATTTTTAAAAATACAAACTATATATGGAAACTGGAAACCTAAAAGTTATTAACCTTATAATTTTAAATTAAGGAGATTTAAATCCAGTGAGGTCAAATAATTTTACAAAATTATATGCCACCTAGAAAAGGAGAAGCCAGCTCTAGCACCTGGTCTCTTGACTACCAGTCTATATTTTCTGTCCATTCTTTTGAGCTATAATTTTCAATTAAATGTTAACGATGATAAAAATGTACATACTTGGAGAAATTAGAAACAAATTATTGAATATCTTATAAACTAAGCTTTGCTTATTATTTTACTAGTCTCAAATATTCAGTAAAGAGAACATTTATAAATTACAAGGTTATCCGATATTCTGAATTATCATAAAGCACAGCATGGCACACAAAAGCATAAATAAGGTAGATACATAAAAATAAATTTGATATTATATAAGCCTCACATTCTTAATTTTTATCTAGCATCATTAAATATTCTTTTCTATACACATACCTAGGCTTGTTCAGATTAGTGGAACTATTCATTCATCATTCCTGAAAATTCAACATTCTATAATTAATCAATTTATATTTATTCATTTTATTAAAATAAATAATCATTAACTCTGGAACTCCAAAGAAAATGTGTCTTGAAATATAAAAATGCACTGAGACAGAAGTATTTTTTAAAAAACTTTTCTTATCAGAGGTAATTAATCCCTTACATGAGTTAAGACTTAACACCATCAAATTTGCTTACTAATGAGGAACTGTTCACATAATTCAGCAAATAGCCTTTCTCTTGTTCCATTTTATAGGTCATCTCTTCTCCCTCTTAGGTCTTGCCAACCTTATATTTTAGCCACAGAAGTCACTGAAGTTATACTCTTTTGAGACAATGATATAAATTAAATTTCTTTCCAAATTCTAAGCAAAATAAGCAGTTTAGCTAAGTGAAGATGCTGACTCAGAACAATAAAAGTTTTAGCACTAGGCTCTTCACCAGCAACAAATAGTATGCTTTGATCTGCTGTGTACCAAAAATGTCAGCAATTCCCAAGTAAATAGCTCCCTTAGTTTACAAGATATTCAATAATTTGTTTCTAATTTCTCCAAGTATGTACATTTTTATCATAGTTAACATTTAATTGAAAATTATAGCTCAAAAGAATGGACAGAAAATATAGACTGGTAGTCAAGAGACCAGGTGCTAGAGCTGGCTTCTCCTTTTCTAGGTGGCATATAATTTTGTAAAATTATTTGACCTCACTGGATTTAAATCTCCTTAATTTAAAATTATAAGGTTAATAACTTTCCAGTTTTCATATATATATTGTATTTTTAAAAATACTGGCCCAACCATCATCGTATGCTCTGATATCTAAAGTCATTTGAGTTCCCCTACTACCAACTTTGCAATACAGACCACAGAATGCTAGGTAGAGCTGTTTGAGAATTTAGAAACAATGAATTAAAAGGGAGATCAGCCAACAGCTAAGAGGCAGCAACTTCTAAAGAGTATGAAGACCTCAATGGAAATGTAATGAGAAGAAATATCTATCTATTTATCTATCTACCCCAGAACTCCTTTCAGGGAGAACAAGACCAGAAGTTGGAAAACACACTTTGAAAAGGATCTTGCAGTTTTCAGAGGATATGACAATACGAAAAAGAAAAACAGTGATCTCCAAAGTACTTTCAAAGTATAATGGGTCTGGATAGCTACTGGGCTTTTGTTTTGTTAATCAGATATTAAAGTTCAAGCATTGAACCAAATTGCTTAGTCACAGTAGTACTGAATACTTGTTTGCCCCTCTCTTATAAAACATTCATCTTCTCCTAAAGAATAACTTCAGTTTGAGGTGGTACTCATTATTTGCCTATGCAGGATGCTAATATTTATTTTTAATAGTTATGATGGAGTACAAACTTTTTTCTTTTACTGGTGAGTAGGCTCACAAAGGTAAAATTGTTTTCTAAAACTTTCTTCACCTGAGCTCTGGCCAGATCACCTGACAATATGATATTCTTTATAGGACAATGGTTCTCAAAGTGTGGTGACAACACTAGCAGCATCAACATTAACTGATGCTTCTTAGAAACATAAATACCTTACTATTCAGCCATAAAAAGAATGAAATAATGTCTTTTGCAGCAACTTGAATGGAACTGGAGACCATTGTCCTAAGTGAAGTAACTCAGTAACAGAAAACAAAATACCACATGTTCTCACTTATAAGTGGGAGCTAAGCTATGCACATTCATACAGAGTCATAGGAAGCAGCAGGCCCCAACCTTTTTGGCACCAGGGACCATTTTCATGGAACACAATTTTTTCCATGGACCAGGGAGGGAGGATGGTTTTGGGATGATTCAAGTGCATTACCATTATTGTGCATTTTATTTCTATTATTATTACATTGTAATATATAATTATACAACTCATCCTATGTTGGGGACTCCTGCTTTAGCAATGTGGTTAGGCACTAAGAATGATGCTTTCAGTGCAAACACATTTGATGAAATGGTGGCCTTCAGTAATTGCTTCTGTCCCTCATGTTCACATTTTTTTCTTTTGAAAAACTCCAAAGGCTTGTCTTTTAATTCAAGGTGTTTGGTCTCCATGTGGCAAAGCAATTTTGAAGGTTTCATGGCTTTGTTGGATAGACAGTCACCACACATTATACAAAGCAGGCTTGGAGAATGTGAATCACCTGTTGCAATGAACCCATAATTTAAGTGGGACTCTTGGTATTTTCTTTTAATTGCAGCTTTATTTTGTTGGCCATCTTAGAGTCTGTTGCTGTCTCATCACTGGGTCTTTCCTCTTTTCAAAAAAGCTCTCCAGTGATGTTTGTGTTTTACTCATTTTTGCTAGGGTTAGCTTGTGGGCTTACCAAAACTGTGACTGAGGCTGGGCACGGTGGCTCACGCCTGTAATCCTAGCACTTTGGGAGGCTGAGGCGGGCGGATTGCTCGAGGTCAGGAGTTCGAAACCAGCCTGAGCAAGAGCAAGACCAGTCTCTACTATAAATAGAAAGAAATTAATTGGCCAACTAATATATAGAAAAAATTAGCCAGGCATGGTGGTGCATGCCTGTAGTCCCAGCTACTCAGGAGGCTGAGGCATAAGGATCACTTGAGCCCAGGAGTTTGAGGTTGCTGTGAGCTAGGCTGATGCCACGCACTCACTCTAACCTGTGCAACAAAGTGAGACTCTGCCTCAAAAAAAAAAAAAAAACAACTGTGACTGAGACAAGTGTGCAGTGTAGAATAAATGAAAGGATGGAAGTGGTAAATAAAATAATGGGCACACCACATGTGGACCAAAATAAATGTTAGATTCTGACGTAAAACCTGTCACCAGATGCAGCTGTACAATTGAAGTAAGATGCTCACTTGCCACTATAAGCCTTTCAGCAGATGCAGCTTAACTGTCACTTGCCATTCACTGATAGGGTTTTGATATGAGTCTGCAAGCAATTGATTTATTATGATCTCTGTGCAATCAAACCTATCTGCTAATGATAATCTATATTTGTAGCCCCTAGCCAGGACTAGCATCACTGCCTCAGCTCCACCTCAGATCATCAGGCATTAGATCTTCATAAGGAGCATGAAACCTAGATCCCTTCCATGTGCAGTTCCCAGTAGGAATTCTGTGAGAATCTATTGCCACCACTGATCTGACAGGGGGCAGAACTAAGGCAGTGATATGAGTGATGTGGAGCAGCTATAAATACAGATGAAGCTTTGCTCCTGCCTGCCACTGTAATATTTGGATTCAGTCAAGGGGCCTCGCTTAGGGATCTGTAGCACCACATGTGGCCTTGAGGTTACAGGTTCCCCACCCCTTAGACTGACTGTCCTCAGGCAATCAAAGGTAGTCAAATTGTTCTCACCTATGCTTACTGTACCCCTCCCATTGTCCCATCTATTTTTGCCAAAATATCTATTCATTTTCCAGGTTCATTCAAGGGACAATTTATGTGTGATTTTTTTTTCCTACAACTTAACCAAATTCTAGATCAAATTGGTATTTCCTAATTATTACAGACATATTTCTGTCAAAACAATTTTAATACCTCATTTATTCATTTATAATAATTGACTTCTACTGTTAGATTCCATACATTTGAGAGGTCAGAAAGTACTTTATTCTTTGTATCTCAGTGCCCACATCAAAGTACCTAGCACAAAATAAGCATTTAATATATGTTTGTTAAATATGTGATTGGATAAATATAACTTGCCTAGTCCTCATGGTTTTTAAGATTTTTACAACCCCTGCTTTGTTGGAAAATTCTATTCAATATCACTTAGAACGATAATTCTCTGCTTTAGCTACATCATGGAATTAACTAAAGAGCTTTAAAAATACTGATGTCTAAATCCTTTTCATAACCCACCAAAAGGCTCTGATTTAACTGTTGTGGGATACAGCCAAGGCATCAGAATTTTGAACATTCCTCAGGTTATTCTTACACAAAGTCATGGTTGATATAAAAATTGAATGCAAAAATTACTGCTAATAAAATGAAGTCACTTTTGTCAGACTCAGACAAAGTAGAGCTGAGAGGTCAGGCAGGAGAGAGGCTCAAATTTGTGTGTCTGAGATACGAACTCACAAGGATTTTTCTAAAATCCACAAGAAATTCTGCATACCCTACACTCGTTTCATGTCTTATTTGACTTACCTTGTGCTTTCTCCATGCCCACACATATTTCTGTAACAAGGTTTATCTAAGAGATTCTTCAAGGCAGTAGCATTCCAGATTAGATGCTTTCACAAGAACACTTGTCTAGCAGCAACTGTCTTTACCAATGGGCTAATGCCAACTCCCACAATGAGCTTCTATGACCAGCATTCCCTGTTTCAGACCAGCTTAAATGGACATCATCTTTTGGTCATTAAAAGCCTTCTCTTACCTCAGTCTACCTGGATACACCTATCACTTGTCATAGCCTGTGCATCCTGAAATGCAATCCTCTGTCACCAATTATTCCTGAGTAAGATCATTTCTTCAAAGGGCCTCTTTCGATTGTTATTTTAGGTTGATGCTGAGAACTGACTTAGAATGATTTTCAAGTTGGCATCAAGAATTATATTAAAACAGCAGGAGTCAACCTGTACCACCACCTCTACAACAAACTTACTGTGTAAATATTTCTGGTTTGAGTCTACTGAATTGGCTTGCTGAGTTTATCATCTCCATGCAAAAAAAAAACAAAAAAACAAAACAAAAAACAGAAAACAAGAACAAGATGTTTAGAAGGATAGAGAATTTGGTATTTGGAAAAAAATAACAAAGGGCAAACATTTCTACTACTAAGAGTACACATTGTCTCAAATATCTTACCTAAATTTTTCCTCAAGCCCAAACTGACATATTAAAATATAAAATTTATAGATTAGTAACTTACAAGCCTCTGCCTCAGTCAAAAATAGTATTTTGGGATTCTATGTAAGATTTATTTGTTTGGCTGTTTTCTCAGAATCTCATTTTGGTTCTTTAATAAAAATGATATTCCTGGCATATCAAACCCCCATAATATCTGTCTGAGTAGAGTTCTAATGTATTTCTAGTAGAATATTAATATAGTCTTACTTAGTACCCTTTTGGAAAAATATCAACCACTTTGGTCTTCTGGACCAGCAGTTTCAAACAGTGTTGCCAAATATGTATGATATTCTATATTTGGGAGGGGGGAGAACAGAAAAAGTAAAGGAAATTAAAGACTTTTTTTTTTTAATTTTGGAGATTTATTTAAAATATAACTTTCTGGCTTATATAAAAAGAAGAAAACTAGAATTTTCAACACCAGGCAGCAGAGCCTCATAATACCAGAGAATGAAAGCAGATGTTATGTTTTCAATGCTCAATCATTATTGGCATAATTAGGACTATGCCACACACTCTCAAGTTTGCCACAGCTCCCAGGAAGACTGGATCAATCTCTTACTAATTGTTTGGCTCTTATTATTGATGGGTTTCAGGAAATACTACCTAAAAATATGGCACCTTGGCATATTGAATATTTTAAGAAATTTGAGAAAACAACAGAAACAGGGAAGTCACTACCTTTCCCCTTGCCCTTCTTCCCTGAAGCAGGACACAAATTATAATAAAGATTTTCTGAATTTCTCCTGAAGCAGATGGTAAGACTCTCATGTGGGAAGTGCCCTTACCTGTATCTAAAAGAAAGGTACATCCTTATCTCTGAAGTCAAGGAATACAAGAAGAATTTGAACAAGGCTTTCTAAGTTTCTCAGTTTATTATCATTACATCACACACTTTTTGCGCTTCCATATTTCTCCACAACTGTCTACTCTTCATCAAACCTACTATAAAAAACACTTACCATGTTTCCCAAAACTAAGACCTACCCATAAAATAAGCCCTAGCAGGATTTCTAAGCATTTGCACAATATAAGCCCTACCCCCAAAATAAGACCAAGTGATGGGCATGGATACACAGTGTATCTGCACAACCCATGCATTTTGTCGCAGAGCGGTAAAGAAGATGAGCAGCCCTTCTCATCTGCCCCATGAGAGCTCTATTGCTCCACATGAGAGATTAGGGCCAATAGTTCTAAAGGAAATAGAGTTGCAAGAAGTTCAGGATGGAATTTAGGGTTTGGAGAGTTACGATGATATTCCAGAATAAGACTTAACTATATTTGAATAAATGTAGATTGTTGTACTGTACTTAAAAAAAATAACACATCCCCTGAAAATAAGCCATAGGGTGTCTTCTTGAGGAAAAATAAATATAAGAACCTGTCTTATTTTTAGAGAAACATGGTAGGTTTAACTATTTCTTTGGGTCTTCATTTCCTTATGAAGGAATGTCATGTAAAATATATTAAATAAATGCATATGTTTTTCTCTTGTTAATCTGTTTTTGGTAGAGAGACCTCAGCCATGATTCCAGTATATTTTTCCTCCTTTGTATTATCCTATGCTTAGGTGGGCCTCAAGTTTTACTTATGAGAGTATTAATGTTATATGGAAGGATAGGATCAGAATGAAACAGATTTAAAGTTAATTTTCATGGGATATGATAAAGAGATTTCTCCCTGTGAAGTCAACTTGATGACCTTATCTTTTTTAAATCCCAGTTCTCCCAAATGATCTGAGTTGAATGAAAACACTACCTTAAAAGAAATTTTAACCACTCCAAAATATTAAAAAAAAGAAACCACTAGGGAAAACATGGCTTTATGGAGTGGAGGAAGAAAGGGAAAAAACTGAAAAATATGTGGAGGAAGGATATTTTAATGCATAAAAAATTGCATTTGTATATAGATGGTATATGAATTTCAAATGTTAAATGTCTTATAAATTATAATTCAGAAATGACTAAATGAATCAGTTGATATACGTATATGTTGTGAAGGTTATCAGAATCAAAATGGAGCACTAATGTCAAAAAACAAACAAAAAACAAAAACAAAAACATCCCTGAAAATAGAGCTGGGAAGACCATGAAGAAAGGGTTCTTATATGTATAAGTCTGATAACAAAAACTATCACAAAAGATTCTGTAAAAACTACAACCTTGCACAAAGGCCATCACAACCTCACACAAAAAATACTCTGCAAGGACATCTGCCCAGAAATCGCCTGTCCAACCTTGAATTGGCATCACCTTGCTATTGATCTTTCTAGCCAAGGACAATAATGTGAAAACAATTATGTAATCCTCTTCATTTTTTTTTTTTTCCTTTAAAAACCTTTGTCTTCTTTTACCTCTCTGACTATCCACATAGTTTAATATGGCACATGTATTTTCCATTGCAATGCTCTATTCCCAAGTAACTACCTTTTCCTTTTACAGAGCCTTTCTCTGTTTGCTATTTAGGTTGACAAATATGGTATCAGAAATGGGACCTAAGAAAGATCACTATTGCAAAGAGTCAGTGATTCTTGGAAGTGGTGTGTAGTATTCACTAGAGTCCTTTGAGCTGTCTAATTCCATGGCTTGCCTTTTCTGCCCTGGTGAGTGTTCTCTTAGGCTAAGAATTCCTCTTTTCAGTAGAGATTTTGTTGATATTATTTCAGATCTGGTTTTAATAAAACTGCCTTCATAAAGGACTATACATCCCTCCCAGGATGATTAAAGACTTACTATCTTTTCTGGGAAGTCCTTTCTGGCATAAAGGCATGTCTTTCAGGATTGAGCACTGGGATTTCTAGAGATTTTACTTTCTTTCTGTGATACATATCTTTTCTGGTAAATTTACTTTAGTCTGTATACCTACTTTAATTTTTTATTAATTTTTTATTATTTTGGGTACATAATAGTTCTATATATTTATAGGATACATGTGATGTTTTGATACAGCCATACGATGTGTGTTAATTAACTCAGGGTATGTGGGGTAGCAATCGCCTCGGGCATGTATCATTTCTTTGTGTTAGAAACATTCCAGTTCCACTCTTTTTGTTGTAAGTATAGCCCAATTTATCATTTACTGTAATCACTTTATTGTGCTATCAAATATTATTCATTGTGTATAACTCTATAATTATATTTGTATGCACATTAATCATTCCCATCCTTCTTGCTACCCTTCCTGTCTTCTGGTAACCATCATTCTACTCTCTGCCTTCATGAGATCAATTATTTTAATTTTTAGCTTCCATATATGAGTGAGAACATACAAGATTTGTCTTTCTGTGATTGGCTTATTTCATTTAATATAAGGTTATCTGGTCCCATCCATATTGTTGCAAATGGAGGATTTTATTCTTTTTTATATGTATATAATATTCCATTGTAGATATGTACCACAATTTTTTAATGTACTTAGCCATTCATGGACACTTAGGTTGATTACAAATCTTGGCAATTGTGAATAATGCTGCAGTATTAATGCAAGTGCAGATATATTTTTGATATACTGATTTCCCTTCTTTTGTACATATACTCAGCAATGGGGTTGCTGGGTCTTATGGTAGTACTGTTTTCACTTTCTGAGAACTGTTCAAACTCTTCTCCATAATGCTTAAACTAATTTATGTTCCCATCAAAAGTGTACAAGGGTTAAATTTGTTCTGAATCCTGGCCAACATTTATTATTGCCTTTTTAAATAAAGCCATTTTATCTTTTTAAGCCATTTTATCTTTTAAAATGGCTTTAATAAAGCCATTTTATCTTTTTTTTATTTCAGAATATTATGGGGTACAGATGCATTGGTTACATAGATTGCCTTCGGACCACCTTAATCAGATCTACAAGTGTGCCCATACACAAGACAGCACCCATCACACTTGTTAGGTGTGAATTTACCCATCCTCTCCTCCCTTTCCCACTTGCCTGACACATGATGAATATTACTTCCATATGTACACATAAGTATTGATCAGTTAGTACCAATTTAATGATGAGTACATGTGGTATTTGTTTTTCCTTTCTTGTGATACTTTACTTAGAAGAATGGGCTCCAGCTTCATCTAGGATGATACAGAAGGTAGTTCATCATTTTTTTTTATGGCTGAGTAGTACTTCATGGTATACATATACCACATTTTATTAATCCACTCATGCATTGATGGGTACTGGGGTTGTTTCCACATCTTTGCAATTGTGAGTAATGCTGCTATAAAAATTTGAGTACACATGTCTTTTTTATAGAATGTCTTTTGTTCCTTTGGGTAAATACCCAGTAGCAGGATTGCTGGATAAAATGGTAGTTCTACTTTTAGCTCTTTCAGGTATCTCCATACTACTTTCCATAAAGATTGTACTAGTTTGCAGTCCCACCAGACATGTATGAATGCTCCTATCTCCCTGCATTCTTGCCAGAATTTGTTGTTTTAAGACTTTTTGATAAAAGCCATTCTCAGTGGAGTTAAGTGGTATCTCATTGTGTTTTTGATTTACATTTGCCTGATGATTAGAGATGTTGAGCATTTTTTCATATTTTTTTTGGCCATTAGTCTATCTTCTTTTGAAAAATTTCTGGTTCCATACAAAGCATAGAATTATTTTTTCTAGATCTGCAAAAAATTGATGTTGGTATTTTAATAGGGATTTCCTCAAATTTGTAGATCGCTTTGGGGAGTATAGAGATTTTAACAACATTCATTCTGCATATCCATGAGCATAGTATGTTTTTCCATCTGTTTACATCCTTTGCTATTTCCTTTCTCAGAATTTCATAATTCTCCTTGAGAGATCTTTCACCTCCTTAGTTAAAAATATTCCTAGATATTTTATTTTCTTTGTTGCTCTAGGGAAAGGTGTTGAGGCTTTGATTTGGTTCTCAGCTTGACTGTTGCTGGCATATACAAATGCTACTGATTTGTGTACATTTATTTTGTAACCTGAGACTGCTGAATTTATCAATTCTAGTAATCTCTTAGCAGAATTAAATAAAATACCTAGGAATAAGCTTAACTAAAGAAGTGAAAGATCCCTACAATAAAAATGATAAAACATTGATGAATGAAATTGAAAAGGATACAAAAAATGGAAAGACATTTGTTGCTCATGGACTGGAAGAATCAATATTGTTTAAATGTCCATATTTTCACTATAGATGTGTGGATTTTTTTCTGGGTTCCCTATTCTGTTCCATTAGTCTTTGTGTCTGCTTTTTATGCCAGTACCATACTGTTTTGGTTACTAGAGCTCTGTAGTATAATTTGAAGTCAGGTAATATAATTCCTCCAGTTTTGCTCTTTTTGCTTAGGATAGCTTTTGCTATTGTGGATCTTTTGTGGTTCCATATAAATTTAAGGGTTCTTTTTCTGTTTCTGTGAAGAATGTCATTGGTATTTTGATAAGGATTGCATTGGACCTGTATATTGCATTGGGAAATATGAACATTTTAACAATATTGATTCTTCCAACCCATGAGCATGGAATATCTTTCCATGTTTTGTATCCTCTTCAATTTCATTCATAAATATTTTATAGTTTTCATTGTAGAGATCTTTCACTTTTTTGGTTAAGTTTATTCCTAAGTAATTTAATTTATTTGGAGTTATTGTAAATTAGATTACTTTGTTGGTTTCTTCTTCAGTTTGTTTGCTGTTAGCATATAGAAATCCTACTGATTTTTATATGTTGATTTTATATCATGCAACTTTACTGAATTTATCAGTTCCAATAGTATTTTTGTGGAGTCTTTTGTTTTCTCTAGATATAAGATCATGTTGTCTTCAAACAAGAATAATTTGACTTCTTTTTTCCAATTTAGTTGATCTTTATTTCTTTCTCTTGTCTGATTGCTGTATCTAGAATTTAGTACTAGGGTGAGTAACAATGGTAAAAGTCAGTATCCTTATCATGTTCCAGATCTTAAAAGTAAAACTTTTGGTTTTTTATCATTCAGTATGATACTAGTTGTGGATCTGTCATATATGGATTTTTTATTATGTTGAGTAAACTTTCTTTCATATTCAGTTTTTAGAGAGATTTTATCAGGAAAGAAGGTTGAATTTCAATGAATGCTTTTCAGCATCAATTGAAATGATCATATGTTTTTTGTACTTCATTCTGTTAATACGATGTATCACAGTGATTTGTATATGTTGTTTCATCCTTGCATCACTGTGATGAATCCTACTTGATCATGATAATTTTTTAATGTGTTGTTGAATTTGGTGTGCTAATATATTGTTGAGGGTGTTCGCTTCTATATTCATCAGAGATATTGGCCTGTAATTTTATTTTTCTCATTGAATCTTTGGTTTTAGTATTTGGGTGACACAGGACTTGTGGAATGAGTTTGCGAATAGTCCCTTCTCATTGATTTTTTTGGAATAGGTTAAGTAGGATTGGTATTATTTCTTTTTTGAATGCTTGGTAGAAGTCAGCAGTGAAACCATTGAGTCTTCAGCTTTTCTTTGATGGGAGACATTTTATTATTGCTTCTATCTCATTGCTTATTATTGGTTTATTCGGGTTTTGGATTTCTTCCTTGTTCAATAACAATAGGTAGTATGTGGCTAAAAATGTGTCCTTCAAGGTTTTCCACTTTATTGGCATATAGTTGTTCATAGTAGTCTCTAATGATACTTTTAATTTCTGCAATATCAGTTGCAATGTCTCCTTTTTCATTGTTGAATTTATTAATATTTATTTGGGTCTTCTCTCATTTTTTCTTAGTTAGTCTGACTAAAGGTGTCTCAATATTTTTTTTCCTGTTCAAAAACCCAACTTTTCATTTTGTTGGTCTTTTATATTTTTTGTGTCAATTTATTTCTCTCTAATCCTTATTACTTCTTTTCCCCTACTAATTTTGTGTTTGGTTTGGTCTTCTTTTCTAGTTCTTCAATATGTATCATTAGATTATTTATTTGAAGCTTTTCTACTTTTTTGATCCAGCACTTATTGTTATAAACTCTTTAAATATGTCATGCCACTCTCTCTGTGCCTGTAACGTTTCCACTGAGAAGTCTGCTGCCAGATGTATTTGAGCTCCTTTATGTGTTACTTTTCTTTTTTCTTGCTTCTTTTAGGACATTTCCTTTATCTGTTACCTTTGGGACTTGGCTATTAGATGTCATGAGGTAGTCTTATTTGAGTTAAATCTGATTGATGTTCTACAATCTTCTTGTACTTAAATATTGAAATCTTTTTCTAGGTTTGGAAATTTCTCTTTTACTATTTCTTTGATAAACTGTCTACTTCTATCTTTTTTTCTCCCTCCTCTTTAAGGCAATAACTCCTAGATTTTCCCTTTTGAGGCTTTTTTCTACATCTTGTAGGTATGCTTCATTCTTTTTTCTTTCTTTTTTCTCTTCTGACCATGTATTTTCAAGTCGCCTATCTTAAAGCTCACTGATTCTTTATTCTGTGTGATCAACTCTGCTGAAAGACTGTGATACATTTTTTGGTTTGTTAATTGAATTTTTTACCTTTCAAATTTCTGCTTGATTGTTTTAAAATTATTTTATATCTCTGTTAAATTTTTTCTGGTAGCCTTATAAATTCCTTCTCTGTGTTGTCTTGAAGTTCATTGAGCTTATTCAGGACAGCTATTTTGAAATCTTTGTCTGAAAAGTCACATAGCTCCATCACTCCTAGATTGGTCATTGGTATCTTATTTAGTTCATTTGCTGAGGTCATGTTTTTCGGAAAGTTCTTGACACTTGTGGATATGTGTCAATGCCTGGCCATTGAAGAGTTAGGTATTTATTTTAATCTTTGCAATATGAACTTGTTTGAACATGTCTTTCTTGAGAAGGCTTTCCAGATATTCAAAGGGAATTGAGTGTTGTGATCTAAGTCTTTGGCTACTGCAGCTGTATCAGCACAGGATGTGCCCAGTAATTCTGTGACTCTTGTAGATTCTTGGTGGTACTACCTTGGTGTACTTGGGGGAGACATTGGAGAATTCTCTGGATTACCAGGCAAAGTCTCTCACTCTCTTCCCTCACTGTCTGTGCTGGGCTGTGGGTATTGGAGGAGGAGTAACATGAATACTCCCTTATTGTCACCAGTGCCGGGTCACACCTGAAGCCAGCCCAGTCTCACTCCAAACCTGTGGTGACTGGTGCCTGGCTACCTCTGAAGCTTATTCAAAGTCCAAGGAAGCTATCAGGAGATGGTGAATCCTGCCAGGCTGGGTTCTTCCCTTCAGGGCAGCATGTTTCCTTCTGGCCCAGGGTTAGTCTAGAAATGCCATCCAGGAAGTAAGCCCTGGAATCAAGGGCTTCAGGAGTCTGCTTGGTACTTTATTTACTGTAGCTGAGGTGGTTCTCAAGTTGCAAAACAAAGTCCTTTGTACTATTTCCCTTTCCCCAAGTGGAAGAAGACTCTTTCTGAACTACATTGCCTGGAGTTGGGGGAGGGGTGATTCAGGCACTGACTGGCCACAAGTGCTGATATCTCACTCAGTCATATGTACCTCATGTCCACTGGCTCCAAGCCAGCACAGCTACAGGAATTGACCAGGGATTGTAGTCTTTCTGGCCTGACTGCCTTATGATTTTATCCCAGGCCCCAGGCAGCTTTTTGTCAGCTGGTGGTGGGGCTAAACAGATCTCACATTTTTGGGTGGATGATTTTCCTCTGGCTGAGCTGGTCTAAATGCTATCTCTTTGGATGTCAGCAGAATTTTGCCCTGTTCTATGCTCTCTTGTGACAACGTGGCCCTGAGTTCCAATGCAAAGTCCCATAATCGCTTTACTCTCCCTCCCTCAGGCACACAGATTCTCTCTACACTTGGCGTTCTCCACAGCCCTACTGGAGGAGGGTGGAGGAGGTGTCATAGGAATTGTAAGACTCTTTTTTGTCCTCTTCAGTCCTTCTTTCCTTGATATAATGTTTTTTTGATATAATGATTCTTCTTTCCTTGATATAATGATTTTTTGTTCTTCTGAAGATATTTCCTTGAATGGATAGTTGAATTTGGTGTTTATGTGAAGGGATGATCACTGGAGGTTTATATTTGGCCATCTTGCTCTGTTCCCCTAGTTTAATATTTTGCTTGATCTGGATGCCTGGGTTACAATTTTGGTGAACACTCTTATCTTAGTTTACTTTGATTTATTTGACTCTTTTCCCTTGTTTCTGGAAATCTTTCAAGAGCAAAAATAAACATTCTCAATGATGTTGCAGGATAGCTCATTAAAAGCCACTAAGGTGGTCACCACCATCTAAAACACCAGTCTGAACTCCTGAAATTCCCTAACAGGAATTGTAGAATTGATTCTGTTCTTAAGAGATTAATGAGCAATAAAATGGTATTCACAAACTTTAAGGTATGCCAAGTTTTCTAGGATTCCAGCCGACAACATGACCCATTTTTGTGCACATTTAACTGATGGGCAAAATTACACCCAAGAAAATTCAGAGCTCAAATATTCATTATCAAAACCCCTGAAAATATGCAGTTAACATGTAGAGTCTTCTAACTTCTCTATCTCGCTATTATTTTCTGCCTAATTTGAATGTGCTAAGTTTTCACTGGGGTTGAGATAAAAACTCACTGCTTCTGGCATTCCAGACAAGATTTTTTAAATCTTTAAAAAAAATTATTATTATTATTTTAATTTTTAAAAAGAAGCTGTCTTAAATGGCTTTCAAATTAATGGCTTTACAAATTACAAGAGTTCCATGGTAACCAAGAACCTAGATGCCTCTCAAAAATATACATTTAGATTTGTATGACTATTACATATGGTGATGGAACACTTAAATAAAAAATTAAGACTTGAAATGAAAAAGAACTAGATAACTATTTATAAAGGTTAGGCTCTCAGATCAAAGAGGCCAAAATCTTAAGCTAAGAGCAGTAATATAAGGTATCTCTGTTTGGTATAAAGTTTTGATTTTTATGCCATGCAGAAGCCAAAAAGAAAAAGCTGGGAAGAAAAAAAAGAACTGCTACAATTATTTCCTCCCTGATTTTGTTAATCAAGAAAACCAGGCCAGTAAACAAAAGATTTGTTACTAATTCAAGGCTACTTGGAGGTTTTGTTTTTCTTACACAGTTCAGCTAGTTCTTGTGAAAATGTAAACACTGAATATTTACTCCTAAACAATTGAAACTGAAAAAAAGAAAAAGAAAACTGTCGTGGAAACCACTTTAACCAAAGTTTTAATCCACACAGCCTTCATTAGATTACCTGCTGGGCAAATGAAGATTGGCCATGTGACCATATGGCAAGTTTGTCAGAAATAAGGTTTGGAGCCAACTGTCTTTTATAAACTGTTGAGATTATATTACTATTTCATGACAAAAATTATAAAATAAAAACTAGCTCTAAGATGTTTGTGTATGTGTACATGTATTCAGGTGGGTTTATGCATACATAGGTGTAACATGTTAAATCTTATGTCTACTTGGATCATTTCCAAATAAGATTATAAAAACTGAAACAAATTACTGAACATAAATGTAAGTCTGTTCTTGACTTCTTAAATTATATAGAAAGAATATATATTTGGATCTATTAATACACATAAAAATTATGCAATGGAAAACATGTTTTGAAAAATTATAAAATGGTTCTGATCTATAAAATACTTCTATGTGCCAGTTCAAAATGGCTTGCTATAAATTAAAATTACTAAGAGTTAAATTTCTAATTAAAACATATAATTTTGTATGTAAAATATGCTAAAAAGGTAAAATTCATTTTAATAAGAAAAAATTATTAGAAAGGCAAAAAAAGTGTTCTTGATGGAGACAAAAAGAATAATTTTGTCTAATTCAGAGCTAATTTAAAGATTTTATAATATGGGTTTGGGAAGAAACTAGAAATAAGATAGAAAAGAAGCAGTAAGTAGAAAAGAGAGATGTAAATAAAGTTATAGATATAAAGATGTATTGGTAAGGAAAGTTAAAAAGAAAGAATAATTTCTTATAAGAAAAAAATCTCATGTGGTAAATTTTCATCCTAACATAAAATGACCATTAAAGAAAGAGAAAGTATAGAACAAAACAGAAAGTCCAGTTATGTCATAAAGGATCTGAGTAAGTCATGGTAAGGTTTGTGAAGAGCATTCATGAAAAAAGTTTTATCTGTGATTAAGTTGATTATAATTAGAAGAGAATTATTCATGTTTTTCTAAAGATTAAACATTGACATTAAAAAACACACTAAAAATTTGTCTGCTATGTTAGAGTAACAACGTTTTCTTAAACTATTGATTTCTTTTTAGTAAAATTACATTGCTTTTAGTATAATAAATTGCAAGAGATTTTGACTTTTAATTCTGATATCTGTTTCTTTAACAGCCATCTTCTCAACTACAGTTTCTATTTCTGTCATATTTCTTCCTGAGATCTATTTAATTTCCCTAGTTTCAGATTGGAAGTATTGTCTTTTTCATTTAGAATAGTAATTTCATTTCCTGAGTTAAAATTTTTTGTTTGAAGCTTCTCAGATTTATATCTCAGAAGTTCATTTTTTGGTATATCTTGCTTTACATGATTTGCAGGTCATAAGTCATTGCCTTTTGTTCTTTCTCCCCTTAAAAAGGTATATCTTTCTGCTTGACATGATGATAACTCTCTCCTTCAACCTTTTTGTTAACTCTTTTAACTTATTTTCCTCCAGTTCTAACTCTGTTGTTGTAACCTGATGCTAAAATGTTTATCTTGAAGGTCTAGAAAAGCAATGTTTTCCTCCAGTATAATTTGATTCTATACTCTTGCCTTTTCTTGATTTGACTGAATTATTCAATGTAGCTTGAACAATTTTGTTATTAAGAGTCATGCATTCCGCTGCTCAAGGTTCCAGTTTTCTTATTTACATTCCTCTATAATATAATGTATACTTATAACCCTGTACACACTCTTCTTGTATATGATTAAATTCAAGTGCCTTTTTCATCAGGTTTGGAAATCTAAATGGGTTTCCCTTAAGAAGAATCAAGCACACTACCAGAGTTTTTTCTTCACCTTTTTAACCACTTCGGTATGAGTGTGGACTATAGTCGACAGCCACAGATGAATGTGCACAGCGACTTTAGCCAACAGCTGTGTTATGACTTTTCTAATATTTCATTTATCAAAATAAAATTGTGAACATTTAAAAATAACATAATGAAAACATATATGTATATGTTATCTATTCTGATTTACATTACAAGTAAAGCTGCCTGTAAAGTAAAACAAGCTTTCAGTGCTTTAACGCTTTCTTCATCACACAAGAGCAAAACGGATTAGTCGTCAATGCACAGCACAAACTATCGTGCAGACTGAGTGCCGGCTGTAGACAAGGTTTTGAGGCTGGTGAGTTCAGTACCGAAGTGGTTAATAACTGGCCTAAAAACAAAGATTTTATGTTTTATCAAGATAATTTCCTTTATTAGATTTCCATTTAGTTAAAAATACTGAGCTTTAAAAGAGTTAAGGTTTTTACATTTATGTAACTCTCTGTATTACTTTTAAAGTCTTTTGATTATCATTCTGGTTAAATTAATGATGACTATTTTACACCGATCTGTGAATCTGTTTTGATCAAGTATTTTGACACCTTTGGCAGACTTCCCTAGAATCAAAATTCTAAATTGAGTCTTTTTGACCTAGCATTAATTAACTTTGTGATTTTCCAGTTGCACCCCTGGAAAGCATCAAAAAATGTGTCTCTCATCTTATAGAGATATTAAAAGATTAGCCTTATTTGGTAAATAGCATGTGAAGCACTTTCAAATAATAAATAATAACAGATCTTTCAGTTACATTTATTGGTTTGTTATTGATATAAATGATTCAAAAATTATAAAAATTTTATAAAAGTATAATACATTGTCAGTCATAATTTTGGTTATTATGGTATTTTTAAGTTATATTTATGTGGATATGTTATTAATGTGAGTATTGTAAAGATTATATGAAATTTATAAAAGTTTGATGGTCCTTATGTGACCCTGTTAGTCATGATTATGGTATTATCTTAAACTTCTGCCTGTAATAAAAATAACCAAATTGCTTTGTCAATTGGGAATTTTCATTAGATTATTAATCATAATTATTCTAAGTTTTTATGGTAAGTTTTTGCCATACACAGTTATTGGTTTGAATTCTCTAAAATCATCTGCAGTCAGCTGTAGTCCAAAATTGATTTTCATGGAAAAGACTCTAGAAAGTACTCTTAAACATAAATTTCTGATCAATGGACTGAATAAAAATTTCCTGAAATTTAATAAAGAAACTGATATGTTTATAAAATTGCTAATGAAGATCAAGCAAAACAAATAAATTAACATGAGTCTAATAATTGATGATGATGATGCTTTTATGATTTTTATTTAAAACTGTTGGTTCTTTACTTAAATGCTTTGTTTTCTAGATTCACAGAAAGTTTTGCTCATAAGCTATCTATAGTTTTCAAAAATGTGCATAGTATACTTTTGTGAACAAAGATGAAAACATTTGCTTTTTCTCCCTGCTTCTTTTCTCCAAAATTCAGAAACTATTCATAAGTATTCTTATTTTTATGATAATATGATTATTTATGTAAGTTGAAAAAAATTATGTTCTCTCTTTATAAGCAGAATACAATTGGAAGCATTGGTTACACTCCCAGGGATTTGACTGTATGTGTATAAAATGTCTGGCTTAAGAGTTCTTAGCCTTAGAATGAGTGAGTAAAAATTGTCACTTTCTGGCTAGCCTAAATACCTTAAAACTAAGTAAAATCTAAAGACTGCCTTTGTTTGGCATGCTAGCCTCAAGAGGTTTTTAAATCTGAGATTCCTATATGTAAAGAAAAAAAAAGTATACTTCTAAAGAAAAACTATAATACACCTCTTTTTAGAATGAAGCCTTGTGCATTGTTTTCAATTTCTAGTTATCTACCTGTAGACTGGATGAGATCCCTGTCTCTCCTAATTTCCTACAATGTTTGGCTATAATTCTCCAACTAAAAACAAAAAATGCTTTTTTCCTAAACCTCTCTGAGTTTAAACTAGATAAATTTTAAGGAAGAAGCCCGTGCCTGATATATGTGCACACAAAAGTTCACCAAGTGATCCAACATCATTACCAGAGACATTCAAACTACAAATCAGGAGGAGAAAGTGATATTTTAAATAACACTTCATATACTAATGATATTCTTACCCCTCTTAATGCCTACCTTTTCCCCTTGAGGGGATAATGGTGTAACTGAAATTTCACAGTCAATACTTCTACTGGTAAATTAACAAAACTTAACCAAGAAATTCTTTAGCATCCATTGGTTAAACAAGAAAACATCTGTTAAGTTTTAGTTGATTGACAGTTTTCAGTGGCTTTAAGTGTTCTGTCTTTACAAATGCCCTGTCGCGGTTAACTACAACTTTTAAAATATCTCCCTTGTTAAAATATGTCAGATGTAAGAATCTAGTCACTTTATTTATTTATTTATTTATTTTTATTTCGGCATATGATGGGGATACAGATTTTAAGGTTTCAATAAATGCCCTTTCCCCCCCTCCCCCCACAAGTCTGAGTCTCCAGCATGACCATCCCCCAGACGGTGCACTTCTCACTCATTATGTATGTAAATTTGCCTACAACTTCATGGCTACATTTTATTTGATTGTCCTTCTTTGATCACTTTCTGTGGTAGATATTTATCCTCCTCCCCTCTCCCATTTAAATTAGAATGTTCTTTTCATGTAGTTACTGGTATATCTGTGAATATTTAAGTATAGAAAGGTAGGAATAATCTTTCTTTCTTTCTCCCCCACTCAAGTGTTCTGAGAAATATTTTGAAGCCATAACTTTCAACTCTTTTTATTTCTTCCTTCAACATTGACAAAAAGTCAAATCCCCAAATTCATAATGTACTAAAACTTTGGATTTTAATTTGTACTGCATCAGCTTTATTCTATGATCATTTTTCATTATTTTATACTGTGATCCAATATCAAAATGAAAATCATTTCTTTGTCTATTCTAGTTAGAACCAGAACTTTACTCCATCAGAGATTAACTGGCAACTAATATTGCAGCATTCTCAAAGAATATCATAGGGATAGATTGCCATACCTTTTCTTTTATTTTCTTTTTCACAAACACACTGTCTTACTAGGCTTTTCTGCCTAGTAAATGGCAGGCCAAGGTTTCATAATTCCAGGACATAAGCCCATAATCATCCATATATAAACTCATTTAGTCCAGGGACTTTCAACCTCAGAAATATTGATATTTCAGGCTAAATAATTTTGTTTTGAAGGTCTGTTCTATGAATAGTAGGCTGTTTAACAGTATCTCTGACCTCTACTCACTAGATTCTATTAGCATTCTCCAAGACACTTTGTGAGACTGTAGAATATTTCTAGACTTTGCCAAATGTCTCTTGAAGAGTGAAATAATTTCTTGTTAAGAACCATTGTTTCTTGTCCTTTCTAAATGGATAAGCCTACTCATCCCTAAGGTATAGATTTTATATATAAACTACAAATGAAACTTAAAAGAGTATTAATATCTAGTAATATTATTTGAGCTAAATTGTAAAGTGATTTACTAGTGATTATAATCACTAGTAAATATTTATGGAGCACCAACTATATGCAAATTATATCCTCTCTCTTAGTACTATTAAATTTCAGTATTATACTTACATAATGCCTTAAGCAAGCATGATATGATTTCAGGAGTTTGGAAAGTTAATTTTGAACCACAAAATATTTACCACACTTAACATAATTCTTCAATGTTTTTAAATTGCACAATATTCTAAAAATTAAAGACTGTTTATTCAAATGTTTAAATTTTCTGTATTTCAAAATATATAGTCTCATGGTAATGCCAGATGTTTTGATTTATTCTCAAATTTACCTGGATATTTGTATTCCGATTTTTCTTTTTATTACTGCTATAGATGAGATATGCATCAAGTACCAGACATTTTGATAGAGTTGAAAGAAAAAGGGAAGGTTCAATTTTACTCCCATAAATTCTTCAAGGGAGAGAAGGTTTGTGTGGACAATGTCAAACTTTCTCTGAGCTCTGTGCTCCTGGAAAACAGAGAAGGTTAAGAATTCCTACCAATAATTTGTGTTCAGAGAAACTATGAAAGACCACCCTACCCACACATATCCCATGCTAAGACCCACCTTTATCCTCCCCTCCATTACTTCCTTGTTTTATAAATCCCTGGTGATCTTTTGTTTTTAGATGTTTTTCATAAATGAAAGTTCACACTATTGAAACAACAAGAATAAAATCATATTCTTGATTGACTCATGCATTTTGTTGTTCACAGTGGCTTTTTAAAATTCATTTTTTGTTTGTTTGCATTGTTTTCGTTTTTGTTTTCATTTACTTGTCTTTAGGAAAAGAAGAGAAGTCAAATAATCTCAGGAGAACATGGCACAATTTCAGGAACTGTGCTTGAGCCACAAGCAGTCTCTCATCATTTAACAAGATTCTCAGATTATTCATAAACATATTCAAATTTGAGTAGCCCCACCTAGAACTTTTCCTAGACATTCCTTCTGGAAATGGATAGGCCACTGCATCTGCTTGTATCTTTCTTTGAATTTACTTATCTAGTATCCAGTGAATCTCTTCTGTTATTAAAATAATTTTAAAGTGACTAACCACAAAAACTGTGTTATCATTTCACTAACATATCAGGTTCTTTCTGTCATTCTAGCTTTTACATTGTTTTTCAGTCTACAACTACCTCTCCTTCTATCAAAATCCTACTCATTTATTATAATCTATAATTAACACATACCTGTATGTCTGCTCTAGATTATATACATCCTGGAAGCTGAGACTTTTTTTTGTTTATTCACCTTATCACTAGCACTTAGGAAAATGACTAGAACATAGTATGTGCTTGGTATATGTTTAGTTAATTACATGAATTGAATAAGGAAGATATAAGAAAAGGAGACATTTATTTATTCCACAAATAATTATGAAGGACTTATTTCATAAACTAAACCCTATTTCATGGGATAAGATTCAGAGGTAAGAAAATATATACAAAGTTCTTGTCCACAATTTTTAGTGATTTCAGATCATAGTATGTATTTTGAAGTAATATCAACTATGAAGTTGATAAAGTTGATACTTAGGAAGCATCTAGTTTACATAGTAGAAGGCCCCTCACAGGACAGGTTACATGAGCTGACACCAGAAAAGTAAATGGCCTGACATATACACATGTATGAGTCACTGACCGTACATTCTAAGTAGAGGGAGGAAGAAGGGCAAAGGCCCAGAGACACAAAAAGCTTTGGCGTGTTCAGCTTATAGAAAGAAGGCTAATGTGGCTGGATCATACAAGCAATGGGAGGAGTAATATGGATGGAAAGGGAAATTTAAATTTTAAAACATCACTGTCATCGTGAGGAGGAGGAAGAATGAGTAGCAAGAGTAGAAACAGAAAACTATATAAGACAGAAGACAACAAAAACGAACATTACCTAATTTGAAATTTTGCCTAAATCAGTAGTACTAAGAAGGATAAACTGATATTCCAAAAAAAGACACAATTCACTGGTCAAAGGTAGTAGCATGGAAAGTTACATGAAAAAGTCACACTTTAAGTGTTGCCAGAAAAAGTCTCTTTTCCAGAAACTAAGATAGTCTTTTGGACCAATGCTTCTCATACTTTAATATGTATAGGAATCATCTGTGTACCTCATTAAAATGCAGATTCTAATTCAGTAGGTCATATGTGGGGCCTCAGATTCTGCATTTTTAACATGCTCCCAGGCGATGTTAATGCTTCTGGTCTGCGGAACACACTTTGAGTAGCAAGGTTTTAGACAATGGCCAAATCAAGGTATAGCTATATTAAGAAAAGAAGCAGAAAAACAGAATAGAACGTTACCATGACTGGCTTCAAGAATTCTCTACTGCAACATTAAAAGGTCAGGCACAAAGACAAAGACACACTTGATTCTGATTAATGTAGGATTCTGATTAATGTAATTACTGGCCAATTTTGTAATGATCATATTGCCACAGAATTTTTTCCTACAACTGTTATGATCCTTTAAGTCTGAAAGTTTTCAAGGAAACAAGGAGTCTCAAAACCACTTTGAAGACCTACTGGTGGCTCAGATTTCTTTTGATCTTTATAAACTTGTTTAGTGAAATCACATATAAAACATTATTACTGGTATTTCTTTCCTGATCTCTTGGTCAGAAACACATCCATTCTGTTCTCTCTTAGGTTACAGTGGAGTTCCTCAACTCTTGACAAAACTTCTCCTTTTTTTAAAAAAATAATATTTATGTATTATTTGAGTATATTAGAACACTGGTAGAGTTGGGAAAATACTCTGGAGCGAGAGGAGATAAACACCCTAATTTTGACCAAAATGCCTTTATTTTCCTTATATTTACTTCGCATGCTTTTGGAATGAGAGAAGTAACAAAATAAACTTAATAAGGAATGAAAGATTTATGTTCTGACTTTACAATTTAGCTTAGTCACTTGGACCTACATCAAGATATCTCAACATTAAGTATCAACATTTAGATTAGGAATTACTCCCACTAAATTCTGACATTTACTTTCTATTAATTGAAGATGATGGATAAACAAATGGTTTCCAATTTTTCAGTATTTTTATTACTATAAAAATATTTGGAATGTTTTAAATATTACACACTCCTAGGTTTTTCTGGGTAAAAATTTCAAAAACTACGTTGGAGACATACAGATTAATAGATTTGCTGCATTTATCTAACACATTTGGAAAATAATGCAGTTAAAAATAACAAACTCTTATTTTCAGTATTACACAAGCATACTATAACAGGAATGGTGATTCAAAACAATGTGTTACCAACATTACAAAGCTTCAGGGACATGCAACTCTAGCAAAAGCAAAACATAATTTCTTTTTTCTTTAAAAGGTCAACGCACAATATTAATGTCTTGCATTTTACCTATTTAGTACAAAATATCAAAATCTTACTCTCTGACAAAATTTTAACTCATTATGTTTGTGAGTTTTAATCTTTCTACTACTTACAGTTTTTATTTCTAATTTACTTTCAAACTTAAAAAATCTTCCTTTTTCAATGTCCTTATAATGCATGCAGTGTTTCATTTTTCTTTCAAATGAATTATACCAAAACTTGCACAAAGCTTGGCACACTAAATTCCAACTCAGAACTTTACTTCAAGTCAATATGTAGGTTAACCAAAGACTTTCAGGTCATCTGAAAACCTTTCACAGATTCAAATGATAACAAAGAGAATCACCCTTAACTACAATGATGTATACCATCTGCTGATATCAGCATCCAATACTGACATATCATGTTTCCCCGAAAATAAGACCTACCCATAAAATAAACCCTAGCAGGATTTCTAATCATTTGCACAATATAAGCCCTACCCCCAAAATAAGACCTAGTGATGGGCGTGGATACACAGTGTATCTGCACAACCCATGCATTTTGTCACAGAGTGGTAAAGAAGATGAGCAGCCCTTCTCATCTGCCCCATGAGAGCTCTATTGCTTGACATGAGGGATTGGGGCCAATAGTTCTAAAGGAAATAGAGTTGTAAGAAGTTCAGGATGGAATTTGGGGTTTGGAGAGTTATGATGATGTTCCAGAAGATGACAATCTAACTATATTTGAATAAATGTAGATTGTTGTACTGTACTTAAAAAAAAAAAAACACATCCTCTGAAAATAAGCCCTAGGGTGTCTTCTTGAAGAAAAATAAATATAAGACCCTGTCTTATTTTGGGGGAAACATAGTACACTCATAAATACACCTCGGGTCTATGAACCAGCCGGATCTGTTCCCCCTATTTTTCTCATAATGTATTGATGGATTGAATCAATAAAAGTAGGCTAACCCTGTGATTGATAGAGATAAAATGGATAGCTTTCAAGATGATTTTCATACAATCTTTTAGAAATAGATATAAATTTATGATTTAAAATTTGATAAAAGTTAACAAAATGAGAAGCCTTGACAAAAGAAAGGAAATGGCTTGAGAAGGGGAAGTCAGTACCCAATAGGCAGCCTAATGACTTGTTAATATTTGACAATGTTATTCGAAATCAGGATTTTCATTCTCTTTTATATTATATATTTTCAAAGAAGTAAATTCTAGTTCTAATTGTACTGAAATGTATTTATAGCATGTTTCTACTTTCAGCTCCCTTTTGTGTTCCCCAGTGTTGTCATAATTGGCTAGAATTCTTGAAATATCCTAGACATACAAAGAGGGATTTGAAAGCTCATTCTTATAATCCATTCATTATGAGAATGGTGATAGGAAATCATCTTATTTTAAAATATAAA
Organism: Mirza zaza; assembly: GCA_008750895.1. Taxonomy (NCBI): domain Eukaryota; kingdom Metazoa; phylum Chordata; class Mammalia; order Primates; family Cheirogaleidae; genus Mirza; species Mirza zaza. Next base: position 246,166 of record VSMD01031728.1, on the reverse strand, counting down.
TTAGTCAATTCCTAAAATATCAACTTCTTCCAAAAATGTCTAAACAAGAAATGTTCTAGTATTGAAGGTTATGTAACTTCTACATTTCAAATGGAGGACTTACGGCGCATATTCATGTTTGTCTCACGGCTCTCTTAAACCACTTAAGTAGAGGTAGTCCTTCTCCTTTACCTGAATAAAAACTTTTGTGGTTCTAAAAGTTTTCAGCCCACTCATAAGTAAACAGAAGTCACTCTGTGTCACAAGTGCAGTCTACATTCAGTAATTAAAAGTGAATTTCTTGATGTCAGCTTCTGACCAAGATGGAGTAACAGAAACTGATTTTACCTTCCCATTTGAAGCAACCAAACAACTGGACAAAATCTATAACTGAATGCTTTTTAAGACATTTGTCTTCAGGCAATCAAGGACAGTGATATTTGAGAGAAAGGAACAAATCCTTGATCCGTACTTTTACTCTGTATAAAGATTAACTCAAAATGGATCATAGCTTAAATGTAAAATCTAAAACTATAAAAATTCTAGAAGAAAAAAAAGAAAAAAATCTTTGTGACTTTGAGTCAGGCAAAGGTTTCTTAGATACATAACAATAAAATTAATTGATAATTTGAATTGTATAAATATTAAAAACTCCTGCTCTTCAAAGACACCAAAAGAATGAAAATACAAGCTACAGAGAAATATATTGGTAAATCATATATCTGATAAAGGATTTATGTCCAGAATATATAAAGAACTCTCAAAACTCAATAATAAGAAAATAAACCAAAATTTTAAAAATAGGCAAAAGATTTGAACAGATACTTTTAACCATAGAGGATATATAGATAACAAGTAAGGTCATGAAAAAACGTTGAAAAAGAAGATATATGGATGGAAACTAGGCTCATGAAAAGGTATTCAACAACATTTGTCATCAGAGAAATGTACATTAAAACCACAAAGAGATACTACTGCACACAGGTTTAAAAAGATAAAATTTAAAAGACTGGAAACACTAAGTGTTATAAATGAAGTGGAACAACTAAAATTCTCACACATTGCTAGTTGTGATGCAAAATGGTACAATTAGTTTATATAACATTTTGGCAGTTTCTTAAAAAATTAAATATGGATGCCCTATGTGATCTAGCCATTCTACTTTTAGATATTTTCCCAAGGGAAATTAAAGCATATGTCCATGCAGTGACTTATACATAAATATTCAGAGAAGCTTCATTTATAGTAGGCCCACTGTGGAAACAATCCACACATCAAAACCATGTGAATAAACACATTGTGGTATATCTATTAAATGGAATACTACTCAATAATAAAAAATAATATAACCATTAGTATATGCAACAATATGGATAAGTCTCAAAATAATTATGCTTTGTGAAAGACACTAGACAAAAAAAAGGATTTCATACTGTATTATTTCATTTATATAAAATTCTAGAAAATTAAAACTAATATAAAGTAACAAACGAAAGGAAAACAGTGGATGTCTGGAACCAAAGAGGGAAAGAGAACCGGGATTACATACATGTTTGTATGGATTACACACAGAGAGGCATGAGAAAACTTTTAGAGTGATAGATATGTTCATTATCTTGATTGTAGTGATGGTTTTATGGGTGTGTGCATATGTTAAATTTAACATATTGCACATTTATATATGTGCAATTGCTTGGATGTCAATCTTATGTCAATAAAACTGTTGAAAAATGCTCTTTTCCACTCTCAGTTTACCTCAAACATATTCAATACATTTATCTTCATTTAAGGAAATATGATTCCATCTTTCCCCACATAGTTTGACCTGATTACCTTAAGGGAGGGAGGCATAGTCAGCTTGACTTCTCTCCTTCCCACTCAATAACTGCTGCTTTTGACACTTTCTTTGTATGTCTAGGATATTTCAAGAATTCTAGCCAATTATGATAACATTGGGGAACACAAAAGGGAGGTAAAAGTAGAAACATGCTATAAATACATTTCAATTCAATTAGAACTGGAATTTATAGGATAGGATTGGAAAGAGGTAGGAGATATAAAAAGCTCTGATTTTATTGCCACTATCATGTAATAGATTGGCAATCTCTGAGTCTGGCAAATATTTAAATCTCAACTTTTTTCTCTAGAGACATTTTTTGTGTGTTCTCTAGAGCTGTCCAATATAGCCACTTGAGACTACTATATACTTGAAATGTGGTTATTGTAAAATGCATGTTGATTTCAAAGGCTTAATATGAAAAAATAATGGAAAATATCTCATTAATATATTTTATTTTGACTACAATGTTGAAATGAAAATATATTAAATTGTTAAATACATTATTAAGTTAATTTTACCTTTTTTCACTTTTTAAAAATGTGGCTTAGAAAATTTTAATTACATATGTAATTCACATTATATTTTTATTGGGCCATGCTGCTCAAGAGGCCTTCTGATAAAATTCTTTTGGCTCTGACAGTGCTCTTCAAATACACTCTTGGCTTGCGACAGTGATACATCCCATTAGACTTGCTGCTAGAGTCTCTTTACCTGGGAAGGCAGAAGACTTCAGGCTGACATTCCCTCTGGGGTTCCTCATCTAGAACTTGAAATTTGTGATGGATACCATGATGCACTGTCCAGATTTCCCTTCAAGAAGAAGTACCTAATTAGCCACTTAGTGGGAGGGTTACTCTTAGCTATCAGCCAAATCTGGGAATGACTTCCTTCCCTTGGCAGCCAGCGTCTCAAGAGTAATTAACATGGGGACATAATAGATTTGCCCCATAGTCCCAAGTCTGGTAAACTCAGAATAGCCATTCAGCTTTCCAGTTTAATTTCTCTGTCAGCTTTTCCTCCTGCTGTTGATTCCAAGAGTTCTCATTAATAATTTTTTTTATTTTTTGCAAGCTAGCTAATCTCTGTTCCAGAGTCTGCTTCCTGGGGAACACGATGTGCAACATTACAGCACATTTGACTCATGAAAAATGAGTGTAAGTTCTTTCCAGAAAAATTTGTTCACTTTGTTGACATAAGTCCCATTAGCTTTCTTGGCCCTGACTCAAGCACCAGCCTACTAAGCCACTCAATTACAAAGAACACACATCAGGCTCTCAAAGTAATCTCACTGAGATCCTTATTAGGCTTGAGGTTAAGGCAGACATTCTTCTCATTCTAACTCAATGGGAAGATGGGGTTTACAGAACAGCTCTCTCCAGAAATCCTCTTCAAGAATTCTCTCTTTATGTTAATTGTCCTGTCTTTTTCTTATCACCCTTATGAGTTACTCATAAGGTTCTTGGCTCTGATTTTCCTACACCCCACTTTGCAATATAGCATTGTTGTTTTTTTCTCTTTATGCCTTAAGATAAACTGAGAAAAGAAAGGAAGAAGAAAGAGTTCAATCGATTATTAAGTTACTAGTATAAGATCTGAGATTCGCATGTGTCTGGCCCTTACAACACCAGAATAATAAAAATTCAAGAAAAATATCACAAGATTGTAATTGCTAATTAAAGTTAAGAGCATCTATACTAAAAAAAAAGAACATCCTTACTAATTCAAATTACTTTTTAAAACTATTTTTCAATACGATTGATATGATTAAGTTTGTTTTTCCTGTTAAACATTAACTTTCCCTCTCTGGACTTTGGCTACATGTAAGTTTTCACACCATTTAGTATTTCATTTTATACTAACAGTAATTACCAGTTATTCAATATTGTTTAGATACTTTTTCCAATTAAGTTTGTTATCTTATTTTCTTTATTGTCAGAAAGCTGAGCAAATTTAATAAAATCTTTAAAACATTTTGCATGCACGTTATTTCCACACAATTATATGTCTACAATGATAGGTTTTAAAAGGGTAATCAGTATCTCCTATTATCAAATGTCTACTCTATGAAATAATTATGTCATTAAGAGGAATGGAATGTACTTACTAAAATATTTTATAACCATATTGAAATAGAAAAATATTTTAAAAGATTGGATTTTACGCTCAGCAGTAACTTTTTAAAAATTAGAAATAAGCCTGACCCTTCAATTTAGTATGATTACAAAGCAAAGCTTTTATGATGTATCAGTGTGTGTCTCTGGTCTTTCCTCAATACATAAAACATAGGATTAGTATTGAGGTTTTGGTTTTTTATTTTTGTTTTTAAACAACTGAAAGACCATATTGATTTAAATTTTCTCGTGTTCTATTTAAATTGCTGTATATAAAATAATGGGTCCCTGAAGCTGGCCTAGTGTTCCAAGGTAAGAAGAAGAGTAGCCCTACTCCTAGCAAGAAGATTATTTAAAATAAAGCTGCTTAAAGATACATTTTTGTATTTATTTTCAAAGTTAAACTTCCTTATAAAGTATGCCAACAAAAAATGATACAGTTACAACACAAATTGAATTTATATGTAACATGATTAGTGAAGTCAACTGTAAAAATACTGCTGACCTTCCAATGCAAACATGACATTTTCTGACCTACTACCAGGAAAGTGTATATACTTTAAACTTCTTTTCAAGACTGATGGTGATAGATTTGCAGCAACTAATCTACAGACTCTCACAGGGTCCTTCCTGAAAGTAGAGAAATGGTCTGGGTCAATATCAATGTCTATGAAGGGAAGAGAAAACCGACATGATCAAATCTCCACTATTGGCCTTACTAGCTTGTTTCAAACGAGTGGATCATCAGCCTCAGAAATCATATTAGTATTTTTATATTAGTAGTAGTAATATTATTTTGCTATTCAGTGTGCAGGTAGATCAAACAGCTTCCTTATTTCATTGTCCAGCTTATTAATTTATTTAATTAATAAGTGTTTACTGTATTATTTATTGTACTAAGCTTCATGAGAGAAATAAAAGGTATGGACCCTATTCTCCAAAAACTTACAGTTCAAGCATGAAACAATATATGTGCACAAATAATTCAAATTTTATTTGAAGAACAGTGATTTTTTTGTAACTATTTTGTGAACTCCAGATTAATCTATTTATAGATCATTGATCTATTTCTATTGGCTACAGCCAAGGCAGGCCCAAAATCCTTAGGTGGAACATGCTACACAATGGGTATAAGTTCCTCAGCAATGAACTCTCCTACTCTTTCATAGCTTTATGCCTTTTGTACTACAAAAGGCATACATGGCCTCAGAATTCCTACTTTTCTTTCTTTCTTTTTGTTTTTTTTTGAGACAGAGTCCCGCTTTGTTGTCCAGGCTAGAGTGAGTGCCAAGGCGTCAGCTTAGCTCACAGCAACCTCAATCTCCTGGGCTCAAGCAATCCTGCTGCCTCAGTCTCCTGAGTAGCTGGGACTATAGGCATGTGCCACCATGCCTGGCTAAATTTTTCTATATATATTAGTTGGCCAATTCATTTCTTTCTATTTATAGTAGAGAGGGGGTCCCACTCTTGCTCAGGCTGGTTTTGAACTCCTGACCTCGAACAATCCGCCTGCCTCGGCCTCCCAGAGTGCTAGGATTACAGGCGTGAGCCACCGTGCCTGGCCTAGAATTCCTACTTATCTTTCAGACCTTGCTTATATATCACCTCCTCCATTGTGAAATTATCCCCAAATTCTCTAAGAAAAATTAATTAAAACCTGAGCTTTGGCTCAATAATACCAGAGAGGTACCGCAATGAAATAGAAAAAATATGCGCATAGTCCTGGATTGCTCTTGTTGATTCTATTTTTATCAATTACCTACTATGCAGCTGTAAACAAATTATTTTCATGAGCCTCAGCTTCCTCTTAAAATGGAATTAATAATACCTATCTCACAAGACTTAGTGAATTTATATAGGTAAAGCACAGTGGCTGGCATATGATAAAGCATACAGTAACACAAAATATTATTACATAATTATATATAAAATACTTAAAATATAATAGGTAATTAGTATAACTACTTTACAATAACAATAATAATAACAAGTAATAATGCTTAGACTTCTATTTCCTTTATTAGCCTGACATAAAATTAAAGACAAGAACAGTCTTCCTCATTTTATGTCCTTAGTTAAGCTGGGTATCTCACCTATAGTAGGTATTCAATAAATGTTTGTGGAATTAATGAGACAATAAATGAGTGGCACTAAAGCTGAAATGATTATATGTTTAGATATACTGAGATTATTTTCCAAGATGTAATGCAAACAGTATATTGAAAATGGGTGAGGAACATGGCATATGATTAAATTAGTGGCACTAGATCATGGGAGATGTAAAAACCGCTGGCATGGATAGAGAATATAAGTTACTTTCTGGGACAGTAGTTTTCAGACTGTTGCCATTGTTCACAGTATGTTTTATTCTTATGTTTGTTTTTTCACCACTGTATAATAGACTCTAGCATATAGTGACAATAATTCATTTTAAATAAAAATTGATATGTATTGTACAACAGGCATCTGTTAAGATGATAAGGCAGTGCTATTATTATTGACACTTTGTTGAAAATCAATTGGTACTACTTGGGACCAATTGGGTTCATTTCTGGAATCTCTATTATGTTCCATTGGTCGATGTATATATTTTGTCCACTTTCCTGCTGTTTTAATTACTATAGCTTTATACTGCAGCTTGAAATCAGATAGTGTGATACCTTCAGCTTTGTGCTTTTCATTCATGACTGATTTATCTATTCTGTGTTTGTTTATGGTTCCATATGAATTATATATATGTACACAGACACACACATATATATATACACACACACACACATATGTATAGGGGGTGGGAGGGTCTTGCTCCATTGCCCAGGCTGAAATACAGTGCCATGACCATAGCTTACTGCATCTTTGAACTCCTGGGTTCAGGTGATCCACCCACATCAACCTCTGGAGTAGCTTGGATTACAGGCATGAACCGCTCTTACACAAAGTTGGTGGGAATGTAAATTAGTACAGCCATTATGGAAAACTGAATGGAGGTTCTTCAGAAAACTAAAAGTAGGCCAGGTTCAGTGGCTTATATTTGCAATCCCAGCACTTTGGGATGCCAAAGCAAGAGGATCAATTGAGGCCAGGAGTTTGAGAACAGCTTGGACAACATGGCAAAACATGTCCTACAAAAAATTTAAAAATTAGCTTGGTTTGGTGGTGCACATATGTAGTCTTAGCCACTTGAGAGGATGAGGCAGGAGGGTAACTTAAGCTGACGGTTTTGAGGTTATAATGAGCTATGATCACTGCACTTCAGCCTGGACAACTGAGCAAGATTCTTTCTCTAAAAATATAGAAATAAAGCCAAAAAACTAAAAATAGATTTACCATATGATCAAGTAGTCCCACTTTGGGGCATTTATCCATTCCTTTGAAATCAGTTTGAAGAGATACCTGCACTCTTATGTTCACTGCAACACTATTCACAATAGACAAGTTATAGAAACAACATATGTGTCCATCAATAAATGAATGAACAAACAAAACGTGTTACATATTCACAATTTAACACAATTCAGCCTTTAAAAAGAAGGAAATTCTGTCATTTAAGACAACATAGATGGAACTGGAGAAAATTATTCTAAGTAACATAAGTCAGGCACATAAACACAAATATTGCATGTTCTCACTTACATGTGGGATCTAGAACAGTAAAACTCACAGGAGAATGGTGGTTATAGAGGCTGGGGTGGGAAGATATTATGGTCAAAGGCTACAAAATCTCAGTTAGACAGGAAAAGTTATTTTTTTATCTATTATACAGAATGGTGAATATCATTAATAACATTGTACATTTCAAAATTGCTAATAGAGTAAATGTTACATGGTCTTAAAACAATGTTAAGTGTTTGGAGTGATAGATATGTTAACTAGACTGACTTGATTATTCCACATTGTATTTATAAATCATAATATCACACCGTACCCCATAAATGTATACAATTATGAATTGACAACATACAACACAATACTGGGAGGCCCACGTGGCTAGGCGGAGAGGGTGGCCTCAAGCTGACAGCCAGTAAGAAGCTGGAGCCCTCTGTCCTACAATAGCAAGAAAACAAATTCTGCCAACAATGTTAATGAACTTGAATGCGGATTCTTTGTAATATGTGCCTCCAGATGAGAATGCAGCCCAGCTGAAGCCTTGATTGCAGCCTTGAGAGACCCTGAGTAGAGAACTCAGTTAAGCCATACCTAAACTCTTAACCCAAGAAACTGAGATAATAAATGTGTGTTGTTTTAAGAAGAAGAAAGTAAACAAATAAAAGATAACGAAGTATGGGAGAATAAAAACGTCGCTGAGGCTACAAGAGAAACAACTGATCCTTGCCAAGAATGAGGCAATCACTGACATCAAAACAAAACAATGCTGTTTTTCTTGCTCCCATTACTTCCTATCCCCAAACAGATAAAAAAGGACTCAGTGTCATGTAGACCCATGGCAGCCTTTATCTAAGAGAATATTGAATGTATTTCATTTTTCTGTTGTTTATTTGGTCTCTATGTGTCTATGACATTTTTCTGATGATAGGAAAGTTATTTTTTTAAATTTTTTTTTATTTTAGCGTATTATGGGGGTACAAGTGTTAAGGTTACGTATATTGCCCATGCCCCCACTCCCCCCTCGAGTCAGACCTTCAAGCATGTCCATCCCCCAAACGTTGCACATCTTACTTGTAGTGTTTGTATATACCTATCCCCTCCTCCCCCCTCCCACCTGCCTGACACTCGATAAATGTTATTCCTATATGTCCACATAGGTGTTGATCTGTTAATACCAATTTGCTGGTGAGTACATGTGGTGCTTGTTTTTCCATTCTTGAGATGCTTCACTTAGTAAAATGGGTTCCAGCTCTATCCAGGAATATACAAGAGGTGCTTGACGTGGATGAGGAAAATTATTTATTGTCTACTTCATTTTCTCCAAATGTAAATGGGGATAATAATCTCCCTGCCCTCATGGGAATGCTGCGAGAGTTAAATGAGTTCACCCATGCAAGATACTTAGCATTCAATAAGCATTTGGCACATAGTAAGAATTAAAATGTTATACATTATCATAATTAATAAAGACCCATTCATATACAGAAAAAAGATTCTATTTTATTTCTACCTCTAGAACTAGAAAGTAAAGTTAGAACTCAATCACATGACTATCCTGAATTAGAAATCAGGACACAGGAGTCTGACTTTATCTGTCACTAACTTATTAAGAAACCCTGATAAGGTCACATAACCTCTCTGGGCTTGGAGATTTTCATCTGTAAAATGATTGCTTTAACTAAATAACCTCTACAGTACTTGCACTAACAGTTTATAACCCAATGCACTGTTAAGTCAAGAGATATATGGAGAATGCTGACCTTTTGTGAGAGGAGTGGGCTAGACATGAGAATGTATAAAATTAGGAAAAGGAAAGATGAAAAATAGAAGTAGAAAATATTAATTAATCTGGCCATAAAGCAATGTGCTATAAAGACTTCACAGAATGGATTAGTAAGTCAAGTTAAAAATTTATAAGGCAGACAACACAAATCTATGTTTGAAGACAGAAGGATAATTCTTATAATAAAGAGATTAAAATGCATAACTATATCTATTAATTTTCTAAAATTCATCTAGTTATTACTTCTATTTCTATCATTTCCATCAACTAAAAATTAGTTTTCATTGTCAGTAGTAGTCACTCCCTTAAAAGTTCATCTCATTTGTTTTATCATTTCAGAAAGCCAGTCAATAACCTGTTAATTTTGTTCATTTCAGAAAGCCAGTCAATGACCTGTTAGTTTTAAGTCAAGAGAGTTAACTTAAAACTAAATGTGAAATTTAATGCTGTTGTCAGTGCCATTTCTTTTCTTCCATAGAACTATAGTACAATCAGAAGAATTTTTGTCAAATAAAGTAAAAACAACCCATGATCTTCTAGCACTCTGTACTGCTCTACACTTTAAACATAATGATATACTTGCCCATTTTAGCAGAACTAAGGAAGCTGTAATTGCTGAGGCATAAGATAAGAAAAGAAACTAAGAGAATGAGTCAAAGGAAGAAAAATGGAGGTGACAGTTTAAAAATGAAGATACGTGTATACATCATGCTCCAGTTGAGAGACAAAGGTGTCTTAAGGGAAAGAAAAAAACTAAAAAAGAATTGGTAACATTTATGGAATCCAGTGATTTGCCATTATAGATACATGCAGAATCTCTAACAAAGCAAATACTTGATATATAACAATATCTTTAACACAATTTGAAACCATTAGAAAATAAATATAAAAGGTAATGTTTCAATTATATTAAAATATATTGTTCCTGAATATCATTATTACAGATATTGCTTTATGACAATAACATTAACAATCACAAATATTTGTATCTGATCAACAGATTCAAATTACTTTCATATATTATCACATGGCGAGAAAGGCAGATGATAGAGAGACAAGGAAATAGATTAACACGGGCATTACTATGTTCTAGGGACTTCATTAAGTAATTTACCTAAACTATATCATTTAATCCTCATAACAGATCTACAAAGTAATATTGTCCCTATTTATAGACAATGAAACTAAGACTCAGAAAGATCAAGCCACTTCCCAAAGTCACCTAATTGGTGACATAGTAGAGATTCAAACCCAAGTTTGTCACTTTTGAGAAAACTAAGTTCAGAGAGAGAACAAGAGAAAACTCACTAGAAAAGAATCATTGTTAAAAATTTCAATTCAGGATACTATTAGTAATGTGAAAAACAAAAGGAAATCATGGGTGGAGATAGAAAACTGACTGAAAAATTTAAATAACAGAAATTTAGAAGAAAAAATTTTATTTTTAATCAAATCTCTCTGTTAGTTTATATCCTTGCTGCCTCTGATGCTATAAACTAACAGATCTCAAATTTTAGCTGCACCATAATTGCCAGGAGGTCTTGTTAAAAGAGGCTGCAGGACTTCTCCCAAAAAGGTTCAGCTTAAGTGTGTCTGGTGATGGGACCCCAAAATTGTCATTTTAAATTAGTTTCCAGGTGATTCTCATGCCTGCTAGTCCATGCTTATCTCTTTGACAACCACTGTGCAAGCTATTAAATCTGGAGTTCAATTAAAACAAAGTACTTGAATGTTCTGTGACATAATTTAAAGCTGTAGCGAGTTTGCAAAACAAATTATTCAAAAGACAAGTTCAAAAAGAATAAAAATTTATAGAATTAAAAAATAATGAAAAGCTCTGAAACCTATTTTTCATATCCATTCAATGTTGCTCAGAAATCCATTTCTGTAATTCATTTTTAAAGTTGAAATAATAAGCAGAATAAAGGATGTGGGATGGTATTACAGAATTTTCTTTCCTTTAATCTAACTTGAGTACAGTAGACTGAAGCATTAAAAAGGAATGGTGTTTACTGATTACAGGGCTTTAGGAGAAATACTTAACATGACAAAATAGAAATTCAGTCATCAATGGAATACAACTATCACTCATTAAAACCTTGTAGGAGTATGCCTTTATATACAAAATTAGATTATACTGCTTGAAATATCTTCATATAATCATATAAATAATAAAATTCTTGTTTTAGTTCATGCCTATTCAAGATTAACATTAAAAGAAAGGGAGAAGAATGAGAAAAGAAAGAACAAGAAAAAAGAGGAAGAATAGGAAGAAGAAGAGAAGGAGAAGGAGGCAGAAAAGGAGGAGAGAGAGGAGAGGTTTAAGTTGTCTAATATCGTTTTCAGCAATGTGTTAGCAGACTCTGATGTCCTGCCTATACTTGGGATCTCTGTTATCTATAGAATACATCTTTTTATCCTGCCTACCCCTACTCTGCAGCTTACCCTTTAATCTTACGCTTATCAATTATTAATAAGGTACTTAATGGAATCCACTGTAGAAGTCTAATTCTGTTCCGGCATTTTCTGTTAACACTTCAGGGATATTAAAATAAGAGAAAAATTAATAAATGATCAAAAAAATCACCTCTTTGTTTTGGACTAATTTTGAATCGTAGAATTTCTTATTGGGCTTTGACACAACTAAGGCAACTGAATCACCGAGGCTTCCATCCAACCCTTAATCCCATGCAGACATAGAGAATTCCTTGGGTAACAATTTCATCTCAAGGTTACAAAATCTCTTTCCTTATGCACTGTGACTGGAGTTTTCTGTTGTTTCAAATAAGGGATTGAAGAAATGGAGTGTGGAAGAGTTAAGAGCTCATTTTCTAAGTAAAGGAGGACCATCAATTGGAGTGGCTTTAAATCTACATAGCCTTCCTTAAATGTACAGAGTACACATTAAAGGGTTTGTAGCTAAACCATTCTCAGTTCATATTTTGACAGGTATTAGTTCTTGAGTAGTGAAGAAGTAGAATGAAGAATTAAAAGAAAGGGGTGAAGAGAGCAATCATTTGAAGAAACTAACTCTGTATACTAGATACTGGTAAGCACTTGAAATCTCGGAGCAACCCTACAAAGATAGACCAAGACACAGAATGGCAGAATAAAGTAGTCAAAATATCTGACTCCTAGAATTTGATTTTCCCACTAAATGGAGCAAGAAGGGGCTAGAAAAATCCCAGAGATAGCTCCTAATTGGAATACTCAAAATCATATTCTACACTAATACTTGCTTTGGATAAGCATTATAAGCGGTTTTCCATTTGCAATAATAATACAACTAATAGTTAGCATTCTCTCTTTTCATGTCCAAAATTATATTTAAAAAAGTCTTTGGTAATATTCCATTTACTGTTTTTATAAGAAGAAAATATGCTTTTATATTTAATGTATGATTTAGCTTACCATTAAAAATTAATTAGAAATGCATAAATAAATCTTTTAATAGTATTAGGACTTTGGGCTTTTAAATATAGTCATTTGAATTCAAATAGTAATCCCTAGTACTCTGCTACTTCATAACTTTCTTGATAACTTTGCATTAAGTCTTTCATCCAATTTAGACTAGCTTAAGTCCTCTTCTCTAACCAACTTGCTCCTGACACCATTTCTAGATATGGAATCACCCCAAACATTCTCTCTCTCTCAATAGATGGTTCCTGCTACAATTCTCTGAGAAAATCATTTCCCTCTTTCCAGATTATCTTCAAGTCTTTCTTATTCCCTGATATGTTTTTAATCTCATTCCATTTGATTTCACATTTCTTTTTAATTAAAGTCAGGGAAGGACAGTAAGATGATAAAATAAATGGCAAAGAAGGCACAAGTGGCCGTCCTTAGCACCATCCCAAACAGGACCACAGACAGCTGAGCCAAGACTTGCAAATATTTGAATTACCTTATATTTCCTGGGTGTTGAAACCAAGTTCGATTTTCATTCTATACTGGCAGATGTGGGTCTTCCATTCCAGCATGAGGATACTAGTTGTACCCAACAATTTAGGATCCCAATCTAAATTTCCTCATGTGAACACCTGCTCCCCACTTTCAGTGGGTATAATATTCAACAAGTGTTATATGGAAAAGAAGGTCAAACATCTGTTTTGGGTTGAACCCCAGATTATGAAATCATACTATACAAGGTTAAAGCTTGGACTATCTTGAAGAATTAATATTTCCCCAAATCTATTCCTCTGAAATGATGTTTGTGTGACCTTAATAATAGAATTTAAACTACTAGGTAAAGTGGTAGTCATTAAAGGATTTTGAACAGAAGAAATATAAAACAAAAGTTACTCTAATCTGATACCCAAAAGAGAGAATTGAGATGATCAAACAAGTGACCATGAAGGTCTGACCTATGGTCATAAAACTAAATAACAAAACCATATTCCAGAGATATCATTAGAGATGAAAGCATTAAGATTTGAAAACATTTTGAAGTTAGACATTTTCGATGATGGAGATAAAGGATGGAGAAAGTAGACCAGGGAGAACAAAGGTTCTAGCATGGGTTACTAGGAAAGATTAGTGTCTTGAACAGAAAATAAATCTAAAGGGTAAGGTGTTGCCTGTGTATTTTGGGAGGTGGTTGGTCAGGGCACAGCTGTGGATTATAGGTTATATTTTTTGAGTCAATAGGAAGTTAGCCAGAAAATATATTCAGCAAAGAGTCATACACAAAGAACAGGAAAAGGTCAACATCATAAAAGTATAAAGAGAGAATAGGAACAAACCTAAAATCTCAGAGGGCCTAAAATTAGGAACAGCAAAAGGAGGAAGTCAAATGATGTTTATTACTCAATAATAATATTGATAGATCATTAGCTATCCCAAGATGGCAGGATAACATCATCAGTACTTAAAAATTTATGATAACATTATTTATTATTATATTTTTTCTTATCTTAATAAAACATCACCACTATTTTGAAAATATTGCTAGCAGTGTGATCCATATCTAAAATATTTACTTGTAGGCATAAGGTTATGAGTTAGGTGTTGAGAGCTATGTAATTTAATCACACATGGTCCCTGCCTTCTGAAGAATGGTCAAACATTATACTGCATATTTATAAGACAGAATACTTGGAAAGTTAAATAATTATAACTTAAATTCTTTTTCATCTATAACTTACCCTTCAATAGTACTTTTAATTTTTAGATGCACAAATTTTCACATTTATCCATCTCATTTGATTTTTCTAACAATCCCGCTAAGACAAGGAAGTATGTGTCCCCATCTGACATCTTCTAGTCTATCCAGCCACATCTGTTTTTTGTTTTTTTTTTTAATTTTAAAATCAAAGTTTATTTTATTCATTATTCTTGATATTTAAGGAAAACAATGCAAATTGGAAAAATTATCTTCTGCTATAACATCAAGAAAGCATTTTAATCCAAGCCCCACTAAAAATCGTAACAAGAACAAGCACTACATGATTTTGGAAAAATGAAAATGTTAAAGTTAATAGAAGGATTGTGAATGTCAAATTGTCACCAAATCATAGTGAGGTGGTTGTAGTATGCTTAACTTACACATAGGACTTACAACATGATTGCTAATACTTAAGAACATATCTGATATAGGGAATTACTTCTATGTGTGGCCTTCCAGAGGGCAAGGATGATTATTCATCTCTGAATATTGAGTTTCTAACACAGTATGTAGGTGCTCAATAAGTATTGTTACATTGACATTTTCCTTTTATAATTAATGTAGTGAATTCTTGGTAATTCTAGTACACAATATTTTCTGGTTATTGTTGCAGAGTATATTAAAAATGAGGTATTAGATATTATCTAATTTCTAATTCATTATCAGACATAAAAAAAGGCTAGTTTAAAAAAACAAAAGAAATTGTTCTTTCCATGTTTTTGGTTTTTTTCTTTGTTTGTTTGTTTTTTTGAGATGGAGTCTCACTCTTGTTGCCTGGGCTAGAGTGCAATGGCATCATCATAGCTCACTGCAAACTCAAACTCCTAGGCTCAAGCAATCCTTCCAGAGTGCTAAAGGTAATTAAAACTCATAGGTTTGATGAGGAAATACTTTTTATGAGTTGAAAATATGCCTTAACTTTCAGAAAAGAATAAAAGGTAGAGTTTTGGAAGCTATAGGCCAAGGAGCTTAATGTCAACTCCCAATAAGTTCTGGAAGAGATTACCATACAGGTAGGGAAGTAATAAAGAAGCAATACCTATGAGGAAATATTATGTTCAATATCTTACGTAAATTCCTTTAGAATAAGTTCTAGATTGGTTAAGTAAAAAGGTATATGAATTATCCATTGAAGTGTCATAGCCTAGCTCAAGAAGCCCCAGAGGCTTGTGCTATGATTATACCCCCAAGACTTGTGACAAATCCCACATTCATCTTTTTCTAGTAAGTATTGTTAAGAGATTTGGCAGCTGGGGTAGGGTGTTTGTGATGGGAAAATCTGGTACAACTCCAGTTTCCCTTCTTCCTAGGGAATATTGAAAACCTGTGACTTCCTTAGGATGGTTTCTCCTATCACTAAAAGTCAGGACTTTTCCTAAAATTCTTATCATCAGGGATATATGCATTTTTGCCCAGATTCTGTTTTCGATTTTGTTGATTTAAAATTATATAATAGAAGTATATTTATTTTCTGCACACAAGGGTGACAAATTCATTATATAGCATTATGAGACTAAAAAATTTGATACAAAAAGACATTAATCATTCAATGGTAGTTCCTCTAAAATTTCCATTCTAGAGAATTATATTAATATCATTAATATTTGATATTTATATCTGTATATCTACAGCTACTATTAATATATACAGTAATGTTATATCTTGTATCCAAGTCTTTTATCACTTAACATTATTTTATATCTCTTAACAAAATCATTTTCCCTTTGACAATATTTTGTCCTATAAATGGAACATAATTTACCTTACCATGTCTTATTACGTTTTAAGGTTTTTATCTGGAAATGTGTAAAATGATGTTTATTCACATAAGTCTCATTTCAATAGTACACTATGAAAATAAAAAGACCTTTAAAGGAAATAAATAACTGAAAAATACAAAAGAAAAAATCCATAAGACAATATAATCTCATTATCTCTGAACCTAACTTGCTCACTTTTTTATTAATGACTTGGATGAATGTGACTGTGCATTATGCTGCTCAACTGTGCAGATGGCATGGAACTGGTAGAAATAACAAACATGTTGGATGATGAAATTATAATCCAGAATGATCAAGAAGGTTGAAGTGATGGGCTAAACTAAAGAAATACATTTTTAAAAGGATGAATATAAATTTGTGTACTTGAAAAATCAGTAATATATGACATGGAATGTGATTTAACAGAAAGTTCATGCAAAATAAAAATAATAGACTATAAGGGACAATGGTATAATTGGTCTGACAAAAAAGCTGATGCAATTTTGAGATGTTCTAAGAAAAATACTTTGACCAAACCTGGAAGATGAAAACTCCACTTCTCCTCTAAACTGGACAGGTAAAACGTGCAATTTATTCAGCTCTGTTCTTTAGAAATAGAGCAGCTCTATTCTTTAGAAAGATATTTCAAATCATCATAAGTTGGCAGAAAGTGTTTATGATGAAAAACATCTCAAAATGTTACACATAAAGAAAGTTTGAAAATATTAAAGACATTTGGCCAAGAGATAAGAATATTAAATTCTAAAAATTAATTTGATAGTTGTATGAAAACATGTAGAGGAATTTAGGAAGAATGATTTGATTTGTTCTAATAGACTTTTTTTGTGTGTCTCACAAAAGCAAAATAAGGACCAAAGAATGAAAGTTATACAAAGATTAATTGTGGCTCAAGCTAAGCACATTTGATTCAATACATAACAGTATATAAAAATAATAATAATACACAACATTTGAAAGTATCCAAAAATAGAATGGGTTGCCTCAATCTATTTCATGTTTTGGGGAATTTTCATTCTCTGTACTTGTTCAAACAAAAATGAGATAACAAATGATCATCTCTATTCTTACCCTGCACAATTTCACATACTCAACATTGCTTAGATTGTTCCTACTGATGATTCTAAATACTTATTTCAAGCCTCACCCATCTCCTAAATTCTAGACACACAATCTCAACACCCTCCTTGTTGTCTCTATAGTAGTGGTTCTCAACTGGGGGGCAATTCTGTTCCTGCCTCAGGGAACACATGGAAACGTGTGGAGACAATTTTGAGTTGTCATAACTGGGAAGGGTGCTACTGACATCTAGTGGGTAGCGGCCAGGGATGTTGCTAAACAGCCAACAATGCACAAGACAGGCCCCTTACAAAAATAATTATCAGCCCAAAGTGTCAATAGGACCAACATTGACAAACACTGCTCTACATGTATGTCCAACAGGTAACAAACTCAGCATTACTAACTCTGAACACATCCCCACTCCACTATCCCATTTCCCCCTTAAAATTCGAACCATCCCCTCAACAAAGCTTAGTTGCTATTCCCTATTATGATCACATGTCCATTATTAGCTAGCTAAACACATGAGCAAGAAATCTCAGAGTCACCCTTAATTCCGCACTTTCCCTCACCCCTTAATGCCAAATTCTATTTATCTACTTCCAAACTGTCTTTCTAAATACTTCCCTTCCTTTCCATTGCTATTGTCACTGACAGTTCAGTCACGGATTTTCTACAAACCATATTTTTTTCCCAATTAATCCTACACATTATTGCCAGGATGGTCATTCTGAAACACAAAAGCAGTGTCCCATAATCCTATGCAGAAACCACTGATAAACCTCCATTGCCCAATGACTAAAAGTTCAAACTGCACATTGACACGGAAGGTGCTAAACACTCTGGTCCCAAGTTCTCTCAACAGTCTCATTTCATACCTTTACCTCCTTTTCTTCGATACTATATTACAATAATTGTAATTTTTTGTAATACTGAGGTTCTATAACTCCAGTATGTATGAATTATGGATTAAAGAGACAGCATTGTTCATATTAAATATGTTCCACTGTATTGCTATCTTTATATTAACATCTATTATTTTCTTTCTGATTAAGCGTTAATTTTGCATAGGCCTTCCTAGAAAGAATATATCAAGAATAGAACATTTTGAAAGGCTACCATAGTGATTATAGCTATGTATATATTACGTTTGTTAATCAAAAGACAGACACTAGCAGCCATTTAAATGGTTTGTGATATTTTTAAAATATTTAGATTTCATGAATAAATATCTCCAAAGATAAGGAATCTAAAACATCAGTATATGTTATATTCTCCCACTGGAATAGTGGGAGGATCATCGTATATGTTACATTTTCTTTTTATGAAGTGTTAAAACTTCTTCAGGGAAGATTAAAAATGTAATAGCCCTTTGAGGGTAATACTGAAAGGAAAACAAATATTTGACTATCTAATGCATGTAGCTAGGGTGAAATGATTGAACATATAGATGTCTAAATGTTAAGTATGAAGTTAAAAAAGACCTCATGATGTATTTGAGCATGCACTGCACTGAAACATATTAAAGGTACACAAATCTCTAAACCTCTTTTAATAAGTAGAAAAAGAAGCATGTGCACAAAATAGTGCACCCAAGCCCTTTATATTTGCCTTTGGAATTTGAGCAGATTTATACTCTGTCGCACACACAGGCATTCAAACAGTGTCATCATCATCTAAGCTGAATCTTTCCTAAGGAGACCATGCTGTTGGCAGCCAAAAACAAAGTTAGGTGTTCCAGAGAAGCAAGTCTGGGGTTACAGCCAAATCTACACAAAGCAGAGAGTTCTCTAAATAATAAAGAGTTGACTGTGATGGCAAAAGTCTTCTTGCAGGTGCAGATGCATGTATTTTGGAATACAAATAAACCCTTTCAGCTGCTTTCTCTGTTCCATTACCACCACCTTTATTTCAGACAGTGCTCTAATATTAATAGAGTTCTTCACTCAGAACTCTCTTTACTTCAACCTGGTCCAGGTGTGCGATGGAGAAAGAAAGTAGAGAAGATAGGGGAGGACATCAATAGAAATAAAAATTGGGGGAAGGGAGAATAAAGGCCCTTCTACTATATATAAGGCCTTTATTCTTGCCTTTGGCAATATAATTTGATGCACTCTATTCAGATTTAATACATGAAAAGGAGTCTTCGTGCATACATTGCTGACACTTTTGTTGTAAGTAGACTATAAAATAAATACCTGATATCACGATATTAAAAAATTCCTAAACTTTTATTGGCTGAATTTTTTTTATTTCTATAAGTTTCTTATATTTCACACTTATCTTTGTCATAAATTCGTTTGATTTCATTTCTTGTCAGATCCTAAGAAACTGTTATACAACAACAATTTGGGGACATTTCATTCCCTACCTATCATACAAAAAATTTATTCAATTATCATTTTTATAATAAAATCCAAATCAGTAATTTATCTGCTTAAGTAGTGTTTTAGGCAAAATTAAACAGAACAATTTCTCAAGCTCTGCACTATGCTTATCAGCAGCAAATGAAAGTTAAAAATATAGCAGACTAATTTGCAAAGCATCATTTTCTGATATCTCATCTAAAAATTATACAAGTCTGGATTTTTCTTATTCTTCTAAATATTATGTGGATCATCAAATCAGACAGACAACATCCTTTTCTTATGGATGAAGAAATTTTTCACAAACTCAATCATAATCTCTTTGGCCATTTGTAACTTGCTCAATCTTGCAGTATGGACGAACAAATGCTAGGTGACTCTCCACTTTAATTTTCCAGATACATTTCAACATGGAACAATAAAATATTTTGAAAAACATATCTGCAAAACTGAAAATGATGTATTCTACAAATGTAATGGTAAATAGGAAAAATGTCCCTGAAACTGATGTGTAAAATCATGAATGTATTTCAGAATAACTTATCATAATTAATTGCACTCAACCTTAACAAATGAGCATAAATTTGAACAAAATTCATAAAAAGTCTGTAGTGAATCTAATTTAATCTAACCTAATATAGTGAATTCACCATAGCCAGTCTATAGTGAATTTAATTTCCTGTATATGAGAAATCTATATACTAGGCTCCCTTTGACATTGGCTACAAAATTCTGCACAGAAAGTGGCAATCAATGAGATTCTAGCAATCTTATCACCTGAAGAAATCCATAAATGTTTCAAAATAGAATGTAACTTACAAAATGAGAAGAATAAGAAAAAAACAAAACCATGGAAATCTTGGTAACTAGTACTGGGTATTGTAAAACTATGGTGAAATTATTGAAGAGATATAAAGGAACAGAGATATCAGGTTGAATTTCTAAACTAAAGGATAGAAGAGGTCCTTACTTTAACAAAATGTCATTACTTGGAAATCAGGTAACATGATCATTTAGTCAGACAATCTTGTTTTTTTTTTTTAAATTCCAGTGCATTCATAATGTTACCTACCATCAGAATTATTATCGGGATTCAATGCGCAGCAAGTGGGTGGTAATGTTATTGTTACTGTTTCATACAGATTAGGCATTCTCAAGGGCAAGGTTTACTCTTTTGCATTATTTATAAACCCACTTAATGGTTGGTACAAAACGTTGTATTTGAATAGTATATGCCTAAAAGACAATGATAATAGGTGTCGTTGAAATCTATATATGAGATCATGTACATACAAAATCATAATGTAAAGGTGTTTTAAAAAAATTCAACAGCCTTTGTTGTTGTTGTTGTTGTTTCTGAATGTGGCTTGTCAAGGGTAGAAAGTAAAAAGGCAAGTGGAAATAAAACAAGAGCTTTATAAAAGAACAGCCAATTAGATAACTCACCAAACCAGAGAAAATAATTTTAAAACTAGAAGTAAGAAAGCCTAGAAAAGCCCCTACTATAGCTACCTGAATGTGAAACATGCAGTGCCCTACCCTGCAGAAGGAAAGCATCATACGAGCACAGGCTATGTGCATAACATGACGACAGCATTTGCTGAGGAAGAGATTTAAATAACAACCTCCTAATCTCTAAATGACATGTATTAAAAGGACAGTGGCCAGCTTTTCTCATCTCCACTAAGATCAAAAATGAAGCTGTGGGCTTCTATAGCAGCAGGAAGGATTTAGGAAAGGGTTTAATGATGCAGGTAACTGCACGTGGGGATGGCTTAGCAAAAAAATTTGTGACACAGCTTCTTTGAAAGTGTTCTGAAATTGTACAGATACACATTTCATCTTGAACATCACCTTTCAAGCTCTCCTTTAGACCTTTAAGATTTTAAAGTTATATGTTAAGGACCAATTCAAAAATATAACTATAGAGAACATAAAGGTTATATTTAACCAGATAATGTCTTTGTCAATAAACTAGGAATGTCATTTTCCTATCAGTCAA
Source organism: Mirza zaza (assembly GCA_008750895.1). Taxonomy (NCBI): domain Eukaryota; kingdom Metazoa; phylum Chordata; class Mammalia; order Primates; family Cheirogaleidae; genus Mirza; species Mirza zaza. The sequence continues at coordinate 224,475 of VSMD01031728.1, read as the reverse complement.
AATATCCAGCCTCCACTAAGTTTACTATTCATTAACATATCCATAAAATTGATGGGCACAACTTGAAATATTTCTGAAAGTACACCAAGGAATTTAATACCATCAGTGATAATTTTAAAGATATCAATGTCCGACACCTTACTAGTTCTTGACAAAAAGACAGTGTTAGAGAACATTAGTCTCAGATAATAGAGATGTTTCCTTTAATGCACTCTTTAGGAAGTTACATCAAATACCCATGATACAATAAAAAGCAAATGTTCTAAAACCTTCAGTATTATTTTAATTAAACAGCACTAGTAAATGTCTCCCAAAGAGAACTTTCTTAACTTTAAGAAACATGTTTCTGTCATGTATTAAAAGAAACATGTTTTTGTAAAGTATTAAGAATAATGAAATTATGAATTGAAAAGGAATTCATTCAAAATTGTTTTTTGAGCATCATCTTTGAATGATGCAGGACCCTTATTCTCTCGGAGCTTTTTACGTAGTGGGCAAGATCCATTTTATCAACTGCTATTCACTATGAAAAACTAGAAAAATCCTATAGTAATGCAGAGAAAGGACTAACTAATTTTAAAATACCTCACATAAAAAAAAGTCAAATCAAAAATTTCAAATCATGTTTCTTAGTTTAGGAAGTGCATATTTGATTATGACACACAGACATCAAACATCTAGTGCATTTACTTCCATAATCAACCTACTTTAAAGTATATCCTCCTGTGGCAAATCTTAGCTGTCTGCCATTTCTGTTCAGTGAACTCAGTATTATTTTTTGCTTTTGATTTGAATGTCTTTAATGCATTTCATATTTCAAATGACCTGGTAAAATGAAGCCTTGAAGCTCTGAGTTGTTCTTGAGCCTGTTTCCAGCCATACTCTCCCATCGGTAGCTCCATTTACTTTCAACCAATATTCAATGACTGCCAAATTTCCATGTCTCATCTTTAACTTCTCATCTTCTCTTCAGCTTTATTTTTCTAGTTGCCTACATCTCTAGTTTCCATTTAATATATCATCAAAATAACTAAGGGAACTTGTTATAAACAAGGACAGTGACCCACCCCAAATTCTGAGCCTAAATCTTCTAGCTTTATGTCTGGGAATTTGGGTTGCTGACAAGCCTTTTTCCAGACCCTCAAATCCCAAGAGATTTTCAAATTTTATCAATTTTAGGAAGTACTTTATGAAATGACCATCAACCTTAATACTAACATTGACCATAGAATAAATTCTTTTGGATCTCAATCTCTACATGTTATTCAAAGTTAATCATCACAAAAATCTTATGCAATACTATTGTTTTTATTTTACAAATATGGAAACTGAGGCTCAAACAATGAAATACCATGTGGATCTATGAACATCATCAGGATGCTGTATAGACTGCATGGTAGAATGAAAAAGATAAAGTGTACAGGAGTGAAACTTATATTTGAATCCTGGCAGTGCCACTAAAGTGGCCTGATTTTGTCATTCATCCTCTTTGAGCCCCAGTTAATCACAGTGAAATGGTAATTATAGTGCGGATCTTTGTAGGTTATAGCATATCATAGTCACTCAAGAAATATTATTCCGTTCTCATCTGCAATTTCATTTTTTCCTTGCTAGTTCCTTAAAATGAACCCCAAGAAATTTTTGGCCTGTTTACTTCTGAGTAAAAACACATTCCCACCTTTAACAATCTTATTATTAGATGTTAATTTGTCATGTGAATATGATTATTTAGGAAAAATATGTTTTATAAAGCACCATGATAAGCCTGTTCAAATAGACTAAAATTGGAAACAATAAGACAATTCCCCAAATTACAAGAATATTGCAAAAGCAAAATTACTAAATAAAATTATAATACAGCCACATAATGCAATCTGCAGATACTGAAAATTATAATTTTTAAAGGACATGATAAAAATAATAGGTAAAAATAGGAAATAAAATTATATTTATAATATGATTTCTTTTTCTTTCTTTTTTTAAAAAGATTTTTGTAGAGATGGGATGTCAATATGTTGCCCTGGTTAGTCTGGAACTTCTGAGTTCAAATGATCCTCCCACCTTGACCTCCCAAAGTGCTGAGATTTGTCTTTGGCCAATACCACACTGGATATGACTGAAGTCCTCTGATCTCAGAAGCTAAGCAGGGTTGGGCTTGGTTAGTACTTGGATGGGAAGCTAAAATGCTGGGATTAAAGGCATGAGGCACTGTGCCTGATCTATAACATGATTTTGTATTAAAATATGTGTGTGCACAAAGGCATGTGTTGTACAAACATATTAATATGTGCACATGTAGTTTTTTCAAAAGATAGGAAGGAAACATGCCAAAGTATCAACAGTAGTTATCTTTGTGTTGAATAATTATGATTTTTGTTTTCTTCTTTGTAGTTTGTATTTTACATGTTTTCTACAAAAGGCATTTTATAGCGAGAAAAAGTAAACATTGTATAAAATAAAATTTATAAATCAAATATATAAATAAAACAAAATAAATAAGGTATGCTGAAAACTATTAAAAATGATACATGCTATTATTCACTTCTTTATCTAGAGATCCATACAAGAATGTACTTCTTACAAAGGTTCCTTTAGTTTCTAACATGCCCATCACTGTAAAATACTCAATGAAAGATAAAGATCCTCTCAGACTGCACACATTAGAAGTTTTTTCTGTCCATATTTAGCTTCCATGAGAATTCTACAAATAAAATATATGCAACAGAAGGCTCTGAAATCAGAGAGCAAACTGTTCTTAACTGTGTAAGGTAATTTTCCATTAAGATGGGAATCAGTCTTCCCCAAATAAAATTGCTGTAGCCCTCATTTAAGTGTTAGTTCATGTCTGCTTTGTCCTGGTAAGTGTTCTAGGTCTTTTACTTTCATTATTCTTCTCTCTGTGACCTTTGGCAAGTAACTTAACCTTCCTATGCCTATATTTCTTATATATAGCAGCATGATAATAGTACCAACTTAATGTTTGTTTGTTTTTCCTTTTGAAGACTCAGTTAACATAGAAAGCTCATGAGTAAACCTCACTGTATTACTATAATAATAATAATAACAACAACAAATTAATAACATTATTTTAAACTTTAACAACCACTTTTAAGAGGCAGGTATACAATTACTCCAGATGTATCTGAGGACACTGAAACTGAGAGATTAGTTACTTCTCAATTGATGTGTGGCACTAAGAGTTAAATACCACCTTACTTATATCAAGGCCCATAGATAGTCATAAAACTATCATGCAACAGCTAATATGCATAAATATTTTCAAACCTACTGTATGCACGACACAAACATGAGCAATGTTAGACAAGACTAAACTCCTGCCTTTAGTGAGGAGGGCAGGCAGGTCTTCAGGCGATAAGTGCAATGGCAAGGGTGAGAGTATGAGGCAATAAAAGTGCAGAGAAAGGTGCTAAGTGCATTTTAGAGAGGTCGGGCAAAACTATCTGGAAGAAGCAACACTTCTGCAGCGATCCAGAGCATGAGTAAGAGTTAGACAGCAAGCTGGTGAGGAACAACAATCAGTTGGCATTTGCTCCCTGGTGTTCTGTGCTGGAACTCTGGAGCTGCCAACACTAACTTCATGCCAGGTGACAAATGATCTGAGTGCCCACAGCTGCAGCTGCCGTTCTATATGCTCTCCCTCCTACTTCCATCGTTAATGAGCCTGAGACCAGGAACGAATACATCTTAGTAACCAAAAGCTCTTCTGTTAGCCTTTGGTCCAGAGATACAAGAGAAGCTTCTTCACTGAAGCTAACAATACAGTCACAGATCCTTTGTTATTTTCCTCTAGCACTTGCTAACATAGCAGTTTGCAGCTACTAACTCATTTTCATACATCTTGGTGGCAAGCTGTAGTAGGCTCATAAATATGCTCATTATAAAAAAAAAAAGCATTATTTTTTCTTGCCAGAAACAGCTTTAAAGCATGTAAATGTTTCTAAGCTCCTTTAAGGTTAATTCTAACTGCTAGGAATTCCGATTTGCCCTAACTTTTAGCAGTTCTAACTTTACGATATTCTTACACGACACCCCAGAGACACAGGTAGACTAGAAGATATCCTTTCTGGCTGTAAATGGTTTTACCAAATGAAGGCAAGTTTTGTGCCTTTATATATATGTCCACATTTAAAATATTGTTTTTAAAATGATGTTTCATTTCTCATAGTTAATTAGGGAGAACACACTTTCTCTTTCTGCTGTGATTTATCAGGTGTACCATTCGTGGTATACAGAGCCACTAGAATGACTTCTACTTTGTCCCTTAGAGACACTGCTATATGATTCCATCTACTTATTTTAATTAATGTGGAAAAATGAGAAATTGATCTTTATTAATTTGTCAACAAGCAAACTTAAGTGCTGTTTGTGGCTGACAGTATGTTTAGTATAATTGGTAGATTGAAAGGAAGCATGGAATTTGTTTCCTGCCTTTAAGGAGTTTATAGTATGGTTGAAAAGGCTAAAGCAAAATCATGTTAAACTGATTCAGTGACAATCACTATAGAAAATAGTGACATTAGGATACATAGAGGAAGAAGAACTCTTTCTTCTACACTAAGAAAGAGGAGTGCTATATGGGATCTAATAGTAGAAAAACTTCCATTTATTTTGCATTTGTGTATTTTTTTTAATGTCCAGCCTTCCAAGGAATACTGAAAAGCTCTCAGTATATTTTCCAGAGTACTATATTTGTATCTTTCAAAGTTATCATTTGATGAAAGTTATATGATCTCCTAAAATAATTTTTAAAAAATTTAAGTTAGAGAATATTAATCAAACCAGCTTTATTATATGAAGAAAAGTCTGTTTCTATTGTGTTAAGAAACACAACAGCTTTAAGTCAACCACTAGGGGGAAAAGTCTGCAGTGCACTCTGCAGTATATTTTTCCAAAACTGAATGGCCAGCATTATTTGAGCAAAGTATGCTTCCCTAATCCATTAGTCTCCAGACTCAGCCATGCCCCAGGGGTTAAAATAAGGTGAAAGTCTTAGGCCAGCCACTATATCTTACTACCTTCTCTCACAGGGCTAAAAATAAAGCATTATAAGCAGGTCCAGTAGGATGGAGACCAGGCTGGGGTGAAAATTTGTCATATTGACACTGATGAGAGAAAAAGCCTGACTCCGTGCAGATTGGCTCAAAGTAAAACTGAAATCCTCCATCCTCGGTTTAAGTGACACATATAAGCCCCATAAACATAAAGCGAGAATGTCTACTCTTAATATATTTTCAGATGAGTCATATAAAAGTAAATTAAGATATATAAATCATCATCAGAGAGCAAAAGGTCTCTCTTGGGAAGGGGAGGAAACTTCATGGGTTTATTTTTAAAGTTGTTGGTTCAACAGCATCGTTTATTTGGCCTTTCTATTTGTAAGACACTTTTAAAATTTAGTTGAACAAACCACATTTATAAATTACTTTAAAATTTGTTTCTTTTCATTTAGTATCATCCTTTCAAATGAGGAAAACTTTTTTCTTCACTAGTTTCTTCATATGTGCCTGCCATTGCACATAAAAGGTATAGATATTGGCACACAGGGACAGAGAAGAGGACCACTGCTGTGTATGGGGGCTGTGACCCTAAGTAAGCTATCTCAGTCTCCCCAAATACTACAGAAGCAAAGAGCTAAGGATTTCTCAAATGATTACTTTGTACTTCTGGAATTGTAAAGAGGCTATAGAAAAAGTTGCAGACAATCAAATATTTGAAGTGTTCTTTTAAGGAGGTAAACATATGTTACAGGGTACAAAGGCATTCCTCAAACTCTTCAACTCTTTCCCTGAATGTGTTTAATATGCATTATATACTCACTGTGTCTACTATAGGGGTATGAAGATGAACTGGTTCATTCTGCCTGAAAAATCAGAATCTATAATTATCTTAATAACCCTTTTAAAAATGCAAAGGCAAGACTATTCATGTAAGAGGTTAAAAATAGAGTACGATTAAACATCAGTAGTGGTAATTCCAGGGAACTTGCTTGGAATTACCAGGGTATTGGTGAAAAATGGAATCAGCTGGCACAATAGCTTCAAAGACTTGGTAAATTTTGAGGATGTTAGTCATCTGTGAGTATCAGGAAAACTAAATGTGAGTGATAAAGAATTCTGGCCTTATCCTCATTTTATCATTCATTCTTCATTCAGTGATAAATATTTTTCTAGTAATTTAAATGAGTGCTGTGTCTTGGAACTTATATCCTGATAGGGTACATAGACAATAAATAAACTATGAAGTTATCCTAAAACTTTGTTCTGTCTCTTGCTGTTATGCACAGCATTCAATGTTTCTAAGAGTACTGAATTCCTATGTTAATGGAACTGGGGATGAACTAATAATAACATCCAAAATTTCCAGCCTGATGTTCAAGGCCATCTCCAATACTGCCAGATCTACTTGTATAATATTATCTTTTACTGCTCACATCTGAGACCAATAAAGAAGGCAGCAGCCAACACAAACAAAATGTCTGACTGGAATATATCTCTTGCTCAGGACCTCATCACACCTACCACATTCATTCTTTCAATCCATCCCTTGAGAAGGGTTCTTCCAATATGAACCCCTTACTAATGCCCCTAAGTCAGATGTCTTCCTCCATTTAAGTGCTATACACCTGTATATGTCTCTCTATGAAAACATTTATTTTATTTGTTTTCACTGTGTATTCATATCATGATTATGCCCAACCTAGTCATTTTAATGGCAACTTTTTGAGGGAAGAGGCTCAATAATTTCTAACTTTTTTGGTAACTTGGCACTTATTTAGCGTACTATCTTACATAATTAGTTCTCAATTCATATTTCTTATGTTGAATTGTATTATATTTGCTTGTGGGCAATGGTGGAACATAAAACTCAGTTGCTGCTTCATATGCAACATCTGTTCGAAAAAAATACATACAAGTTTATAAGTAGTCTAATATTAGAGTAATAATACTAAGAGTAAAACCTCATCCTCAGTTATTTCCAATTTAGTTCTGAACCTTTGAATCTTTTAATTTTGTAATATAAACTCCCAGTCAGGACTTCCAAGTTTTCAGAACTCTTGGCAACTCCATGTATAACCTTAAATTCAGGAAACATATATTTATATGTCCACGCAACCTACATCCAAATAATCACCTCAGCTAACATTTTATATTCAAAATATAAAAAGTAACCCACTTCAGAATTTAAAAGCATAGAAAACTAAATGCACACTTGAATGAAACTTGGGAAATCTAAAACGTAACAGTGAAACAAGTACATTCTTTAAACTCACATTTAATTTTTTGGCAATAGGTGATCTGCATACTAAGTTATCTAGATAGAAATATTTTTTTCAAGGTGCAAAAATTCATCCATATTCAGCACATGCATATTTGTAACCATAAAATAACAATTCTGCATCTAGGTCACAGATACATGTTATTGTGTACACATACACAACACACATTCACATGGCATATTATACCATACAAAATGTACATACACATGATAATGCATTTTCCATAACTGGTGTTTTCATAGCTACACAATGCTTTTTATGGCACACAGACGTGAAAATACTGATATTTTACAGGTGTGCTTAAGCCTACACCGATAGGTAAAAGTCCAGTCCACAGTAAATATTTATTTTCTGCCATTGTCTGTCAAAAGTCACATATGGAAAAACTATACAGTAATATAGTTTAGGTTTACTTTCTTTTTCTCTAACAAAGAAACATGGAAGAAAAGTATTTTGGTATCATTTTCATGTGTTTCTTTAGACTGTGACTAAGGTCACATTTCTATTAATAAACAATGTTCTGTAAAGCCTTTATTATATCATGTTAGAAAAATGAAAGATTGTGACCCCCATGTCCCCATGATCCTGGTGAAAATGAAATGAGTGCATACACATAGGCACAATCCAGGACATAGAACGTTTGGTACACAAAGGATGATCAGACGGGTTCCTACCCAGCACAATTCCATTGAGTAGTTTGTATTGCACGTACCAGCTCAGCTGCCCATGATCCATTCTGCTTTTAAATACTACAAAGCAATTTACATTCCAAGTGCTGCCCGCTTAAGTTCTTCCTTTTGCTCTCAGAAATGGAAATACTTGTGCAGAGAGTGATGCCTTGTTGCAGCTGCTTCCCGAGTCCTTCAGAAACCCACCTCTGAGCTGCGCCGGGTTAAACCCTGGGGCTCCAAGCTCGTTCTCCCGAGCAGCTGGCAACCGGCCGGTCTCTGGGTGGAGAGAACGGGCACCAGCGCGCCATCTGGAGGCATCTCAAAGCAGCTGCAGCAACTTTATTTTAATAGAACAACTAAGGGTGGGATAAGAGTTTCAGAAAATTCTTTGTTAAATAATCTTATTGGTTTTCTTTACACTTTCTTGTGTACATAAAAAAGGCTAAAAACACGCAAGAAATTCTCATCCCATTGCCTATGAATTTTCTATTTCTTCATACTTCACAATAGAGTAAGAAGTGTGATCTCATAAATGTACAAACACCACAAGATGGCAAATTTTCTGTATTTGGTAGCTCATCTCCAAGGAAAATAATTACACTAACTACTGTCAGAAGTTATCAGGATTTAGATATTTGCCAATGCGTCTGAACTGACATAATGCAAGCGTGTTAAAAATGCTCTGCTACTTTTAAAAATTACAAGCTTTACCTCTGGAAATGTTTAGTTTGTTCCTTATCAATACATTATACTGACTTGAGTATGATAACAAGGAAAAGCAGTTTCAGTTACAATTCATGTGATGAGGTGTTCGTATGATTTTAATATTTTCAAAAAAACCTTTTAAAATTAATGGTTCTCTAAATATTTCCCTAAGTTTCTTTTTCTAAAAAAGAATGATTTGTATACCTGACTGAGATAGAAGTTTAATTAATTGAATAGAACATTTTATGGCTTATCTACTGTGATAGGCAATTATAAATATGACTATTGGTTGTTTCTTTACTCCCAACATACCGCAGTGAACATGCGTCCCTATGCGACACTCCTCCTCCAACGCCCACTCTCCTCATGCATCAATTTTGGATTTCACTTTCCTTTTAAAATTAAAATTCCAATTTGAAACTATTTAAATTGTAGACCCATCTACAGTGGTTGTATATTTTCCAGGAAAACGTGGACTAGAATTTGATTATACACTATGTGGGGCCTCTTTGGGAAATAGAAATTCTTAATTACTTCAATTTCAAATCAGTATTTGATAATTTCTGGCAGGATAAACATAGAAGAAATTAGTCTTATCAGTATTTCATCTCAATTCTTTATTTCCAAATGTATGACAAATGAACATACTGGCTTTTTAAGTACGAACCATTAAACATACTCTGAAGAAAAGTGACATTGGAAAGTGATATCTTTTCAATATAGTATGTAACAAATATTTAAACCATAATTTTTTGTTGAGTTTATAAAGGCTCCAAAAATATATGTTCTGATGTGATTACAAGGATTGTTAATTCTTCGTGTCTTTATACCCTTAGCTTTTATGAAAATATATTAGTTTTCCTAAATAACATGACTTATATGCTATGCTATGTTTAATGTTGTATAGACCTTCTAGAACATCAAGACATTCAAACATATAGTTTAAGATTCCAAGCAAACTAAATAGCATTTGGAAATACATAAATAATAAAGAAATATAGTGACTAAACAGATATGTCCAATTTTTACCACATAAAATTTATATCAATATTTCAATGTAACACACAAATAAATCAGGTAATAAATTTTTACACATAATTATTTTAGCTTTAAAAAAGCATTGTTCATGTAAATATTCTCCAAAATTTAAAGAATAATTTTATTGAAAAAAATAAATTAAATGTTCACGTGTATACAAAGGAAAAAAATGAAACATTAATGAGAGAAGTAGACATATGAATGTTATAGCCAAAGACATTGTGTCTGTGCTCATCCGAACCAAAAGCTGAAAATGATAGGCGCTGATGCTGCAGACAAAAGAGATGATTAGGCGTTTATGGGAGGAAGAAAAGTATTATGGTCATGTGTTATACCCTGAAAGAGGGTCTAACATTAGTCTTAAGACACTGAAACCAGGGAAAATGTAGTAAAAGAGCAAATCCCCAAATAGAAAGATGCTATGGAAGTAGACAAAATTATTTCAATTTCCTTAAGTTACCCTGTAAAGTTCAAAGAAAGAAAAGGTCCAAGTCAAAGTCACATTGTGAGGTCCAAAGAACTAAAATAATGTGTAGATTCTAACTAGGATGAGGCTCTGTATTAGATTTCTATTGCTATGTGACAAATTACCAAACATTTATTGGACTAAAACAAAGCACATTTATTATATCACCATTTCTGTATGTCAGCAATTCAGACATGGCTTAGATGGGTCCTCTGCTCAGGGTCTCACAGGTTGCAATCAAGATGCCAAGGCTTGACTGGGAGAAATTTATCTGTAAATTCAATCAGGTTGTTGCAGAATTAATTTCTTTAGGGCTATAGAACCCATGGTGACTTGCTTCTTCAAGGCCACCAGGAAAATGTGTCTTTATTTCATGAAGGATGCCAGCCTTTCTTTTAAGGACTTTCACCTGGTTAAGCCAGGCCTACCTAGAAAAATCTCTCTTTAGTTTAACTCAAAACTAACTGATTTAGGACTTTTACATCTGTAAACACCCTCCACATTTGCCATAGTTTATTGGGTAGAGGCAAGTAACAGGTTCCACCCACACAAAAGGAGAGAGGATTATGCAAGGGCATGATTCATTGGGGTCATTTTAGGGAGTGTCCACAACAGTATGTATTGTAAAGACACATGGGATTTCTTGTTTAGCATGCACAAACTAAGTGGAACAACCTGGGAGTGGGGAGTGGAGTTACAGGGACATTTTGTTGCCTTTAGGATCAAGCCAGAGCCATAGGTTTATTTATCATAGAAGTGTAGTAACTGAATAGTTTTATCTGTGGCGAACAGAGTATAACAAAAAAAGGCTGAACAAGTCATCTCATCACGAAGGAATATGACATGGGCAGAAGGTAGATGCATTGAATTGAGGAGTGATGTCAGACTCATGTGCAGGATATGGGACAATGAAGAGCATTTGTGCAGATGCAGCTGCAATGGCTTTATGCCTTAGATGTGTTTATGTTGCCTGGCTGCTTGCCCACAGCCCCTCACGCCTAATCAACCATGCTCCTGAGGTGGCTCAGCCTTATTAGACAAAGAGCATACACCTGATCAAAGAGAATACACCCAGAGATTGTCCATAAGTTTATGCTTCTTTATGTGGCCTTACTGAAAAAATTAACCTGCACAGTTAGATTTTCAGGAATTTGCACTAATGTGAAAGAAAGAAGTTGCCCAGTTGGTGGAAAATTCTACAACTGAAAGGACATGGAGTGATTATGAGCTATGTGCTAGCTGATACAAAGAAAAAGCTATTAGCTGGAAAAAAAAATGATGCAGACTTAAAAGGAAGTAGACATTAGAGATAACATTCATTTATTTAATCCTTCCAATACATGCATGTGGAGTTCCTATTAGGTACTTGGCACTTTTCTGGGTGCCAGTGATAGCACAATGAATGAAACAAAGTCCCTGTTCTGAAGAAACTCATTCTTGTAGAGGGAGTAGACAGTAAATATGCACAAGCAAATAAATTATATATTATTAGGTTGGAAATCTATAAGAATAAAGCAAGTTACGAAGTTCAAGAGTAATGGGGAGTAATGGGGAGATCTACCTGAGATAGCACGGTCAGGAATGCCTATTTGGCCATGTGTTCTTTGAACGGAAATCTGAATGCAGTCAGCCATGCTGATATTTATAAAAAGGATATTCTGGCCAAAGTGCACTGCAGTTGCAAAGGTCCTGAGATAGGTACATTCTTCATTCCTTGTGAGTTGAAGGAAGAGCAAGGTGGAAAATAAGGGTGATATAGGGGGAGCAAAAGAGCAAATGCTAGGGTATAGGGTCAGATACGGAGTGAGCAAAATGATCATATAGGGCTTATAACCCTGTGTAAGGACACTGGTTTTTAACTAGAGAGTTAGGAAGCCACTGGTGGGTTACTAGACGATTATATCATACTTCTTTTTAAAGAATCACTCTAGTTGCTGTAAAGAACAGATGGCAAGTGAGAGAGGTGACAGAGAGGGCATGTGGATCCTGAGAGAGACAAAGTATAGCCTAATATTCAATTATGTTTCTTATAAGGTCTGTTAGTTTCAGTCCTTGATTTCCATGACATGACACTAAATCCTTTAAAAAAAACCCCACAAAAACAAAAAAAAAAAACAAAACTTTTTTTCAACTAGGCATGGGTCTCAATTTCTTGTAAAGTGGAAACTAAAAGTCCCATTGATGGAAAGAATCCACTCCAGCTTGATGATCAACAGGTGCTGCCTTTAGGTTGGCTCATCAGATTATTAAAAGGATTTGTTCTGTAAAATTTGAATGCAGTCAAAAGGCCACATTCAAGTATGCAGAAGGCTACATATGACCCCAAGGCCTCAGGGTCCCCCCATCCCATTGAAAAGGGTCTGTTTCTAAAGATTATCTGATCTTTTGTGACATGAGTGTTCCAAAAGTTTCTAACTCAATGAACTTTATGATCCAGTATCAATAAAAGAGAACTAGGATGTACAATTTACTTTTAATATTTTGTGGATATTCTGTTTGGTTTACACTACAGAATTTTCAAAACTAGGTATACTTTCCCATTTTAGAAATAAAATAATTCAAAAAATATTTTACAAGGAGTCCATTAATTTCCAATGTTATATCCTCCCAAAACAGACACAAACACACACACACGTATTATGTATCATTTGTGTATGTGTAGGGATATTTGAGATATTTTTCATGGTATTTCAAATGAAATAGTACAAAATCATCTATAAAGTATTTCAAATAGAAGCAGGAAGAGTTGGGAAATATTTTGTCACTTTCTTAATCACATCAGACATTTCACCACTACCCTTTGAATAAAAATATCCAATTAAAACAAGAAGTAAGAAAATTAGTTTTAGGTCAGATTATCATTTGAAAATTTTAAAATACATGCTAAAATAATTATGTTCTACTTACATTTTGTTGAATCTTTATAGAAGGTATTTTACGATTTTTTTGGGGGGATATAAATTTATACATCATAGGTTCCATATTATTTGCTAATTTTGCTATCATTAAAAACCAATTAATGGTATCTTAGCCATGACACATGTTTATTAATTATTTTCTTGCTAATATTATTTAAATATTTACTACATAAGATTTGCTAAAGAATAACATTTGTAATAAACATTTTCCCATTCGCCAAAATTTTTAAAATACTACCAACTGAGGAAATAAAATTCAGACCATTTGTCTGTGAAAGTAGAGTATTTTGTCAAAATGTGATGGAGAAAATGTGATGGAGAAAAATTGGCACACATATGGAATCACGTATTTAACTTCATGTGAAAAAAATCAATTTCAGTACTCAAAAGAGAAAGTTACAGATATGGGAATACCTAAACATTAGTTGTTTAACAACACAGAAATGTGAAGGAAGATTTAGATAGAATATTTAAGCTAAAGGCCTCAGCAGAGTGATATGGGGAGGCAGCAAAATTTAAAGAAATTTTAGCTTTTTGGATTTAAGCCAGTCAATCACTTTATGAATTACTGACATTAATAAAAACATTCAATGTTTCATTAAACTTTTGTTTTACACTTAAAATGCAAAGTTGTATATAAGATTTCCACTCTCTGTGAATTCCAGCACATGATTGTAGTAAAGCTTTTTATCTTGTCCCAGAGTTGGTGGTGAAAGAATTTTTTATCAGGCTTTACATTGAAATCAGCCTCCTTTCAAAATATTCATTTCATATTCATCTTCTCAAATAGCTTTCAAAAATTCAAAGACCAAAGAATATTTGATTTTACTTATAACCACATACTTGTATAGTTTAGACTTTCTAACCTCTTTCATTAATACCAGTACTATTTCTCTATGATTTTGTAGTTGACTATTATATATCCATACTAATTGAAAAAAAAAGGACACATATAGAACTTTATATGTGCACCCCAAGGTATTTTCATGAAAACTAATACAAATATTTTGGATATTTCAGAAATAACTTTTAAGGATGGCAATACTCTTTAACATTTTGTCAGTTTAGTATCTTCAACAAATTCTACAGTTTGATAGCTTTAATTATCTTAACAATTAAAATCACTCCTTCTCTAGCCCTATCTCTTATCTTGAAGACTAATTCTACAGTTCTACCTGCCAGAGGTGTTCGTTTGCATGAGTACATACCTAACTCAAATAAGCAGAAAGTTTATTACCTCAGATTTTTAAACAAGCCCTCAAGAGATAAAACTGTGACAGATTAATGGAAAGTAGAAGTTTTAGTTTGCTTAAATATTTTTGATAGAAATTTAAATTTGTCCAAAAATAAAATGAGTTGCCCTGAAATGCACTAAACTCCACATCATAGTCAATATTAAAGCACAGTCTTGATAACAACTTGTCAGGAGATAGTAGAGACTCAAATATCAAAGAATTGATCAAACTAGATAACCTTTCAAGTCTCTCTTAATCCTGAGATTTTATGATTCTATAAAATCATTCCCATTCCTTTCTCTCATAATCTATTTTTAAAATCTTCCTTTACCACTAACACTTATGTGATTTACCTCTTTCTATATAACATGTATGCTTTATTTCCTGATGCATTATTCAACAGTCAATTTACTTCAACAAGTGTATTTGATTTATTTCTCCTTATCTTGGTCTTTTAATACCTTTTTATCTCTGTAATTTTAATCATAACAGCTACAATTTATTAATTCGGAATAACTTTGAAAAATCTCTTTAAAAGGAGACAATAACTTTCTATGCTTACCCAGTCTACAAATAAAAATTTGGAAGCTTTGTTCATATCGAATATACTAACTTTGGTTGTTCCAAAATAGTTCACTTAACCATTGAGATTGAAACACTTGTTTACTTTAAAAATAAGCTGAGATTTCATTTAATGGATGCCTATAAAGTGCTTTAAAATGTTTTAGTGAAACAGGATAGAAAAGATCAATGCCTAATTGAATATCTTGTAACTTCTCCATATTTATAGCTTATTAAATCTATGCTGATTCACTACGTTTTACAAGATGCTTCAAAAAACAAAATTATCAATTGATTAGGAACTTTTTCCATATGATATGAAACGTTTCAAAAGTGTTTATTCTATGGAGGTATAGGAAGATCTACACAAATAAACATTTCTATAAGTATGTAACCCTCAGTCCGAATTGTTCAATCTTTTGAATTTTTTCAATAAATACTATCTCCAAACAGAACAAAACTAAAAACAATAATTTCTCTTATATATCATATTTTATTTGCTTAATTTTTACAGCCTATATTCCCATTTATAAAATGTGAATAATATATTTTCAAATATTTTAACAGTGGTATATCAAAAGTTAATTGAATAAGGATGTAGTTACTTTTTTGTTGATTATCAAATAAGCAAAATTTTATTGAAATTTATTGAAACTTTATTGAAAATTTTATTGAAAATTATTTGGAATGGACAAAGGAAAAAAGAGATAGACTTCATGGATGTTTGTATAATATATAAAAGCAGATGAATACAACATGTAGAAGACATAGGTAGGCTGTACATAATCACAGATTACCGTATTTAGAGTTTGGAACTTTCTTGAATGAATACTCCATTATATAGCAAACAGTTCTCCAATACTACTTCGATTAGTATTATATATGTTAAAATGTTCATTCATTTATTTCATTTAAACCATTAGAGTGAATAAAATATATGTTGGACAAAAAAGATGCCCATTTTAGGTATTTATCATTGTTCCTGGAAGGAACAATGATAAAAGGAAACTATTTGAAATACTGTAATGTCTTTGTAACTTCAAAAGATATGCCAATCAGCAATATAGACATATTTCATTTTTGTTGAACTAAAAACTCCATCTTATATGCTATTGTTATATTTTCCTTTTATCCATTATGCATCATTAGTAAAGAACATCTCTTTTTTTTTTTTATGAGAGTTCCCCCTTTTCACAATGTAAATTATGTTTGGCAAAATAGAACTAGGGACATGTAAATGTCTTTGCAGAAAGTACTAAAAATTCATAACATAGAATCAAAGATTCACCAAATCACTTACCCCACAACATTTTTATCTGGCCTGCAATATTTGTATTGAAAGTACTCACTTTTAACATTAATGATTAATTCTAGCTATTCAATGTTCTGTAGGTCCCCACACCATCAGACCATACCAACATCTGCTCAGAATAAATATATTAATGTAATTCAAAGTTCTCTCATCAACAAATAACCTTGAAAAAATCAAATAAATTGAAAATAGCTCCTAAAAAGTTAAACAGATTCAACTATTTTAGAAATAATATTGCCTGATTTCTTTCAGGGTTACTCTAGAATCCATTAGCTCTGAGGCGCAAGGGGCATGTGTGTGATTTCACACTTGCCCACATAGAATATGGTGTACCCAGGAGTGATTTGCCTGAAATTGGGCAACCACCTGAAAAGGCCAAAAACATCTCTGTGACTCATCAGCCTACTGATGCAGTTTTGTTTCTTCTAAATCTGACTGATTTGTTGCAGGGATCTACTCCTTTCCCAATCTTTCCTGGATATACTTCTCTCTTTATTTATTTATTTATTTATTTTTGTACCTATCCCTTTAAGGCCAATTGTGAGACCTAGTGAGTGAAGCACCTCTGATAAATGTTCTTTCCACATCCATGTCTTCACATATGTAAAATACACATGGCAGAATTTATTATCCCAGAAAATACTGAGGATAGGTTTGGAATTCATGCCAGTTGATCTGAAATATTATATTTAAAAAGAATAGATTTTAATATTATGGCCATTTTATCAATTTCTCGGTCCCTGTAGATACTTCACTAATCTTAAAAATGAATGCTGAATATTTTAAAGAACAAATTGAAACACTGTAAATATGATATATACATATGTATCATACATGTATGTAGTCTAATCTCACAGTTTATATAAAACCAACACTGCTGCCATACTGAATTTGGGGTGTGCTGTGTGTTTGTGTGTGTGCATGTGTGTATGTGTGCGTGTATATTTCAAAAAATTCCACAGGCTCTGGTTCTCTCTGTAAACAAATCTATCCCCTCCTTTCTTTTAATATGGGTAATGTGGACACTAGATTTTTGGTATTATATGTCTAGAATATGGACTAACAATGGTATAAATTACAGTAAATAGAAAATCTACTAGATAAAGTCTACAGTCATATGTTCAGGCCTTTCTCTCAAAGGTTTTTAGATACAAAAAAGTACTACTGTTACTTTGCAAGAGGTAAGTTACAGTTCCTTGGAAAGCTTTTAAAAACAGGGTCAAATTCATTTTACGTCTACAATTATAAAAACTGTAACAACTTCACTTGTCTTGGACAATTTATTCCATTCACTTCAGGAAAGAAAGGCAAGAGATACAGAGATGATTCCCCAGACTACCTCCTATTCAGTTTGGGACTTAGTGGAAGACTGCCCTCTTTCCAACACAGTCGCTGATGAAAGGGATCTATTAAAAAGAACTGCGTTGGTTTACACTGCAGATTGAATGGAGCATTAAACGACTGCATTAGTATGACTGCAGTGGGGGTAATGGTCACATCTATGATGTTGTAATAATACTTTCACATAGATGCAATAATTGTTCAAGAGTCCTTATCTAATTTTGTCACGAAATAGTATCCAGCATCTCTCCAGCAAATGCACCCCCACACTCCCTTTACCCTACAGTTTTATTTCTCCCCCTTTTAGCAAGTGTAAACAGATGAGGAAATGTGTACTTTCAAATTGTCACATATGTATCATGAAGGTGGGGGGTGACTGCAAATCACTTGGAAACTGCTCCTGGGAGGCTGTCAGCGATACCGCCCATCAATACATCTCAGATGTTCTTAATTTGATCCCCTCATCCCACCCCGCCCCGCCCCCGCCCCCGCCCCCGCCCCTGCCCGTTTGGGCTGTAATTTTCCAGCCATCTCTCATTTGCAAATAAAAGTTAAAATTAATCCACAGATACAGAATGCTGACTTCCTGACACTCAATTTTACAGGGCTTCTCTTTGTAGAGCTAGCAGATCATGACGAGAGAGGGGAGGGAAGGAGAGAGGGAGAGAGGGGGGAGAGAGGGAGAGGCAGAGAGATCACTTGCTTCCTCGCTTCCCAAACCGGGACTCGCCCGCGCCGCGCGGCGCGAGGACTGCGGCGGCCGCGGCACACAGTTGGCGCGGAGGAGGGGCGGCGCGGGGGGACGAGCTGGCGGCGGCTCCGGCGATGGGCTGATCTGGGGGCTCCCGAGCGCCGCTCCCTCGGCGAGCGACTCGGGGGCGGCCGATGGATTTGCATTCGGGTTCCAGCCCTGCGTCCCCTGTACGGACCCTTAATACCCGACCTGGAGCTCCCAGTTTAGGAGCGGGCGTCGGTAAGTAACGTATAATCCGATTTCAGTTATCTCCTAGGCCATTCAAGTGGCACTTTTAAAGCAGGTCAGTCTTAAAAGATGCCGCCGCCGCCGCGGCCGCCGCGAGCGTCTCCTTGGCCTGAAACGTTCGGCGGTCCCCTCCCCCCCCCCCCCCCCCCCCCCCCCCCCCCCCCCCCCCCCCCCCCTCCCCCTCCCCTCCTGCTCCCGCTCGGGGAGTGAGGGCTCTTGAATGGTGAGCTGTCAGGGCACTCGCTCTCGGCCGAAAGGACCGCTTCACCTTCGTGCTTTGCCCGAGGTCTCCCAAACGCACGCGGAATCGTGTGTGCAGCCATACCGTTGCATCGGTGCCTCCTGTCCCTGGCTCCTTCTGCCCCCCGCCCCCCCCCGCCGTCTGACCAATGCTGGGATCTGAGATCCAGTCGCCCCCTCCCTGCCTCCCTTCCGCCTCGCTCTACCCTTCTCTTCTCTCGTCCGCACGCCACCCACCCCCGCGCCCACCCGCCCAAAGGGCAAAGAGCAAAGACACCCGGGGAAGACGAGGGCCAGCTCCGTCTTCTCGGATGGAAGGAGGCCTCGGACAGGGATTGCTCTGTGAGTGACAACCTTTCCAGACGAGAGAGGGAGAAATTCGGAGGCTGAGCTCGGGCTCTCGGGAACAGCGAAGCTCGGCGCCGAATAGAGAACACCGAGATTTTAAATCAAAGGAGCGCAGTCCTGGGACGCTGGAGCTGCCCGCCCGCCGCCGCCGAGGGCGAGTGGAGCCGTGGTCGTGAGCTCCCGGTCACTGGCCCCGCCGCGCTAGGTGCGCGCCCGGCTCTCCATTGGCATGCAGCGACCATTTCCCTGCAAGTCTCCAAGGTGGAAACATTTGAAAGGATTACAAGCGTGATTTGGTAGCCTTCTGAAAGTTGGTGGCCGTAGGAGGAGAAGCTACGGGGCTACAGTGTGATGGATACAATTCAGCCTCGCAGAGAGTTTGCCCCTCCCGCTGGGAAGCCCCTCGGAGCAAACCTCGGAGATCGTGAGCGCTCTGCACCATAGGTACTAGCCGCCATCCTTTCCTTTCCTACTTTGCCTAATTGAAACCAGTATTTCTCGCATGTAGGATGTGCACTGTAGAGTACATTAGAGTACATAGACTTTGGCCGCGGTGTCATCCTTACGCTCACAGGTGCTAGGGGTTTGTTGCATTTTGAATTGGATCTGTTAGGTATAAGGACACCGGTGAAAGGAAGGGTGCTGGAGAAAAACATACCCCCTTTTCTGGGGAAGGAAATCTTAACTCCAACAAATAGACCAGGTGGTTGAGTGAAGTACCCCTTCCCCAGGGTATATCTCGCTAGTGTTGCCAAGAGATAGAGGGAAATAGCTTGGGCTTTTAATAATTTTCCTTTTCTAAACAGACTCATTGTGCGTTTAGCCTGCCTGGCGACAGCTAATTAGAAAAGGATCTCTAGAAGGCTCAAAGCTCTTCAGAAAATGAATGATGCAGCATTTTAATTATTTATTATAGGGGATATCATTTTGCTTCCATATTGGAATATTTCATCTTAGATCTGGAGAGATTAGTAGGCTCTAAGATCCAGCAATGGGGGGAGGGAGGTGAGAAGGGGTACTGTGGGGAGAAAGGGCTTCTTGTCCTCCCTCTGGACAAACAAATGGTTCCCGGTGCCTCCAGCAGGACGCGGAAAAAACCGGGGCCCCATGGCCCTCCGTCCTCTAACTTTTTGAGCCCTTCCTATCCTTAGACATGCTATCCTAAGGTAAAGGAAAGGAAAAGGCTGAAATGGGCTTTAGGGCACAGCCTAAGTCCAGAACTTAGGGGGCTGTAGTTCAAGAGAGAACAGAGACTTGATTGTAGAGAGGACTCTTTACTGTCACCAGGAAGCTCAGAGCAGCCTCCTGGGGTACTCATCGATGCCATCACATCATGGATTCCGATAAGATCCCTGAAGCAGTTACCGCCTCTGCACTTTGGGTATGGAAGGTGCTGGGCGGGGGCTGGGGGTGGGGGTGTTGGCAGCTGGGAAGGGAGATAGAACTGCTATGATTCTGAGCTCGGGCTATTGGTGTTGGTTTGCTTCATGGCTGCAACCTATGGGAGAAATAGGGTGGGTCTGGAATATTAAGGGTGTGAAGTGTGAGAGAATCTGCCCGCCTGCCTGCCTGCTTACTTAGTCTGATTGCTGTTTCCAATCTTGGCTACTGTGGGGCGGTGGACACATAAACGGTCATTTGAAATGCACAATATCCTGCAAATAGCCTATGACTTAACTTTTAAGGAACGTTTTGTTGAGTTTGGTCAGTTGAGTTACCTATTTTAGAGTGGTAAGAAATTGACACATAACCAGTGCTTTTCTTTAAAATTTGGTTTTGTAAAGAGTGCTTTCAGGGAAAGCCATCTCTATCTACTAACTCTGAGCCCTTGGGCCATTGAGGTTCAGTTTAGTTCTTCAGAGACCAGAAAGTCCCTCCCTTCCCCCTTCCTTGTGAGTTGGTGACAGGATTGGTGTGTATGTTTGGGGGTGGGGGTGGCATACTTCCATGACACACAAGTTTCCACTAACTAGAATCCCTTGCTGTACACTTGGCTTTCCCCAGTTTCCTCTCTAAGCTGCATTTCCTTCCAGCAGGCAGGGCTGTAGAACTGTCAGTTGAGCCTTTAAAATTTTTCCTTAGAGGATTCCTGTGAACTATGATGGTGGCCCCTCTACAATGCAATATCTTCCTTCAGTCACTCCCACTACTCCCTATCTCCTCCTCAAAAATATCATGAAAAATATTTGAATTAAAAAAAAGAAAAAGAAAGAAAGAAAAGAATCCAAATGCTTAAATTCTTCCCCTGCCCCTGCGAGGTGTTTCCCTGTGGAAGAACGTTAAATATACAGTTGTTACCCAAACGGTCTGTATCTCCTTCCAGAGAACTGGCTTGTCTCTGTTTTTAAAAATGTGGAAGAAAATACATAGCTGTTGAATCCAGAGGAAATCGAAGCTTTTGAGCTGCAGCACAACAAAAGAATTCCTGGTGCAAAAGGATCGAAGCAAAATGCAGAAGAAACTCGGTCCAAGTCTCTCAGGTTGCTTGAGCTCTTATTTGGGACACCTAGGCAGAATCAGCCAGATTAAGCTCCCTTGCTTTGGGAACTCGGATTTCCCCCTCAACCCCATCCTTGCAGGAAATGGCTGTGCTGTGAGAAGGGTAATTTCGAGGGATAGTCTCACTTTTCAAACCATCTGACCAGAGATGAGCTTTGGGAACTAGAGGAATAAACCATTCAGGGAATGGTTTCCCTGAGAGTTAAAAAAAAAAAAAAAAAAGAAAAGAAAAAGAAGAAAAAGAAGAAAAGGGATGAGAGAGAGAGAGAGAGAACATGCTTACCCCTCCCTATCTCCACCTTCCCAGCCAAAGAAAGGTTTCCCCTAGGTTGGTCTCCTCCCCCTTCTCTCTTCTTATCTTTTCTTATCTTTCCAATTTGTCATCTCAACCCCTCTACTTAATTTCCCTTCTTTTACATACAAACACACACACACACACACACACACTGTATACTCATGTAGCCCTAGTCCTCACTCCCAACCCCAAGCTAAGCGCGTTCCCCTTCTTGGGGTTCATTTTCGTGACGTGATAAAGGGGATCCAGGGCTATAGCACATTTTTTTTTTTTTTTTTTTTAAAGCCAGCGCGACAGAGAGAAGTCTGAGATTCGGCACTGTGATCGAGCTTTCCTTCCTCCCTGCCTTCCTCCCGCCCTTACTCCCAGTGCCCAATGATGTGCCGCCGGTACCCAGAGAGATCAGCCGCCGCCGCGGCAGCAGCAGCAGCGGAGCTGGCAGCCTGCTGCAGCCCCTTCTCCTCCCTCCTCTATTGAGTGTGCCAAGCGGCAGTTCTGCATCCTAAAGAAGCCCCATTGAAGAGTCCATTGCATTCCCTGCACGTCCTAAGCTTGCTTTTTTTCCCTCTAAATCCCCCCCAACCCCAACCCCCTTTATCCTCTTTTGCTTCAGTTTCAGCAAATGGAAGGCAGGGAGAGGGAAAGAGAGAGAGAATCCTTGAGCTCAAGCTTTTTTTTTTTCCTTTTTCTTTTCAATGTTCCATGCTTAAAAAAATAAAAAAATCTGCAAAATAGGTAAGTCCAAGACATCTGGAGCCTTTTTTTTTTTTTTTTTTTTTGCCTAAACCTCAGCGACTGAAAAATAAGAAAAACATTTAAGAAAAGGAAATGGTGAAGAAAAAAGAACTTAAGTAGATTTAATATTTTATAGGGGAGACAGGGAAGACTGATACTGCAATGTAGCCTTCTCTCACTCTCTCTCTCTTTCATTTAATTGTTTTTAAAAATTGAGTATCGCATGCCCAAGGCAGATTTCTCTTTGCTTTCTCATGGTTTCTCCTTTCCTTACAGCTGTGTACACTGAATAAAAGTTGAATATGAGGATTTATTCAGTTTACTTTCCCTATAAATTATATATTGTGTTTTAAGTTAGAGGGTTGATGATTTTTTTTTTTTTTGCTGTATGATATGTGTGGAAAGAAAAATATAAGCTAAAACATTTTTATTGATTAAAATAAGCCATTTAATTTTGATTGATATTTCAGTGACTCAGGAAGGATGATCTAATAAAACTGCATTATTATCATTTATTCATGTTAACATTTTCATATATTGATGATACTAGGCAAGGAAAGACAGCCATAGAGGAAGGCTCTGTATGTTATTAGAACAGTGTGCTACATTTATTTCCTCTGATTGGAAAATAATGATGTCTTTTTTTGAAATGTATTTCATGTGATAGATCATTTATTAGCAGGTAAGAATAGAGGTTCCCACCCTCTCTTGCCTTTAACTACTCATCTCTCCTTTAACCAGCCACCTGCTTTTCCAGCTTTTTACAGGGTTCCTCAGTTGATCTAGAAGGCACAGATACACATTCCAAACTAAGCCCTGCAAGTATTTTAATTCAAACACTCCCAGACTCAGCATCCTGTAGCTGTCACTATCTTTAGCTCTGACAATTGCAGGGGCATGTTATTTAGAAGAGCTAATCACTCCTAAATGCTTGAAATAACCAAATGATACAAATATGAAGAAGTTATTTAATTAAAGGAGATGTCACTAATCTGTGATTGGGTAAAAGGGGTGGGGGAATATAAAGTGTTACTGACAATACACTGTAATTAAGCATGTTTTGATCATTTCTTAAAAGAAATCTTAAGTTTTCCTAAGGTGCTGATCGTCTTACACATCTTCACACCTTATAGTAGGCATTAGGCTCATACTTTATGATACCCTAATATACCCTGATACCCTAAGATACCCTGATAATCTAACAACTTTGGGGTATGTCATGTCTTTTTAATAGTTGATACCTATAATTTGAAGAACATACTTTTTCCCAGAGTTCCAATCAGATTTATAACGGGCATCTTTGATGTCAGTGTGAGTTTTAACGGACAAACAGGTGTAATGGCCAAATTATTGCCATTTTTACTGAATCTGCCTGTGCCTAAAAGGCAGCACTTTATACCAGTTCCACTGTTTGCTATAAGAAGCAATGCGGGCTGCTTTTGTTCATGTGAACTGCCACTTACCAAGAATGGCTTGGTTCAGGAAAATGTCAATGTATGGTTCGATATCTCTGAGTCTCCTAAGTTTAAAATATAGGACACACTCTAAACGTTAAGCATGTTGCTAGCTCATTTTGAGTGTCAGTTCAACAATTGCTGAAGTTTTTATATCACTCTTAAAAAGCCCCACATGTAGGAGTCAATTAAAATAGTACATATGACTAAAAGCTAAAAATCTGCATTTTTATTTCTGTTGCAGTTTTGTAATCAACCACGAATGATGAAACCTTCCATAGCTGAGATGCTTCACAGAGGGAGGATGTTGTGGATAATTCTTCTAAGCACAATTGCTCTAGGATGGACTACCCCAATTCCTCTGATAGAGGACTCAGAGGAAATAGATGAGCCCTGTTTTGATCCATGCTACTGTGAAGTTAAAGAAAGCCTCTTTCATATACATTGTGACAGTAAAGGATTTACAAATATTAGTCAGATTACCGAGTTCTGGTCAAGACCTTTTAAACTGTATCTGCAGAGGAATTCTATGAGGAAATTATACACCAACAGTTTTCTTCATTTGAATAATGCCGTGTCTATTAACCTTGGGAACAATGCATTGCAGGACATTCAAACAGGAGCTTTCAATGGTCTTAAGATTTTAAAGAGGCTATATCTACATGAGAACAAACTAGATGTCTTCAGAAATGACACCTTCCTTGGTTTGGAAAGTTTGGAATATCTGCAGGCAGATTACAATGTCATTAAACGTATTGAGAGTGGGGCATTTCGAAACCTAAGTAAATTGAGAGTTCTGATTTTAAATGATAATCTCATCCCCATGCTTCCAACAAATTTATTTAAAGCTGTCTCTTTAACTCATTTGGACCTACGTGGAAACAGGTTAAAGGTTCTTTTCTACCGAGGAATGCTAGATCACATTGGCAGAAGCCTGATGGAGCTCCAGCTGGAAGAAAATCCCTGGAACTGTACATGTGAGATTGTACAACTGAAGAGTTGGCTGGAACGCATTCCTTACACTGCCCTGGTGGGAGACATCACTTGTGAGACTCCTTTCCATTTCCATGGAAAGGACCTGCGAGAAATCAGGAAGACGGAACTCTGTCCCTTACTATCCGACTCTGAGGTGGAAGCTAGTTTGGGGATTCCCCACTTGCCATCAAGCAAGGAGAATGCATGGCCAACTAAGCCTTCCTCAATGTTGTCCTCTGTGCATTTCACGGCTTCTTCTGTTGAATACAAGTCCTCAAATAAACAGCCTAAGCCCACCAAACAGCCCCGAACACCAAGGCCACCCTCCACATCCCAAGCTTTATATCCTGGTCCAAACCAACCTCCCATTGCTCCTTATCAAACCAGACCACCGATTCCCATTATATGCCCTACTGGGTGTACCTGTAATTTGCACATCAATGACCTTGGCTTGACTGTCAACTGCAAAGAGCGAGGATTTAATAACATTTCTGAACTTCTTCCAAGGCCACTGAATGCCAAGAAACTATATCTGAGTAGCAATCTGATTCAGAAAATATATCGTTCTGATTTTTGGAATTTTTCTTCCTTGGATCTGTTGCATCTGGGGAACAATCGTATTTCCTATGTCCAGGATGGGGCCTTCATCAACCTACCCAACTTAAAGAGCCTTTTCCTTAATGGCAATGATATAGAGAAGCTGACACCAGGCATGTTCCGAGGCCTACAAAGTTTGCACTACTTGTATTTTGAGTTCAATGTCATCCGGGAAATCCAGCCTGCAGCCTTCAGCCTCATGCCCAACTTGAAGCTGCTATTCCTCAACAATAACTTGCTGAGGACCCTGCCAACAGATGCCTTTGCAGGCACATCCCTGGCCAGGCTCAACTTGAGGAAAAACTACTTCCTCTACCTTCCTGTGGCTGGTGTCCTGGAACACTTGAATGCCATTGTCCAGATAGACCTCAATGAGAATCCCTGGGACTGTACTTGTGACCTGGTCCCCTTTAAACAGTGGATCGAAACCATCAGCTCAGTTAGTGTGGTAGGTGATGTGCTTTGCAGAAGCCCTGAGAACCTCACCCACCGTGACATACGCACTATTGAGCTGGAAGTTCTTTGTCCAGAGATGCTTCACACTGCACCAGCTGGAGCGTCCCCAGCCCAGCCTGGAGATTCTCACCTTGTTGGGGGACCAACAAGCGCATCACCTTATGAGTTCTCTCCTCCTGGGGGCCCTGTGCCACTTTCTGTATTGATTCTCAGCCTGCTGGTTCTGTTTTTTTCAGCTGTCTTTGTTGCTGCAGGCCTCTTTGCCTATGTGCTCCGACGGCGTCGGAAGAAGCTGCCCTTTAGAAGCAAGCGACAGGAAGGTGTGGACCTTACTGGCATTCAGATGCAGTGCCACCGGCTGTTTGAGGATGGTGGAGGTGGTGGCAGTGGAAGTGGGGGTGGAGGTCGACCAGCTCTTTCCTCCCCAGAGAAGGCCCCTCCTGTAGGTCATGTGTATGAGTACATCCCCCACCCAGTTACCCAGATGTGCAACAACCCCATCTACAAGCCTCGTGAGGAGGAGGAGGTAGCTGTTTCATCAGTCCAAGAAGCAGGGAGTGCGGAACGTGGGGGTCCTGGGACACAAGCACCAGGAATGGGTGAGGTTCTCTTAGGAAGTGAGCAGTTTGCTGAGACGCCCAAGGAGAACCACAGCAACTACCGGACCTTGCTGGAAAAAGAGAAGGAGTGGGCCCTGGCAGTATCCAGCTCCCAGCTCAACACCATAGTGACAGCGAATCACCATCACCCTCACCCTCACCACCCAGCAGCTGGTGGGGTTTCAGGGGTAGTTGGGGGAACTGGGGGAGACTTGGCAGGGTTCCGCCACCATGAGAAGAATGGTGGGGTGGTGCTGTTTCCTCCTGGGGGAGGCTGTGGTGGTGGCAGTATGCTACTAGACCGAGAGAGGCCACAGCCCGTCCCCTGCACAGTGGGATTTGTGGACTGTCTCTATGGCACAGTGCCCAAATTAAAGGAACTGCACGTCCACCCTCCTGGCATGCAATACCCAGACTTACAGCAAGACGCCAGGCTCAAAGAAACCCTTCTCTTCTCAGCTGGAAAGGGCTTCACAGACCACCAAACCCAAAAAAGTGATTACCTCGAGTTAAGGGCCAAACTTCAAACCAAGCCGGATTACCTCGAAGTCCTGGAGAAGACAACATATAGGTTCTAACAGAAGGAAGAAAATATATTAGTGCTTTTTTTTTTCCCCAAAAAAGAAAAGGAAAATAAAAGAAATATATCCCTTGCTCCCTTTACACTTGTCCTGATAACTCCATCCTCACAATCTTCCCTGCCCTGAACAGAACTGAAGCCGCATGATAACTAGAGAATACAGATGTATGCTCTCCCTTCTCAGATGTGATTTGGAGGAAGGGCCATACTCAGATCATTAATCAATGAAGTGCCTTCGCAGACTTTTGCCAGCAAATGTTATCATTATTTTTTTATACTGAAACTTGAGACTTTGACTGTGCCATGTATAAGGTATACTGGGGATCATTGTATTGATCCTAATTAAGTAAAATTCAATGTGTCTTTTATTTTCAGTAACTTTTTTTTTTTTAGTTGTAGTTTTGTTTGAAAGGGAGGCGGGGGAAATGACATTTGTGGCTTTCTTTCCTCTTCCCACCATGGCACAGATTCTGTACATGTATTAACAATGCAGTTTGCTGCATGCCTGGAAACTGCAAGATGGGGAGGGAGGGGTGGGTCTTGCTCGAATGTTCTCACTCACTCTCTTGTCTCTCGCACACATACCCATATGCAAACCACAGATCTGCACACAGTAGGCTCCCTAAACCTGCAGTCTCTTCCTGCTGGTGCAGGTACACACACATACACACACACATGCACGAGCGTGCAAACACACACCCTCTGCACACGGCTTCCATCCAACCCAATCTGCTTAGTTCGGGTTTTATTCATTTCTCTCCATAGTTCCACCTACCCTCACCCCTAGTGTACAGCTCATAGCATCTCGCCTACCACCCTGGGAAAAGTCACATTCTAGGCTGGATCCTACTGAAGAGGAGACCTGGTGGTTTAACAGCCTAAGGAAGACACACACCTAGGGATGAGCACCCTCTTTGTGACACTTCATCCAGATGCCAAGATTTTTTGGAGAACATCTGCACTTTCTTATATATATATATATATAAAATATTAAAAAAATAAAAAAGCAACTGGGTATATATCACTAACAGCTTTTTAGGAAGCACTTTTAATGTTTTCTCTCTCACACACAAAGATTCAAAAGAAATGTGCATATATTTATTCTGTAATTTCAGTGATTATAAATTGTAAAGGTAATGTTTAATCATTGTATAGTGATTATGCGTCTGGTATAGCTTTCCTAATAAAAGGTTTTTGAAAAACATAATACATTATATATAGAGGATACAAAGCTTGAACCTTAAACTCCAGCTATGCCATGCCTTTTGTGCTCCCATTAAAAAAGATAATTTCTTTTACTTGTTATACAGAAAGCTAATTTATTAACAAGTTTTGATGCACTGTGATGTTGATAAATCTTATAACCCACCACCCCCCTCTCATACCAGGATATAATTGGGACTTAAAATTTGATTTATGGTTCACTTCTTTTTCTTGGATTATAAATTTCCAACTTAGTACTCAATGATGCATTGTTTCCTAGGCATGATGCAATGGGGAACAAGTGAAGTAACTAGATTGCTAAGAATTAGTACAGGATTCATTAGGAGAAGGAGATCAAGAATCCATACATCTTAAGATAGTCAATGACATAAAGAAAAAAGAAAGTAAAATTGCTATTGTTTTAAATAAAATATGCACTAAAATTATTCAGACACACTCGCACACACTCAATAAAAATCAAAGGCCTTGGGCCAATTTGACTGTCAGAATCCTGTTATTGGAAAAGCTGTCACTATTATATTTGGCTACTGTTTTCCAACCACTTATTTTAACTGGCTCCAGTAATGCTTGAACTAAAACAGAGGATGCTGAAAGAGTTTTTATTTATGTATGACATTAAAATGATGTTGCAAAATTAACCTGAAAATAATCTAAGTTAAGATCTATTTACATGTGAGCGAAACCAAAGAATTGGATTTTTAAGGTGCCAGTATTGTGTTTGTGGAGAAAACTGACAAAAAGAAACCTGAGAGCTTTGAGGCAGGCGCTTACCTAATTAGACCAGTAGAGGGCAGCAGAGCTCCAGTGATCCACAGACCCACTAACTGCAGAATTGTGCAGCGAGTCCAGTGTTCTCAGCTAGTGTTTCCTCCAGCTGCCCTTAGTACAAATTATCATTACGTGTTGAATGTAATTCATCACAAGTCACTGATGCCTTACATCACATTTTTTCCACAGAAAGAGAATGAGTCTAGCAGCTTCTAAAGCTGTGTGACAGATATAACACTAAGGCATTGTGCTGAAAAAAAAAAGCCACATGAATGTCTAGAACATATTTATATATTCTTGATTAATTATATAGAAATATCAGCATAGGTATGCGTACAAATTAAAAACACAGGTTATATCGATATAAAATGCAATTTTTCAGGGCTTTATTGCATTTGACATGTTGTATCTATAACTTTTGTCCTCACTTATTTAAAATGTATTTTGGAATTATTTTAGAAGGAAAAAGTCCATGAATATGATTCACTATCTCTCTATGTATAATATTTAAATGAATCTGTTCTTATGCAAAAGAGTCAGGCTCACTATTAAATAGGTAAAATTATTCTTTTTTTGCTTTCTTTGTTTTACATATATATTTTTTACTTTCCCATAAGTCACCTTTTTCTAGTTATCTCACCTTCCTTATTCTTTCTAATCATCTCTCCCTCCTGCACCAAATTATTATTTAAGGTACAGAAAGCCAATACTATGCCTTAAGTACTTTAAAACTCAATTTATGGAGTCTTTCTAAATTAATTTATCATACTTAATATTCTTCCTAACCAAATATTTTGGTGAATATTAGAATACATATACATAGTAAAAACTCAAAGTGCAAAGCTAGATACTGATAATAATAATTTCCTTAATGACCATGCAGTCATTCATAATGTGGCATATTATACAAATCAAGTTAAAGTACTATCTCAAAAGACTGTGGTGCTTTTGAGATTTGAAAATGAGTTTCCATAAACCATATCAAATTATAATATAACTTGATAATTATGTTTGTTTTATTTATTAAATACAGAAAGTCAGACTGTCTTGTCTTAAATATAAGTAGTAATTTCACCCTTGAATGAGGAATAAATTTATTTATTTAATGAAAATAAATTTATATGAGAATGGAATTTCATATTCAAGAGGATATTATTTTGCTTTTATAGAGTTTTCTACTCCCAGGCCAGGACACTTACTTTAGCTGTGCATTAAAATTACTTAAGTTAGCTTAAATTTATAATGTTTTCATAAAATATCATAAGTACTATGATTAGGATATGTTTTATGTTTTTGCTAAGGTAAAATATTTATTTTTAAGAAAAAGATCACTAATTCACTTCACAGTCATAGTCAAGTTGACTGAATCAGACTCAGATCTAATAGATATTTGCTATTATTCATTGCTATTTTTATTACTAATTACAGTAATAATATTTAGAAATAATAAAAGTATTGTAATTTACCTTAAACTGTGAAATGGTTAGTAGAAAATAATTGAAAATGAACTATAAGTTTAATTCAGTAATAGTTATATTAATAACACGTTCTGCATCATATATGGTATTATTTATGTGGATGTTTTTATATTTTTATTCAGAAAGTGATATTATTTTATCTAATTGCAAGCTACTTAAAAAATAAGAATAATAAATACTACAATTTCAATAAATTGAAATTCTTTCTCTCCAGAGAGAAAGAATCACAAGAAAATTTCAGTGACTCAGCTCAAAAAGTTTTTTCAATCTGTGAATGCTATTTTTAAACCTTTAATATCTGAAAAAAATGATATTTATGTTTAAGATTATGAAAAAAATAATGAAATGCTTCACAAAATGTGATAAATATGACAAAAACAAGTCAAGATAACATGAGAGGAAATAGTAGTAATAGGACATTCCATTTGAAGTGATTTGAACTAGTTTAATTTGAACTTAGACATTTATAACTTCCCCTTAGCTCAAAATCCTCAACTGTGAAAATTCAGGTGAACAGAACATTAATAAACATCACTAAATTCACCCTATTCTATTCAATATACTATGTTTTGTTTAACATACTATAGGCCTTTAAAAAGTAATAGGAGCAATAACACATGTAATTGAGTAATCATGTGTGTGTACATATATGCAGCACTATTATATATGTATATACATTGTATATACATGTATATAGTTTATATATCCTGAGTTATATGTAAATTATGCATTTTTTTCTTACATGTATAACAATTTCTGTTTTATGCATTTATTTTTCTTGCTTTGTCTAGCCACGATCCAAGCGAGGCTGGATGAAATTATGAGTCTTCACTTTGGGAGTATTCACATGTAAAAAGTAACAATGTAATTAATACTTCTGAATTTAAAATTCTTTCATCTTCCAATTTGTTTCATTTTGTTTTGTTATTTAAGTCATAGGGGACAAATCTCAGGCAAATTGTGATTTAAATTTTTGACAGTCAAGGAATTGATTTCTTATAAGTATGCAACGTAAGTCTAATGAAAAGCAAGTGCTTCTTTTTTCATTTTTCTATTTCTAGAATAAATTTTATAGGTAAAAATTTTATTACTTTCATTCATTAGATAAGACTTTTGTAATTTGTCTAGATATGTAGAAAAAGTGAGAGCTTAAAGGTAAAATGTAAGAGAAGTAAAGGACTAGTTTAAGACATTCATCATCTTTTACTTCTTTTAACATCATCATTAATTTAAAATGTTTAATAATAGTATTAATAGTAACAAAGATGACCATTTTTAGTGTGCTTATATTAAATCAGAATGGAAGGGGCAAATTCTTGATATGAATATATCAAGAAATCAGGGGTACACAAGAGTTACTGGTTGTGAATGTGGCTATCTTCTTTAATTTTGATAAAATTTGCTCCTGAGAATAGTACACATTATTTTTGAGAAAATATATTGTTTCCTGTTTATTGCACTGAAATAGATAATTCTTCACATTTTAAAAAATTCTAATAGAAAATAATTATTGTGGTGGACTTCAGAGATATAGAACCACAGAGTAATTATAATAAATTTATGGCTTGACTCAACCCAAATCCTATAATATCTTTAAATACTAAAACATGATGGACATTAGGAACAAAAGGCTTCCTTCACTACCACTCAGAAAGATAAAAGTCAAGCATACTAATTAAATGCTTCCTTATTATATTTAGTTTACTTGTTTATAAGAGGAGTAGTGTACAATGAATTGATAGCGTTTGCCATATATTAAACTGTACCAAAACCAAACAAGTTTCATCAAGAAGACTATTCTAATGATTAGATCAAAACAAACCTGAATACTTTAATTAAACTCTAATAACTAATAGATTGTTCTCTTGATAAGGAAAGGCACCCCATGCCCTGTATTACACTGTATTATATGTGAAGATAGGGCTTGTGTTCTTCTGATACATTTTACTAAGAACTTTTAGGTTTAGAGTTTATTTGAATGATTAAACACTACATAATGATTTTTGATATCTTTAAAACAAGAGTATAACTTCCCTAACCTGGGCAAAGTTAGCTCTGAAAAAAGATACTGAAACAAAAATGTCACCTGATTCCTACGTGTGTATGTGGTGGAGGGAGTGGAAAGAAGTTCTCTTATCCCTCCTGGCCTTATTCCTTTCACTTTTCCTGTCACCCCCGCTTCTACTGCTGTTTCTGACTCCGTGACAAGATATTCTTGTTCCCAGGCATGTTCTTTGGGCTCAAATTAGGTGCCAAGTCAAGACCAGGAATTGATGAGAGCACTCACGCTCAAGGACAAATTCCCTATTCACTTAACTTTGTATATAGGCTGCAGTAATAATGCAGCATATCTCCCCGCATTGTGAAATTATTTATAAACCTGGTTAAAAAAAAAGTCAGCGCCTATAAAAGAAACTAGAACCACTCCTGGAAACCAAGAAAATCAGTAAATGTTTTTAAAACATGGAATACATCATTAAAATCTTAAAATCTGTCTTTTCCTCCTCTGAAATGCTCTTTCTCTTTGCCATACCATCCAAAATAGTGGCTTAATCAAAGATACTAGAACCCACACATTTTTCACACTTTTCTCTTATTTACAATGTAAACTTTCTGACTATTCAGATGTTATAAGATGTTATACTGCCGCATAGAATTCTAAGGATTTTTTACACAGAATGATTTATCATAAGGCCTTTTTTTGGTCTGTGGTAATTAACTTTGTAATAAAAATAAGTCTGTCAAAAATGTGAACATTAACTATATTCTGTAATTGATAAAAAAAAACCCTTAAGTTCTATCTAAATTGGATATTTTATATGTATTAAATCAATTTGGGATTTTTTTTTCCTACCTATGCTCAGCTTCACAAGATTTAGATTTGGAATTGAAGTCTGTTCCTCTGTTTTTAATTGACAGTTCATTTGTTGTTTTACTTTACTAGCTGGCAATAAAAGGGAGGTAGTTAGATAAAATGTTAACTCCAGGCATAAGTATATAATCTGTCAATGGAATAACCAGGGTCAGGAATTTCTCATGTTTTCTTCAGGAAACTTTCCTCATCAAAAAGGACAATGGAAATATAGGTGAGAAAATGAAAATGCCCCCCCCCTTTTTGAAGACCTTTTGAGAAAGGCTTAATGGAGAAAGTTTGAAGTAGATTTTCATATTAACCTTTTGGTGTCCTACTTTTAGAAGAGTTCAAATCCCACTGTAGGTTCACTATATCTTTCAGTATGATTCTAAGCCACTTCAATTACCACCTGTTAACATATTGTTGGAAATAAAACTATAACAGTAACTAAACCAACTATAACTACAAATAAATTCTAATGCAAAAAAATTACCAGTATAAACTGAGGTAACAATGTATTTTAAAACATTTAGCTCAGTTCATGGTATAGATGTGAAAAATGAATTGTGAAGTCTTTTTCTCTCTCTCTCTCTCTCTCTCTTTTTGTATTAGTAGTTTCTTCTGTACAAACAAGAACTCCTTAATACCCTTTAATTAATTTTTGGGCCACCATAACACAAGTTTGTTGTGAGCCCATTACCAAAACTCACTTAAAAAACACAATCTTGTTATTAATATTTATTTAAGAAAACTTAAGTATTTATTAAAATTACTGTAATTTAATATGTAATATATTCCATAGTTCTGACTATTTCAGAGCCAAATATACATACTTTAAAATACTGTTTTAATACCTATAATGTTGTTCTTCCCTATTTGTGTTTATGATTGTGTTTGTTTTGTGATGTGTTTACAATGTGTTTATGATTTGAATTTTAACAGTATAAATAATATTACAATAGCTTCTGGATCATATACTATTCTCTCGTTATAAATTTGGATAACTGATAGCTGAACATTGTTCAGTTGAATTCTGGAGATACACACGCACACACACACATACATATATATATATATATATAGAGAGAGAGAGAGAGATTTTCATTGCTAACATTTATCTATTTATCAAATGTGTGACAATTTGCATACTGTGTTATTGCACAAATGAAATTTAAAAAGGTTCAGATTTAAGGTTCATCATAATGGGTTAAAATGTAGTGTGGAATGTTGAACAGTATATACAATCTAATTGCAAAGTTTTATTTGTTAAATGAACCAACCTAGAGTTTTACACAATCATCTCTCATATTATTTTAAACCTGGCTACCCAGTTGTGATATACTCCATTCACTACTCCTACATCATTTCAAAAATATTTTAGCATATCTACATCCTAACTCAAAGAAGGGAGGGTGGAGATATTGATTCCGGGGACTTTCCTGCAAACTGTAGTTTCCCTATTTCAATTGAAACATGCACAGCTACACCATTATTTCCACTGCAAGGAGCATCATGCAATAGTGGAAAGAAATGTAGCAAACAGAAAATGAAGAGACAGAAAAGATAATGTATAACCCATAGGGGGAAAGTTGCTAAAGTAAGTCTGATACACCCACTCACCAGATGCTACTTTGAGAACTATTATTCTTAGCAAATATCTCATCAAGCAAATATTTTATATTTCCAAATATGAAGTTTGTTCATTCCCTTGTTTGTATAAATTACTGTGGTTATTCTTTTATTTTCTGAAAATGCACATTTCTTATGGACACCAAAATTCAGTTTCAAATTCCCTCCATCTAGCAGGCCTTTATTGATACAGTAAACTAACTTTTTACTATTCTCTCAAATATTTATACACATTATTTACTTTATGCAGATTTGGGTATGTTGGACTATTTTATCTTAAGTGTCCTTCAGTTATTCTGCCTCTCTGCGCCAAGAATTCTGTCTTTTCAATTATATTGTAAGCACTTGAGAGCACAGACTGTCTTCAAGGTCTTTTGTAGCTTAACATCTAGGGCTCTATTTTAAACAGGTATGGGCAATACATTCGGATCAAACTTCTGAGTTTCATAGATCTTATCTTGTTTCTAGAATAGACACATTACTACAATTCTTTCCATTATTTCTAACACATAGCCTTGCTAATAACAGACACTTACTGAACATTTATTGAATAAAAGAATGAAAAGTTTTAAAATATGTGTAGCCTATAGGTTCTTGCAAAAGTTGAAAGTCCTTTAGGGTACATAACCCACAGAAATAATGAAAAAGGAAGGAGTTTGAAGTGCAAGAGAAGTGATAAGAAGTGTGATGGTATGAGAAATATTTAATATAACTTATTTTACTTTTCTTAAACTTATTAATTATATATACACTGACCTCAAGTAAATAAGATTGAGGGAATTGAGTAGTATGAGTATGTATAGTATGTATAGTATGAGTAGTATGAGTATGAGTAGGGAGAAATTAGAAGAAAGAAAGAAGAAAGTTAGAAAAATAGAAAGAAAGAAAAGGGGAGAAAGAATAATGAAAGAGGGAGGGAGGGTAGAAAAGAAGAAACTATATACCCTCCTCAGTAGCAGATAAAGGACGATGGCGAGCAGTATGTAGATGTTATGTTAGTGAAACATTCACTCAGTTGTTTAAATGTTTGCAAATAAGTGTGATAATTTAGGAGGCTTTATTAATGTGTTCTTTGTTGTAATTGCTTTAACTACATGTTCTACCACTTCACTGAAAATTCTACTAGAATGTTAATCCAGTCAAAAATTTTAAAAATAAAACAGAACATACATGCAAGTATATGTACCACCTTCTTTTAGAGAGATAAGCAGTTTAAATACATTTTTATCTGTTCTATACAAGCCAAATATAAAAGAATTTGCACTTATAAGATATAACTAGCTCTATTCCTTTATTTCAATCTCTGACCCTGTTGTGGACAAAGGTGAGGTAAAATTAGATTATGAAAAAAAAATGCATGAATGATCAAGTGAATAAATATATAAAATTTCAAGATCCAAATTTTAAAGCATATCTAACCATATTTTAACCTAAATAATGTGAGACATTAAAAAGGGAATGGCCAGGAGCGGTGGCTCATGCCTGTAATCCTAGCACTCTGGGAGGCCAAGGCAGGAGGATTGTTTGAGCTCAGGAGCTTTTTAACAACTAAAAATATATATGGAAAAAATTAGCCAGGCATGGTGGTGTATGCCTGTTGTCCTAGCTCCTTGGAAGGCTGAGCCAGAAGGATCACTTGAGCCCAGGAGTTTGAGGTTGCTGTGAACTAGGTTGATGCCACTCTAGCCCGGGCAACAGAGTGAGACTCTGTCTCAAAAAAAAAAAAAAAAAAAAAAAAAGAGAGAGAGAGAGAAGAAAAATCATCTCTGTTCTTATTAAATTTGAGTATTGAAATGCTACCTACACTTACATTCTCTTCTATATTACTGGAGAATATAATAATCAACCAGTTTTATTGATGGTAATTTAGCTCAAGAAAAAAACATTTAAAGCAGATATAAAAATAAAGACAAACTTTTTTTTTAGTAAACTGTAGATATTTATTTTCAGTACAGCTGTGGCTATCCTTTTGAAAATTCACCTGATTTTTGAGCTTCTGTAAGGTGGACACTGAGGTACTATAT
Organism: Mirza zaza; assembly: GCA_008750895.1. Lineage (NCBI taxonomy): Eukaryota > Metazoa > Chordata > Mammalia > Primates > Cheirogaleidae > Mirza > Mirza zaza. The sequence continues at coordinate 187,194 of VSMD01031728.1, read as the reverse complement.
CTTAGTTGTCTTAGATTTTGTATGAAAATTGTATATTTTGTTGGCATTTTATGTTGCCCGAAATATACTTATGTTTGAATTCTAATCCCATTTAAAAATGATCCTAAACTGTAAATTTATATTTTTAATGCATTTAGAATATCATTTAATTATTTTAAAAGTTGTGCAACAGTACTATGTAAAATGGGTTACAGAATTTCAAACTATTGCTAGAGCAAATAAATGGCATGTAGTTCAGTATGTTTTAGAAAATGTAACCTATGGACATCTTGCTAGTAAATAGAATCAGGGATGTAGGAATAATAATTTTCTCAAATATAAAATAGGCTTGTGTAAAATTAAAATCTAAAAATATGATCTTTTGGGATGATTTAATATATTGGGATTTTAAAGTAAAATATTTGTATGTGTAGACACATGTACCAATATCTCACATATTTTTGCTACCATTTGCATTAATAAAAATGCTATGATAAAATATAAAAAGGTTAATATACAACTTATAAAAGCTATAAACATGAGATACATATTAAATTTCATATCTTAATCCAGTGTAAAAGTCAGTAAACATTTCAACTTGAATTTTTCTAAATAATCAGCTTTGTAAAATAAGATACTATGCTGAGGGCATATATGTTGACAATTTATGACTCCCAGGAAAATCTTTTCCATGCCTTAAATATGTTCACAGTCAAATTGTAAGTTTTATTGGAGCTTTATAAAATGCTTATATCTAAAAAACATAAAAAGCCACTTGCGCTGCATATTAAAATATTCTTTTTTGTTTGATTGTTTATAGTTCTGAAATTGCAATGTGATCAGAATTACTTAAAATAGTTGAGGATCTCCTGTCACTGTGATATGCATACTGTGCTCTGAGGCAATATTATTTCATATAAATCATGCTTTTATCTTAAAAGACCAAATTGCCAATAACAAATGAAAAATATAAAAAATAAAAGTCCACAACTATGATTTTTTAAGTGATTGCTATAGGGATTTAGATTTTCTCTTCCTCCTGGTATTATCAGGTGAAATGACAACTAGATAGAAAAAGACTACTCCAGCCTGTAATCTCACCCTTCTATTCATGTTTCTTCACTAAAGCTACTATAGTTTAATAAAAAGCTAATTCTAAAGAGGATCCCACAGATAGTCACAGATAATTGGTCTCACTGCTAAGTACCTGATTTTTTTCTGGTGAAAACATTACAGGTTTATTGGAACTCCTCTTTTTCCTAATACTAAGATGGGTAGACCTATGATAATATAGCTTGAAAATCCTCAAAGGTTTTTTTCAATAGTTTCAGGTCTCTACTATACTCTAGAATGTGGAATGAGGCTAAACTTCAGAAGGATGTCTTCATGATCTTTTACAAAGGGGAGAATCAAGCTCCACGTTCAGAAAATGGGACCTCTGCTAATGACCATTCTGCTAGTTTATGCTTTTGAAGGCCCGACTCTAACGCATTACAGTGAAGGCAACTGTGATTATTGCAATAACCTCACAGGAAGACCCTTTCTTATACTTAAAGAAAGTCACAGACCCTGCAGTATCTTGAACTTTTTAAAGTGAATTGTGACTGAAAGCATAAAAAAATCCCCTTTATCACAGAGGTCCCCAACCTTTTTGGCACCAGAAAGACAATTTTGCCAAGGGAGGGGTGAGGGGAGGCGGAGCTCAGGCGTTGATGCGTTGATGGGGATTTGCTGTGTACAGATGAAGATTCCCGCTTGCCCTGTCACCTCCTACTGTGCGCAGGGTTCCCAAATTTCAGGGAAGACAATTTTCCCACAGACGTGGGTAGGAGAGCTGAGGGGCAAAGCTCAAGCAATGATGGGTGGCCCGGTTCCTACCAGGCTGCGAACCGGTGCTGGGGCTCGGCTCGTGAGTTGGGGACCACAGCTTATTACTCTCTCGGCTTATTAGTTTAATTAGTATTGATAAAGATTTCTTAAGATTAAATAGATAACTAAGAAAACCTAATTACATGTAATAGCTGAGTATGGCCAATAGTGAGTGTAGCAAATAACTGATTTCCCCATGCCTATACCTTAGTCAGTGGTAAGTACGGTGTATATATGTACGTGACATTTCCTGTTTGGGGAATGGGTTGTGGGGAAAAGTTTATAGAAAAAAGGTGGCCCAATAATCTTGATGTGTATAATGTGGTCAGCCATAATAGCTTCTTTTCTCTCTGCCCAAAACTTCTACTGCTTTTCCCCAAACCACGTTGCTTCAAAACATACACATTACGTGCTTTTTTGACTGTTTGAAAATTATTTTTTCACTTTCGAATTGAAAATTACTTCAGTTTATTTTTTAATAAAATGATGATATCTTCTGTAGGTAGACTTTCTGGTGGTCGCCCATCTCTACATAATAGAGATATTTGAATTTAAAAAAATGTAAAACTAAAGTATGTCTCTGGGGGTTTGATATAGGAAATTGGAGAGAAGAATATTTGCATATCGAATGACTGATAATTAAAATTTTTGTCTAGAATTTTGATATCATTAGAAATAGGCATAGACATGGAATAATTTAGTAACTAAACTAGGGTTTTGAATTTCTTCATGTATTCATGAATGTACAAAAACAACTATTTGAGAATTAAGTTACTTTAAAATATTTTAGAACAGGATTTAAAATTTGAAGACACTTCCAAGTACTAATACTTAGTTTTTTTGTTGAGTATTAGGTCTATGTGGCATAAGCATTCAAATTGTGTTTTAGAAAAAGTTTCAACTGAATTTAAAACTAATTTAAAATATTACAGCTGTGTGTGTGTGTGTGTGTGAATGCAAGGGAATATTTTTATATGCATATTTCTAAAGCAGTTTCTATTAAAATGATTGATAAATATTTGGGCAAAGTAATAATATGTTTGGCATGTATCCATGCTCACATTTAATGTCACGAATTGCTTGGGGTTTAGAATCAGACCAAATTTAAATTATGGATGGGAAATGTGCAAAGTTGGGAGACACTGGCTTATTTCTGGTAAGTGCTGAATCCACCACCTAGAGGACCCAGTAGTGTATTTATTAAGAGACATCCAATCCTGTCAGATCTGGGTTAGAATCTCTGTTTAGCCATTAATACCTATAGAATCTTGGACAGGATGTTTTAATGTTTCTGATCTGCTTAACCTCTCTAAGTTACATAGCCAGATTTATATTAATAAAATATAATTCTGGAAGCTGTGGAGAATGGACTAAAGAAAATGGGGCTAGGATGGCAAATTAGAAAGCAGCTTGACTATTTAAAAAAATTGTTTATACTAAATTTAGATGTACAGAAAAGTGGCAAAGACAGTACCGAGAGTTCTCTATATGCCCTTCAATCAGGCTCACCTAATGTTAACAATTCATGATATATTTGTAAAAACTAAGAAATTATCATTGGTAAAATACTATTAACTAAACTATACAATTTACTTAGATTTCAGCATTTTTTTTTTCACTATTGTCCTTTTTTGTTGTTGTTGTTGTTCTGGGGTTCAATCCAAGATAACATATTGAGTGGAGTTTGTTTTTATTTTTTTCTGATTCCAGCCTAAAGATACCAGTGGCCTGGACTAGGGTAGTGCCAATGAAAACAGAAGGAAGTAGATGTAAAACATATTTTGAAGTTGGGAGAAATGAGCTAGGTTACTGAATGGCTATGAGCCATGAAACAAATGAAGGAATCAAGGATGATTTGTAGTTTCTGACTAGAACTAAGTGTATGGTCATGACTTTTATTGAGACAGGAAATCTTGAGGATAGAATGGAAGCATGTTTAGAAGGAAAATCATGAGTTTCAATCTAGACTTGTTAAAATATGAATATAAGCAATAATGTATGTAAGAAAAATTAGATTAACAACCACCACATACTAAGTGTTCAATAAATGACAGCTTCTATGAGATGGTCATTATCATTATTATCACTATCATCATCATCACCAAGGAATATTAACATTGCATCAGGTTGCAAAGAAACATTCTGTGAAGGTGCCAGTGAGAGAGGAAATCCTGTTTGGTTCCACACTCCTGTGTGGATGTGGAGTGTTTTCAGAGACCTATACAACAGAATTGTAAGCTAGAGATTCTAGAGTTTGTTTGGGTATAAGAAGGACATTCTGGTGAAATTCCTGTCCTTTTCTATCCTGACTTTGAGTCTGAACTATGGATTCTATAGGACAAGGGGCTTCACTGTAACATGCCAAGCTGAAAGGTTTCTATACTACTTGGGCAAAGGCATAGGGGTATAAAAGGGTATGGAATGTTAAGAAAATGGAAGTTTAGTGAGTTGGAGGGAATGGTTAAAGATGATATTAGTAACGTAATTTGGGACCATAATGAGAGGACTTAAATGTCTGATAAGGAGTTTGGAATTTATCCCTGTAAAAGGGAAATTATTAAACTTTATAATATCAAGATATTTATCAGTAGGAAAGCTACACCAAAGTAATAATGGAATTCTAATGTCAAATATCCTTATGAACAACATAGTTTCCTATGTTCAGTCTATTCCTAACCATGGTGCTCTTCACAACAGTAAAACGGTTACCTTAAGGATGAGAATAGTAAATTTAGCAAAGAGTCACTTTTGATTTTGATAGAATTATTTTTAGTAGATTCCTACTCTGAAAAATGCCCAGGGATGCTATAGTTTGAATTATGATGTGCCTTACCTACTGTGTCCATCTTTAACCATTCACTTTAAGTCAGAGGGAATGATAAGCTGTAAGTTCCAAAAATGAGAGATTGCCCTTTATTTCCTAAACAGGATGGTAATATATTTTATATCCTGTCATATGTTTGATCCAGAACAAAATAACAGAAGCTAATTTCAGCTGAGCTAAAAAATTGGGGCATCTGCAAGGTAGGAAAGGGCAGCATCTATTCATAAGGCCATGGGACATCTTCTTTGTATTGTATTAATACATAACCAAATTACCCAGACTTTGCTCATTACATGATTTTACAAGTTTTTAGCATGTATCTAGCTTTTATGCCAATAATAAGTTATTCTCATTGGAGTCATGTAGTTTACATTTAATCTTGTAGTGGGTTGACTCTCCAAGTACCTTGAATATCAAGAAGAGACAATGGGGCAGCTTCAGTGCTGGATGTGAAAACAAAAAACAAGTTGTAACATATTAAGATATTAAACATGAAACATGATTCTACCAATCCAGGGATGGAAGGTGGATGCATATAAGTTGGTAGAAGGATATGAAACACCATGAGCAAAGAGTCCTTCAAACTATTAATAATCCTTCATACCCTATTCATATTATCCCAGTGGTACCATTTTCCAGTATTATACATATTACCTAAAATTATTGCATTGTATAGACACAAGTTCTGAAACTTAGATTTTCAATACATCGTTGGTGATTGGTACAGAAAGTACTGGAGCTGACTTCATTTATCTTTCTGTTTATGGTCTTATATTAAATTTGCTCATCTCTATGGGGCCTCACATTTATCTTTTACTTATTTGATCTACTTATATGTTATTCTTCTGAGTAAATCCACATGCTCAACAGTAGAGAATAATAAATAAGGTTTGATACACTTATAAACAAGAAAATGTTATTAAGAAAATGAATGTGTTCATTGAGAATTAGCATGGCAGAATTCAGGCCATGAATCCCATTAGTAGATTTTGTCCTTTCACTCAGCCCCTGGGGATAGATGTCAATCAAAACTGACTTTACATAGGTAAATGATAGATAAGAGTGTGGATATTTAAAAATATGCCACTATTCCTCATCCACAGAGTTATTTAATTTCGTTGGTACGAAATACTGTTATTTGAAATAACAGTAAACTTTCTGTTTTACTCTTCCTGTTTCTATACAGCCACTCCAGTGCTGAGTGAAGGATTTATTGTTTATACAATTTAAATAGTTAAAATATAAATAAGGTAAAAAAAAGTCTTTAATAATGTTTGTGCCATTTAAAAACATCTTTGGAAGTTCTCTGCATAAGCATTTGTAGGTTTCTTCCTTAAGGTAAGAGAAGTAATTTTTAAAAGCTTAATTTTGGACGACTTGAGCATTGCTTAATTTTGGACGACTTGAGCATACTGAGGCCTGATTCTTAGTTATGCTAGTCCTGTTTCCACACCAGTATCTTTTCTGTTATTTTTATCTATTCTTGTTTTGAGCAAGAAATTTAATACTATTACTTTAAATTTTAAACCTGTTACAAAACAGGCAACAAGGAAGCAGAAATTTTAGGAATAAAATGAGATAAAATGGTGCCTCTTATATGAGGCTTAAAAGATGCCTTTTAGGTGTGGTCTAGGAATGATGCAAAGTCACTTATCAACAAATTGGTTGTTTAATAACAAGAATATACACCACCATATTTTGCATAGAGGTATTGAACATCTACTGTTTCAAAGCAAGTCATCGTGAATACAAAAATATATGATTTCAAAGAAATGACACACTAGTTTGGAAGCTGTGACTCAAACATGCACAATTATTTTAAGGTACTAAAAACTACTGGGATAGACAGAACTCATAACAAGGATTATAAAGGGTTTAAAATACCATTTGACAGGAAGACATATGTCATATCTATTTGATGTCCCCAACACCCTCAGCCCTGAGCAAGTACCTTCTGAAATGCTGCAGAACTTAAAAGCCATCATGCCTCACCTCTCTGTTCACAGGTCATTCTGTTTCAGTCTGCATTAGTTCAAATCAACTATTGTGTATAAAATAGCAAAGCCTGGAAATTATTTGAAGGAAAAGGTTAACCTCAATTCTGCACTCAAAAGTTGTTAGCTAGAGAATCACTTAATGACACAGTTATAATTATTCAGACTACTGAAATTTTTTAAAAGGGTTATGAACTTAGAAAGATGCTGACTTGTTCAAACAACTACATCTAAAATCATTAAGCACTCCTTTTGTGAAAAATAAAGGATTTCATCATCCTAATTAAATATATTCATTTAAGCATATTTTATGGAAACTAACTGCAGTTTCTTGAACTTGGTTGTATTGCTGTCTTTATCTATCTCTTGATTGGTTCCTGATTATTGTTTCTATATAGCCATTTTATAAATGATGGGAAAGGCCCTACTTATCTTGCTATGAGAGAATGGCTGAGGTTATGGTGGTTGTATAGTTGGGGATCCTTGTTTTCCAGAATCCTCCAGGTTGCTATCACTGCTCTCTCCACTCTGCACATATTCTACTGATTTCAATAAATAATTATTGATCTCTACAGTAAATCCATAGAAGTCAGCAATATTCTGATCATCACTACACAGAAAGAGAAGATATCCTCTTACAGTAAAAATCACAGACATAAATCAATCAGTTTATAATGGAGAATATTAGCCACCTACAGAGTAACCTATCTCTTATATCTCTTGAGGAGCTTCTTATATAATCACCTTTGGTAACCAGTGGTGTTTTAGGTGGTTTAGGATCTCAGAGATCCATGACAGAAACAAGACATCCTACTGATCCTATATCCTAGGTCTATTTCTGAAATTATGTCTTTTCATCTCTAAAAACCCATTATTTATTTATAATTTCTCCCTGAACTACAGCAACAGCTAATTATTTTAAACACATTCATTCTTGACCCCATTCCCATAAACACCTTTTCCATAGTAACTGAAGTGATAAAGTAATTCTGATTAGTTTCTTCCTTGCTTAAAAATCCTTCCACAACTCCCTATGATTCTTCTTAGAAGGTAAAAAAATCTGTAATATAGATAGGAATGCCCTGCATGGTCTCCATCTCCTAAATTCCACTCCCCCCCATACATCGTTAATCATTCTTGTTTTTATTCACTGAGCTCCAGCTACATCTGTTTTCTATTAATTACTTAAAATACTCAAGTGATTTCCCACCTGAGGACCTTGTTCTGTGTTCCCACTCCCTAGTCTTTTCCTCTAGTTCCATCTATTCACTTTTCAAGCCCTAACTCAAAAATCATTTCCACAAGGAAGCCTTCTCTTACTTCTCACAGAAAACTGGTTCTTTTGTACTGCAGTCACATACCATCATTTACTTTTTCTTCAGAGTAATGAAGGAAGTTGTAATTAGTTATTTGTGTGATTACTTCTTTAATGCATGACTCCATCACTGTACATTCAGTGGGGATAGAAACCATGTCTGCCTAGTTAATGTGTCGTCTTTATTGATTTGCTTAGTGCTTACCACATGATCTTTGTTTAACATTTTTGAATGAATAAATCAATTAATAAATGAAAGATAAAACCTCATCAAGTATATTGTTATCATTATAAGAGAGAATTAAAAGGACTTGGCTAAAGGAAATTAAAGAGCAAGAACTTCTCACTACTTGTACAACACTGTCCAAGGTGAAGATGCCTCAAGAGGAAACATCAAGGTCAATCAAATTATCCATTAAGTTTATCTAGCTATTACCCTTGCTTTGATTCTATGTTTACTAAACAATATTCTTTTCATTTTTTATTTCCTTAAATTTTTTAAGAAAAAAAATTTATTGTGAAATTGAAGTAACTATTCTGATCTCTGTGATATAATTCTCACTGTAAATAAAGTGATATTCTGGCTTATATATCAATCATTTGTTAATTAATTTATATGAGTCAGTCTCAAGTCTAAACACCCCTCTGCTGGTGCAGAGAATGGGAACACCTCAGAAGATAAGATATTGCAACCACTCAAGGCTTCAGTGGACTTTAAGTTAAAGGTATGAGCACAAGCTGACATGTAGAAACCTAGGTTCTAGCAAGATTTTTATTTTTTTAAGATGTGTAGAAGGAATTTCAAATATATAAGACAGAAGCTAGTGTCAAAGGCAGGATATAGATCTCAGAATTCCATAGCCAAAACAATGAAAATGAGAGAAGTAGGTTGAGTAGAACTGTAGAGTCTGAGAAAATTGTCTGCCAGAGCACTGCTGCTCATGGTGATGGGTACCAGCAGTAAGACACTGTGGCTTCTGAGCTTGCATTTAAAGCACAACATGTACCAGAGATGCCAAGGACCAGACATAAATATAACATCATAGCAAAACTAAATGTAATGCTACCTATGAGTCCAAACAGAATGGCAAGCTTAGAAACTGTTCAATCTCTTTAGGGATGCAGGAAAATGTGGAATGTGCACTTCAGTGAGTTGATTAAGAGATAGGCTCTGGCGTTAGAATGCCTGTAGTGAATCCCAGCACTCTACTTACTAGTCATGTGACCTTGGGCAAGTCACTTAGCATTAGTTTTCCTTATTGTAAAATGGGAATAATAATAGTACCAACTTGGGAGAATTAGATGGAGATTAATATACATGGCGATGTTTTGTACATGGCACAAAATATTTATAAATGTAACAACAAGGCCCTAAATATAGTAAACTACTGTATTCAAAACATTATAAAAAGGATTCAAAAGAGAAGTAAAGGTAAGGTGGGGTGAAGGAGGAGAAATTCTGAGATGAATGAGATTAAATTCATGTGAGGCAGGCATTTATGACTTAATAAGAGAGATTTTCTGATTAAAAAAATATCAAGAACCTCTATTGTCACTGTTTGCACAGGAAAAATTCTATTGGCAGATGGGTTTAGTAATACAAGAAGAAACAAAGATGAAGTACAGAGATTAACCTGTTAAAACTTAGATAATTTATTTAATCTTTTAAAAATTTATTTTGGTAGAATGCAATTAATAAAACTTATTAGAAGACATTTGGCAAAGAGATTTAGAAACATGAAAAGTAAAATTCCCATTTAAATAGAGATATTTCACATTAAAATGAAGTCGATGTAAAGGATCATATCAAATAAAAAATGGTGTTTGTGAACTTACTAATGTGTATAATCATACAATAACAACTGAATGATGTTCATCACCTTTGAAAGATTATGAGAAATAATTTTGGTGTTTATGTAATGCAGAATTTTAAGATTTCAAAGATAAAACTCCCTCAGAGGAAAGAGAAGAAAAACTATAATAGAAATAAAAGAATAGGTCAGTTGACATACACTCTTACACATATATTATAGGCAAGTGAGTGGCCATTTGCAACAAACTATAACAGTAATTATTGAAATAGTAAATTATAATACAAGTCAATATTTTTCTAATAAAGCACAAAATAGTGATTTGGTAACAAGAAGCCATTTTGGGCAGTATAAAAGAATATCGGAATAGCAAGTGCTCCCAGTAATGCATAGGAACAGATTGTAAGTCAGCCTGCAGAACAGTCAGAGTAGCTATTAAATTACAAAGCCAAACATTAGTTTTGAGTTCTTGGTTGAAACTCTACTGATAAACCAATTAAAATGGGATTGAAAGTAGGAATGAATGAGGTAGAAAGAGTATGCCCAGAGATTTGGGGTGTCTGTGTGTATGTGTGTGTATGTGCACTTTTAAAATAAATAAATATATTTGACAGAAAACAAAGGATGAAAATTAAATTGACTAATTTAAATAAACCAATTATAGCAAAAATTTTTTAAAAATTATATAAGGAACATCAATTGGCCACATAAAGTGATGTTGCAAATGTGATAATAATTTTCCATTTCCTGACACTGCTGCAAGTAATATACCTGAGATATCTCATTTACCATTTACCAACATCCAAGAAAGAGAAGATAAAATGGATTTAAATTAAGCAAAACTAAACAGACCTAGAGGCAAATCTACTGACTAAGGAAATGCCACCAGATATCAATGTGTCTAAATGTTGCACAAATGTTTAGGTTACATATGTTGCCTTGCCCTGCCTCCAACCCCAAGAGCTTCAAACATGTCCATCCCCCAGATGGTGTTCATCCCACTCATTATGTATGTATATAGACATCCTCTCCTCCCCCCGCCCATCTGCCCGGTGCCTGATAAATGTTATTCCTATATGTCCACTGAGGTGTTGATCCGTTAATACCAATTTGCTGGTGAGTACATGTGGTGCTTATTTTTCCATTCTTGGGATACTTCCCTTACTAGAATGGGTTCCAGCTCTATCCAGGAAAATATAAGATGTGCTATATCACCGTAGTTTCTTATAGCTGAATAGTACTCCATGGTATAAATATACCATATTTTATTAATCCACTCATGTATCGATGGGCACTTGGGTTGTTTCCACATCTTTGAGATTGTGAATTGTGCTGCTATAAATATTTGAGTGTCGATGTCTTTTTTATAGAATGTCTTTTGTTCTTTTGGGTAGATGCCCAGTAATGGGATTGCTGGATCAAATGGTAGATCTGCTTGGATCTCTTTAAGGTATCTCCATATTGCTTTCCACAGAGGTTGCACTAGTTGCAGTCCCACCAGCAGTGTATGAGTGTTCCTATCTCTCTGCATCCATGCCAACATTTATTGTTTTGGGACTTTTTGATAAAATCCATTCTCACTGGAGATAAGTGATATCTCATTGTGGTTTTGATTTGCATTTCCCTGATGATTAGCGATGTTGAACATTTTTTCATGTTTGTTGGTCATTATTCTGTCTTCTTTTGAAAAATTTCTGTTCATGTCCTTTGCCCACTTTTTGATGGGGTTGTTTGATTTTTTTCTTGCTGATTTTCCTAAATTCTAAATAGATTCTAGTTATTAGCCCTTTATCGGATATGTAGCATGGGAAAATTTTCTCCTATTCTGTAGGTTGTCTATTTACTCTCGTGACAGGTTCTTTGGCTGTGTAGATGCTTTTTAATTTGATCAGGTCCCATTTATTTATTTTTGTTGTTGCTGTGGTTGCATTTGGGGTCTTCTTCATAAATTGTTTGCCAAGACCAATGTCTAGAAGAGTCTTTCCAATGTTTTCCTCTAGAATTCTACTAATTTCATACCTTTTCAAGGTGTTCTTGATTAAGAGGATATCAGTCAAAGCACGGGCAATCAGCCTGATATAGAGACTTCTATACAGGAAATTGGGAATATTCTATCCTTACGACTTCTACTTTACTAAAATTACAATGACTTCTCTAAATGTTGAATAGTAGTTATGGTAATAATTAACTGCGTTCCACCGATAGGTGTTCATATGTGTTTGAGAAAATACAGCTACTGAATTAAAACTATAAAATTTGAATTTGACACAAGCAAATATTGTATCCTATTTTTTTCTATAGGCTTTCATTAATATATTCGTGGGATTTTTTTTAAATCAAAAACATACATTTTGCTTACTAATTTCATATTTGTTTATTATCATGCTACATTATAGGAAAGTTCTCCAGGTAGCCTTGGAGTGATCCAATTCTCCCTCTATTTGCTTATAGTTCTCATGAATAAATGTAGAATGTGCTGGGAATGCACATTCTAAGATAAGAGGGGACTTGCCAGAACAGCCTGGGCTCTGTTCCAGTCTCCCCTATAAACGGGATATTTTTCAATACTTTAATCCAATGATTCCTGTCTGCCTTGGGTATAAAACCCAGGGTGGGCTGCTTCCCAGGATTTCTCAGATGCTGTGCAAGTGGGGCATGTGTAGATGAGACTTCATCTACTGCGGACAGCTTTCCTGAGCTTAGGCCTAGGTGATTCAGCTTTCTTCATGAATGCTAGGCTTCTGTTCTTCCTTGCTGTCTATCTGTAAGTAATAAATTCACTCGGCTTTTAGTAACTTTTCATAGCAGCTCTAGGAAATGAGTACATTTGCCACTATAGTGTTAAACAGAATAGTTTCACCACATCAAAAATAACCAGTACTTTAACTATTCATCTCTCATTCCCACTCCCTGAATCATCAGTAACCACTAATCTTTTAAATGTCTTTGTAGTTCTGCCTGTGAAATGTAACTTTTGAGTAACTCTTTAAATAATCATGGACAACAATAGACTCACACACCCAGACACAGAAAAAGAAAGAGGAAAAGTATCTAGCTTTCAATTGTGACATCTAAGTATTTGTTGAAAATTTTATGAACAATTAAATTTGGGGATGAAGTAGCATAAAAGGAACTATCAGACCAAAGAATCCTTCCACTTCTTTGAGGCTGCATATAAAGTAAGGTAAAATAATAGATGTTGCTGAAAAAATAGTAAAACCTTAAGTACAAAATATTACCTTAATTACAAAGATTAGTAAATTTTTAGGTCAAATAAAACAGAGTACACAGACTATCAAAGAAATAATGATTTAATTCGACAATGAATTTTGTAGAAAGTGAAAACATCCATTATAACCTTTTGCCTGCATCAGCAGGGGGTATACAATTAAAATTTAGTAACAAAGTATATAGTGTGTAAAGCCTAAAATATGCAATGTTTATATTTAAGTATGAACTTGTGATCAGCAAAACATGTCAAAAATTTTAAATAACTTCTCTTAAAGCATTCATATAAATGAAGGAGAATAAAGAACACATTCTTCTAAGGGACAGAGATAACTTTACAATACTTATTAACTAAATATTCAATCCTTCACTCCTCATTTTTCATGAATAATTCATCGCAAAATGGAGAAACACACATCAAAGTTTAGGTATCAATTGATCACTTTCTAGAGGTAAATATTACTTCCAGTTGCATCCAGTGACAATAAATTTATAAGAAAAAGAGTGAAATAATGCTTTCAGATTAACAATTCCAAACAACTCTTTGAGTTTTTACAAGAAATTCACTGTTTTGTTAAGGAATGAGCAGATTATTTTGCTATCACATAGATAATTTTTTGTACTATAGCATGGAACCTAATATACATGTTGTACCATAATAACTGCGTGGGTATGAGTATGTGGGAAGGCATAATTTGTCTTTTGTGATAGGCAGTGAGATTTGAAGAAGACAAAGACTAAATTTTCTTATATTTGATTCTCGAATAGTTTACATTTGAAATATAGTAGGTGTTCAATAAACACATTCCTCTAACATCATTATTTCTTCTTAATCTAGAATTATTTTTTTAAATGTTAGAAATAGAGAAAAATACACAGTGAAATATTTAAATAACTAGTAAACCAAACTAGTAAATTATAAACTAACATTGTTTCATTTTAATATATTTTCTTCTATTTTTTAAATGTACATGTACCTATATATTTATATCTAGCTATTTACATAATTCGAATCAGACAAATTCTATTTAGAGCCTCCTTGTTCTGCTAAATTTTATACATGCTATTTTTTCAATATCATTAAAATCACTTAAATATACTTTTAATTAGTATAGTCCATACACTCTGATTTGTTTAACCATTTTCACCTTAGCTAATTATTACTATTTGTTTGTTTGTTTGTTTAGAGATGGGGGTATTATTATATTGCACAGGCTGACCTTGAACTCTTGGTCTCAGGTGATCCTTCCACCTCAGTTTCCTGAGTATTTGGGACTATAGGCATGTACCACTGCACCTAGTTTAATATTTTAAATTACTGAGTAGAACTCCATGGTATACACAAATTGGTATTAACTGATCAACACTTAAGTGCACATATAGTAATAACATTCATTGGGTCCCGGGCAGATGGTAGTGGGGAGGAGGGTATGGATATATACACACCTTCTGGTGGATTTGCACACTTGAAGCTCTGACTCTGGTCAGAGATAAATATTAATACATTTATTTTCACTTCACTGAGCTCAGAGTCAGAGATTCAAGTGTATCTTTCCCCCACCTGAGCCAGAGCTTCATCCCCCAGACGGTGCACACTGCACCCATTAGGTGTATATATACCCATCCCCTTCTACCTCCCCACCACCTGCCTGACATCCGATGAATGTTACTACTATATGTGCACGTAAGGTAAGTGTTGATCAGTTAAAATAAAGAATAACTAGGTGGATGGAAGTTACAGAAAAAAGGAATTACAGGAGATCAAGTGGACTTGAGAAGGGAAATTTAGTTTGGGTGCATTTGTATTTGAAGAGTCTGCTGCAGGAATGTCAAGTTAGCAGTTGAAATACATAGTTCTCAGAAAACTTGTTAGAACTAAGATTTTAGCACTGATCAGGATAAAATAGTTATTCAAAGCTCTTATTTAATGACATTCCTCAGAGATTCTAAGTGTAATAAGAAAAATAAAAAGAAAGAGTAAAATTCTGGGAATCTAGATTTAATGACTGGGAAGAAAATTGAAATCCTGAAACTGGGAAGCACTTGGTGGCTGATAATGGCACCTGATGACAGAGAAATTTGACATTTGATTTGGTATATGTTAGGCATTGAATGTCTGACCTTTGGGATTTAAATTTCAGGGAAGGGAGAGGAGCAGAAATCCAATGGGAATAACTTAATGGCAATGTATAAGAAACTGAAGCACTGAAGCATGAGTGGCACTCTAATATGGTCAAGAAAGTTGGTTGTATGGAAATGTAAGTGGAACCCGAATGGAAAGAAAGATTTAATAAGGATCTTCTTTCATTAATTGCAAAAAATGTGACTTTGACTATAGATCTAGTAGTGGACGAACATTTGACTACAGATAAATTTAAAAAATGATTGGTACAGTTGAGGGCTTCTCTGAGATTGTTTATATGACTTTTGAGGGATTCAGTCAGCCATTAGGTAACTTTTGTATAGTGTTAAGAATCATAAGGACTTAAAACACCATGCAGAGGGGAAATGTAAAGTTACTGGAATTAGGGGAGAAGGAATGAAGGAACCATTAGAGTGGCAGAGAAATATTCTGGGTTTCACATTATCGGAATAGAGCAGTTCCAAGTGCTAATCAGGTCGAAGAAGTGACTGTGCATGTGAGCTGTGCATGTTTGGAGTAGAGGACTATAAAGACCTATAAAGTGAAGGTGCCAGAAAGGGTATCAAGGAGAAGTAGTATCCTAATTATAACTGGGTATGGCTGTAATAAAAGGAGAGTGACACATTGGTTTAGTGATAGAGTTTGACCCTTGGTATTTTACCTCAAAGAGCTAAATTAAACTAAGTAGATCTGAATCATAAAATCATAAAGCTTTAAAACTGGAATGGCTATCTGAGATAGACTTGTTGAATTGACATCATTTTACAATTAAGAAACTGGAGAAATTATAGATTATCTAAAGTCACGTTGCAAGTGAGAAAGTTAAGGCTACATAAGTAACTTAGAACTTGGTTACATGTAATTTAAATGGATTGTATCTGACTGATACTGAAGAGTATTTTCTGTCACATGTAAAGTATCTTTGGAATTTGTCCTTTAAACAGAATTGGATTTTTATTCTTTGTTCATTGTATTGCATTCATAATCGTTTACCAGCTGATAATAAAAGTTTTTTTTAAATAAAAGCTGTGGCTAGGTATAGAAGACAAGTTTTGATTGGTTCCAACAGATTATATCACTTTTTAACAATTTCATATTTTATTTATAACTTACATTAATTGAAAGTATGTCCTCAATGTTTTTATTGGCTACATGTTTAATCATTTCTGAATTATATTATTCTTCACCCAACTAAATATTAATAAATTTATTTTCACTTCACTCAGCTCAGTGGAGAATGATTAATTTCTTCTTATGTATATAATCACATGCTAGAATTATAGACTTACATTGATAAATCATGGAAATTAACCAACTCTATCTCTTTTTTCTTTAAATGAATAAAATGAGGACCAGGAAAGTTTAAGTGATTTGTCTCACAGTCATGTATCTGCTATATGATTAACTTTTTTTTAGGTTTCTTAATACCCTTGGTACTTTTCATTCTCTCCATGCTTCAGGAATCTGAGTACTTGACGGCCATAACTATGGATTTATGGGATTTTCTGAGTTTTAAGCTGCACTACATCTATACCACAGAACATTACATAAAAATAAAAAAGGAACAAACTAGTAATACATACAACTTGGATAAATCTCTGGAGATTTACGCCAAGTGAAAAAAATCCAATCAACACACATAATTTATTGTATGATTCCAATTATGTAGCATTCTTTTTTTATTTAAGTTATTTATTTATTTAATTTCTGTCAAGCGAAGCAGTGAGAGTAGAGAAGGAACAAAGGAATCTGTAACTGGTTGTGATTCATAAGTTGTAAACACCACTGCACTTGGACCAACCCCCAATTATGTAACATTCTTGAAACGGCAAAATTTTAGAAATGAACAGATGATTGGTTGCTGGGAATTAAGGAAAAGGTTAAGACTGAAAGTAAAGTACAAACGGCTCATAAAAGAACAACATGAGCCTATAGAAATATTCTTTTGGTTGTGAATATTGACTCTCCTAATGTCGAGTCCGGTTATGATATTGTATTAAATACTACAGTTACCACTGAAGGAAACTAGGTAAAGGGCACTTGGGATATCTCTGTATTATTTCTTACAAGCATATGTGAATATACAATTATTTCAAAATAAGAAGTTTAATTAAACAAACAATTCCTAGCTCACTTCCTCCCTTTCTGGCACTCATTCCACCACCACCAAACAGTAATGGTACTCTCATTACTTAAAAAAAATTGAATCACAGTATTGATCTTAAAGGACTTCCTCCTTACATGGAATAAAAGAATGAAAAGAATCAGACAATACCAAAGAATACATAATCTTCTGATACAGTGTTTCTCAGTCTTTTGTACAGCTATAGCCACTTTTGGTAAATATAAAGATCACAGTTTTCCCTTCATTAGAAATTTTGAAATAAATAGCAATCACTAAAACGTTCAAAGCAGCAATAAATTTTGGTGTGCTATTTCAACCCCTTTCCCATAGACTAATAGCACTGTAATCAAAACACCAATGTGAAAGGAACACAAGCTTAAAGTGAGCCAGACAGTTCCTGGTATGTTTGACCTTAACCCATTCAGGTCTCTACTGGTTTCCTGAGAATTTAGAATTGTGACTGAGAATTCCTGGAGGTGTGACTGAGAAGAAAGCCAAAAGAAAGCAAAAACATTTTACTTTCTCCATTGTTGAGGATTGACTGTACTTGGTTTAGGCAACTTCATCATAAGAAAAATAACAAGCATGGGACGAAAAAAAAGTGCTTTTAGAACACTATTCTGACTTGAGAATTGGGGCCAGGTAGAAAGGAGGTAAAAAGGGAGGAGAGTAAAGCACAGAAAACTGATTGTCATTTCTTTCCCGTTGCCTCTTAAAAATGTTTTTAAAATAATCCAGAATCCACTTCTGACCACCTTTATCACTACTAACCTGGGTTGAATCACCATCATGCCTCTCAATTCTTGCCACATGTGGTCTCTGCTGTTATAATAAACAACACTCTACCATTTATTCACCACACAGCAGCCAGAGAGCCTCACAAAACAGAAGTCAGATCGTGTGACTTATCTGCTCAAAACTTTACAATGGCTCCCACTGCACTCAACAAGAAGCTGAAATCGCACAATGACTCACAAGGCACCACAAGAACACCCCCCAACCACATGTTTTTCCTCTGAATCACCTCACTTGTGCTGCTTAAGCCGCACCTGTGTCCTCATGAAACAAGGCTCCAGCCTGAGGAGACGGGAGCCTGCTTCTCCTCTTAACGTGCTCAGCTCCCTCAGTACTTCGGGGACCCAACAAATTGTGGTGAAACCCCCAGGTCCGCATGGAACCTAGGCCCACCTCCAACCGCCAGGCCCTTCCCTCCATGCCTGCCCAGGTGTACTCACCTCACGACCATCTGCCCTGGGTTGTCAGAGAAAGAGACCGGGCAGGTTCCTGCAGTGGCCGGTGCGGTGGGGAGGGAATAGAGAGCCCCACTACCCAGATGCAGGTCAAAGTTGGGATGCCGGCCTTGGTGGGTACCAGCCAGGGTCCCTACATCAAGCCAGCCTATGGGTGGTGGGCACTCGGGTAGTGAGACAGCACAGAACTCAGCAGCTGTTGCTCCTGTGGTCCACAGGGCTTCCCTGCTCCAGGCTGTTTCTCCAACACATACAAGCATCTGCTTAGATTCAATGTTGCATTCAGTCTCTCCACCTGGGTATTTGCCCCCAGATATATTAAGACATGTGGCTCACTGCCTAACTGCCTTCAAGGTGTTGCTAAAATTGCACCTTCTCAAGGAGGCTTCATCTGACCTTGATATTTAATTGTACAACTCCTATCACCACCCTTAACATTTCATACTCCCTTCCTTACTTTTCTGTGTTTAAACCACTGTTAGCTCTCTTGGATACTTTTACTTTTTATTAGTTTTATTTTTTATTGTCTGTAGCCCTCTGCTAGAATATAAACTTCTTAAAAGCAAGGAAAAAAATTTTCTAGCCCTACAGCTTTAGTTTTTAGGTCAGTAGCAGAGGACTTCACGTCCTACTTCAAATCTGGTTCTGTTTTTCATGTTTACTGTCAATATTCAAACTCAAGCAAATATTATTCTTCACCGAATCACCACAATAACCTTTAGTCTTGACAACCTCCAATATGTCCCCCTACATGCATTTAGTTTTCAAAAATGCGAACCTGATTTTAGTCTCCCCTAACTAAAACCATTTAGTGTTCTCCCATTGCTCTTAAGATTACATAGAGATTGGGTAAGAAAGTGCATTTAATAAACAGACGGATGGATGGGCAGTTACGCTTGGTGGTTGTCTTAGTTCACCAGGCTGCTTTAACAAATTACCATAGTCTGGGTGGCTCAACAACAAACATTTATTACATTTCTAGATGCTGAGAAGTCCAAGACCAAGGTGGTGACAGCTCTGAGTGTCTGGTTACTGGTTTTCAGATGGCCATTTTCTTTTCATATCTTCACATGGCAGAGCACCAAGAGAGTGGTCAAACTCTTCTGTTTCTTCTTATAAGGGCACTAATCCCATTCATGAGGGATCCAATCTCATGACCTCATTAGCCTCCAAAGCCCCCACCTCTAAATATACATGGTGGATTAAGATTTCATATGAAATATGGGGAATCACAAACATTCTGTCCATTACAGAGATCATGGGATTATTCCTATTCCAGTGGGACCTCTGCATATGACCATTGGAAAAAGGGACAGTTGAGCCTTGGTATACTCTGGCATTTGTTAGGAAGATGCACAACTGTGTCAGTCTTGATTTAATCTGGGCAGGTAAATTTCTCTAGCAGCCTACTACATCTTCACATGAAAACTATAGACCCATTACATATACTCACATATAAATGTCTATTATTTATACATATGTACATACTTTTCTAAGACTTAAGGGAAACCTCTAAAATATGGAAAATAAAACTAAA
Source organism: Mirza zaza (assembly GCA_008750895.1). NCBI lineage: Eukaryota > Metazoa > Chordata > Mammalia > Primates > Cheirogaleidae > Mirza > Mirza zaza. The sequence continues at coordinate 167,119 of VSMD01031728.1, read as the reverse complement.
TCTTTGTGAATGGGAAAGTAATTTTATAATTTTAATAGCACATGAATAAACATGGAGTGAAAGTCATTATCCAAGATTTAAAAATAAATAAAATAATAAGCACCATAATAAAAAGTCAATATACCTTAACAAATGACGTCTGTGCAATGGCTTCAATATGTAAATTTCTCCAAGATTGTAACTTAGATATGTGGTAGAAGTATTCATATTGGAACATGTGCTCAATTTTTTAATTAGTGCTTTGTCATAATTTTAATTGCATCTCTTCAAGGTTTTTTTCTGTTATCTCTGAAGGATTCACCTTCCTAAAATGATTATTCAATTTTAAAAGCATTTTGTTTTCAAAATGTTGTGAAAGAAATGGGGTCATGTTAATAAATTATTTAGCCTATTTTAAAATGGCACCACAAAAATATTCTGGTAGACCCTCTTTGTGGTTCCTAGAAACCTCTTCGTTTGAGGTGCATTGACTTTCAGACCATCAAAGTGCTCTTTAGTAAATGGCTGCACAGGCCATTTCTATGCAAACTAGTGCTGACTGCTTTTCCTTACTATTTTTTTTTGTTTTAAAGATCAGTAAAAAATGGATAGATTAAATAAATGAAATATTTATATTTCCCCTGGTAACTTTGGCATATAGATATGATACAAAATAGATATATTTTGTATTCTGAGTCTTTTTGCTTTAATTCATGCATTTGCCTTGCAAAAGCACGTGTTTTCCACCATGTGGGGTAAAGCTGAACACTAATCTTGTGTGCTATCTAATCATTTTTATGGCACTGATAATTATAGGATTTGTGTACTGGACAAAGATCAATTTAAAACAAGCTCAGGAAAATGCTATTATAATGTGGCTTGTTATTAAGTGGAGTCAGTTTGAGGTCAAATCTTGTCCTCCAAAATATTTAAAGTACATGTTGTAAAAACTTGATAAGCTGTTCACCTGAAAATAAAGTGATTATATTACATACAGATTAGGCAATACAAGAATGAGGAAAGTGTATAGAGTAGGATGAAAAGTCAGGAGTCAGGAAAAGGGAGGGGAAAGAGGAAGATGGTAGAGGAAGAAAACAGAATATTATATATAAACAGAAAAAAACTAAAAAGAGTTTGACAAAACAATGTAGTGCTATTTTTTGGTTCTTCCTGTATCTTCTACCAATTTCCTCGATATTTGTGATAGCATTACTAGAATTTTTGTTCTTACATATGTAATATCCTCATCCCTTATCTTCATGTTAATTCCAACTCATTTTTCCCAGCAGGAAATATCTTGAAAAACTCCTCCTGTGGATTGATGAAGATATGTGAGAGTGTGTGTGTGTGTGTGTGTACAAATACATTGAAATATATACACACACACATACATTCACACAAGTGACTATATTTTAGCAATTGTGTCATTCAAGGAAAAAATTGCTGCTTCTTTCAGTTACTGATTCTAGTAATTCCTGTAAAGGAATAGCAAAAAATCAATATCGGATGCTCTGAGGAAGGTTTTTCAAATGATTCTGTTCTTATTTACTTGGGAAAAATGCTTTTATGGATACTAAGTGTAACGCTGTCACACAGACCCTTCTGTACTTTCGGCCTATGGCAAAAAGTACACAGTGACTTCAGTGATAATGGCAGAATTCTATTTTGATCAACTGCAAAGTTCTTAAAATACAAAGAGATTCCCCAAGCTATTTTATCACATGAATTTCTAAGAATCTAGAAAAGACAGATTCTTAGGCCACTACCTTTAAGATTTAGACTTATTGCTGGCTCTGGATTCAAGAATCTGTTTTTGATGAGGATTTAAGGTGATTTCAATGTGACTTCTTTCAAGATATCCATTTGTGTAAAACGTAAATAAGCTTGCTGCTAACAAACTGGGAGACTGCTTCTTTGGTAATGTCTATTTGTAATTAAAATAGTAATTACATTATTATATTATACTTATTATTATACTGATTATATTGCATATATACTTATTATATTATACTTATTATATTATTACATTATATATTATTATAGATAACATTATTTAATAAGAGCTATCTATATTATTCATTGTACACTTAATCTCAATAATTGTTTATAACCAAAATAAGTGAGTGTATAAGTCTATTGAACTCAGAAATAGGTAACTGCTTGGAATTTTAAAATTCTTTTTCCAAATTTGCAAATTTGCTTTTTCCCAATGACTAGTGAAATGATATAGCTTTGTTTGTTAAGTGATGTGGTTTGTTTGTTCTTGTTTTGTTTCAAAGATATTAAATCACCTTCAAAATGCTTGAAACATTTTTGGTTTTCTTGCAAATTACATCATATGTTTGGAGGTAGGAATACTAGTATCATTGCTATATTAAGCTTAACAAGGTGACATTGAAAGTGCCAATGCCACATTTTTCTTTTCTTTCACTCCATTACCTGATGTAATGAACCAAAGTAGAGCTCTCTAGTCTTTTCTTATATTTATTATTTTTTTGAATTCCTGATTAGGATGTTATCAATGCACACTGCCATATCTGGAATTCTAGAAAGCAGGGGTTCATAAAACTTTGGACTATTCAAAGAAATAGAAATTCAGATTGGAAGAATTTACTTAGCAATTTGAATAGATAAATTACTATCAAGAGGAGTTGGGGGAAACAAACGCACTTTCTCAAATGTGCCATCTTAGAAATCACCTAATCTCATTGTTAAACATGCAGATTCAATGGTCTTCGGTGAGCCCTGTCATCTCTGTGTTTAATAAATATACAGGCTTTCCTATGAACAGGTAAGTTTGATAAACGCTGAAACAGAATCAGCAATAGATAGCGTGGTAAGAGCATGTTTGTATAAGTCTTCATGGTTGAATCAGGGCCACATTTATGATCATACACATCAAATATGAGTGAGTCTTAGGTTCTTATTCATAATATATCTATAGACTGTAAAAATCTTAAAGTCAACTTTATTTAGAATATAATTTACATACAATCAAATGTATCCAGTTTAAGTATATCTTTGGATGAATTTTGTCTCTGTAAAGTTCTAGTAATGGAATAATTGTTGCATATTAATTTTTGAGAAAATATTTATTACTCTTTCAAACATTGAAAATAATTCTCTGTTTGATATAAAAGTAGAATGCCTCAGAGAATGCATCAGAATATCTGTTTCTGTTGACAGCATCTAGTAGTTTGACTATTTTGATAATATAAATGTATACATTCAAATCTAATGGATTAGTATGGTATAAACAAATCATTTCCTATGAGGCTCTTACATATCTTTCCTTCAATGTTGAGTTAAAGCTCTACATTTGAAGATGTTATATTGAAAGGCAAAACATCCAATATTTACATTGTAGTTATTGTAATCTTGAAGAACATGTGACAATCCTAACAATTCTGTCACAGGAACTGAAGAATACTGTAATGAGCATCTTTATAAATCAGTCAGATACCTTTCTTTTATCTTACATTTGGAGAAATTTATGAGTACTTCTGCCAATACTATAGAATTCTAGGTATTATTTCTTTCTTATTTCTGAAATTATATAACTCCACAATCATTTAGAATACTCAATACATTGTTCAATACGTTCTGTGAACTAAATAGGTTAATAGAGGGTATATAGTTCTATGAAGCATCAATAAATTAAGATCTTTACTCACCAAGTTTATTCAAAATCAGAACACACTACTAAAAACTATGTGATTTATGGCTTTATTTCATTTATATTTGCTTAATACACAAAATTCAACATGAATTTTCTTTGATCCATTACATAGATATTCTTTACTTATTTTGTTTTGTCAACTGCTGCATAGGTTCAGTAGTTATATACATCTTCTAACTCAATGACTAAAAATGCTCAGGACGTCTTGCATTATTTTTCTAATATAAGTTTTTAAATTCTGGTTAAAACTTGGAAGAAAGGAATGCATTTGAGTGATTCATTTTGTCCTCAAACAAATGTTGTCTATTGATCATCCTAGAGTGTTATTTCATTTCATAATCTTTTACTTAAATCATATTTTACCTGAATAAAAAGAATTCTTTTTACAATTCACTACAACTGTTCTTTCTATGACTTTTTTCTATTCTAATCTTTAATAATGCTATTATACTATGTTTCTTTGTACATCAGTGAGGTGCTAACACTTTTTTTTTTAGTAAAGGACACTGCTATTTATTCCCTTTACATTGCTCTCTTCATTCAAATAACTATGATTTATAATTAATGCCCCAAGAATCAAAGACAAAATTAAATCCTACTTATTTTAATTTTCAAATTATTTTGATAAATACTGCTTTTTAAAAAGAGAGATAGTAAAATATACAATAAAAATGAGTGACAAGAGGTTTCAGCTTTCATTGTAAGACAATTATAGGTTAGTAAGAAGCTCAGTCAATACCCCCACCCCCTCACCTCACTGGGGCACTAAGATAGTGGCGGGGGCAGGGGTGGAGTGAGGGGGGCTGCCAAAGACTCCATGGCTCCCAGGTATGGGAGAGAGGCCTGCTGAAAATGACTGAATATAAACTTCTGGTAGCTGGAGCTGGTGGTGTAGGCAAGAGTGTTTTGAAGATACGGCTAATTCAGAATCACTTTGTGGATGAATATGATCCAACAATAGAGGATTCCTATAGGAAGCAAGTAGTAATTGATAGAGAAACTTGTCTCTTGGATATTCTTGATGTAGCAGATGAATACAGTGCAATGAGGTATCAGCACATAAGGCCTGGGCTTTCTTGGTGTATTTACAATAAATGATACTAATCACATGAAGCTATTATCAAGAACAAATTAAAAGAGCTAAATAAAGACTCTGAAGATGTATCAATTGTCCTAATAAGAAATAAACATGAACTGCCTTCTAGAACATTACACACAAAACAAGCCCTGGATTTAGCAAGAAACTACAGAATTCTTTTTATTGAAACATCTCCAAAGAAAAGACAGGGTATTGATTATGTCTTCTATATATTAGTTTGAGAAATTCGAAAACACAGAGAAAGTAGGAGTGAAGATGGTAAAAAGAAGTCAAAGATAAACTGTAACATTATGTAAATACAATGTGTACTTTTTGTCTTAAGGTATACTTAAGTAAATGGGGTAATTTTTGTAATTACATTAAATTATTAATGTTTGTTTTACCATTATCTAATTGTTTTCCTAGTCCATGCAAACTATTAACTTTTATCTTTAATGCTTATTTAAAATGACAGTAGAATTTTTTTTTTCACTCCAAGTGGCAGTATTCCCTGAGTTTTGGTATTTGAACTAGCAATGCCTCTGAAAAATAAACTGAATACCTGAGATTTCTATCTTGTGGTTTTGGGTGCATGTAGATTACTTCCTATTTTTCTTATCAATTGTCAACGTTGGTGTGAAACAAATAATGAAGTTTTCAAATCATCTCTGTTCTGTATTTTGTCTAGTCACATAAATAAATTAATTACTAATTATAACTTCAATTGAGACTTTATGATTGTTTTAGTGAAATATTGAGGGTATAAAAATTTGTGGGTTTCCTGTTGCCTAATCTAGTCATCATGTCCTATAGTTTGTAATCCTTAATGAATGTACAATTACACTGTTCACAAAGGTTTTCTCCCCCTTCCACTGTTATTAGTTAATGTCACTTTCCAAAAAATATTATATTTTTTCTATAAAAAGAAAAAGTGAAAAAAGTACAAGGCAATGGAAAATATTAAAAGCCCATTTCCTTTCTATAGTAGATAAATTACTATAAGACAACTAATAACTTTTCCTGTTAAAGCAGACCTACTATGAAATAGATATTATAGCAACCATTTGGGGGTTATATTTGTATGCTACTAAATTGTTATAATAATTAAAAAGATGTTAGCATGCATAAAAAATTCTCATGGGAATCAAATGTAGTCTCCCTCTGTCAGATTGCTCTTTCCTAGCATAACTTTAAATCTTTTCTTGAACTGAAGTCTTTGAAAATAGTTTTAATTCTACTAGTGATATTAAGTACTATTTATGCCTATCATAGCTTAGTGGGTGTTGAAGAAACCAAGGTTGCACGGCCAAGACTTGTGTGAACCTTTGAGCTTCATTGAGAGTTTCACAGTGTGAACTGCATCCCTATAATCATCCAGTGTTGTCATGCATTGGTTGGTCAAAATGGGGACTAGGAGAGAGTTTGGGTAGCTTAACAAGATGCAGTCTCGCCATGTGGTGGTCCTACTGACAAATCAAGAGCATCACTTTCTTTAAAAAAATAAAAATAAAAACAAACTTTTTGTAAAAGAAATTACTTTTAAATATTAACTTAAAAGTTGAAATTTTGGTTGGGGCGGAAGGTTGCCAAGGAGCGGGGAGGGGGGGATAGGTATATACATACCTAATGGGTGCAGGGTGCACCATTTAGGGGATGGACACACTTGAAGCTGTGACTCTGGTGGGGCAAAGGCAATATATGTGACCTAAATGTTTGTACCCCTGTAATATGCTGAAATTAAAATTAAAAAAACCCAATGAAATGAAAACATTTCAAAATCTCTAGGTTTGGGTAGTTCTTTTAATGGTGGCTAAATCAGTATTTTTTACTTTTAAAACCTGATCTATATTTAAGAATATCTAATGCTTAAAAATTAATTAGCATTAATAAAGACAGTCCTTTTGATGCATATAAAATGTTACTTAATTTGAAATCTTTGAAGTGAGATAATGTGGTAAGGTGAAAATATTACTGGACTGGGAGGAAGGTGATTTAGATTCTAGATATGTGTCTTAGGACTCTGATTTTGGGCAAATGACTTACTATTAATATCTACTTCTTCATGTTAAAAGAAGTCACTTTAAAGGCTTTATCTAACTTTATAACTATGTGATTTGATTTACATTCAGTTTACCTAAGGATACACCTGTTTGTTAAGTTCAGCACAATTTGTAACTTTTTACAATCATTATAATTTTCAGTACAAGTTTTTGGCAAAATTGTGCAAGAGTTGAAGTTTATATTTGAATGTCCATTTTTCAGTTTCAGGACTCCTCTCTCATATTAACTTCATCTTGCCATGCTACACTTCCACATGCCCTATGACTTCATGTAATTTTTTTAATACACTAATTCCCCTAACTTCAAGATTTATTGCTGCAAGATTTATTTATTAAAATTTCAAGATTTATTTTAATGGATATATCCATTAAGGTTTACCATTAAGTCATATCGAAATGCCCCACATTTTATTTCTTCAGGGCTAAAAATAATCTGAGAAATGTCATGTTGGGGAGGTGACCTAATAGCCAAATTTCAGGTAGTGGCTGTAGTAATTTACTCTTGATCCTTTGACCATATGCTGCCTGGTCCATTAGCGATTAAGTAGGAATTTTCAAACCTGGCATGAGTAGACAGAACCCTATCCAGTGGAAGGAGAATTTAATAAAAGTAGTATTGAAAGAATTCCTTGAGTAATCTGCAACTAGGACTAGCCCTGATAACACAGATACATTCCATTGTTTTAATAACTAAAAATATTCTTACAATAAAACATAATGTAACATGTAATTAATAATGCTTACTTTTTTGCATAATTCATTTTTTTCAACAAGTATTTATTGAGTGCCTTGCGGGTGCCAGATGCCAGCTACTGCACAAGGCACTGGAGATATAGTGTCCCCAAACAAGAGACATAACCCCTGTCCTTATGTAGTGCTAGAGTGGGCTGTAATATCTTAGTAAGGCCTTTGGTGCATGACCCAGAGATAACACGATGTGTATTTTAGTTTTGTAAAGAAGGGATTCAGTCTTAAGGTTTCCTCCAACTCTAAAATACTTATTTGGCTATGGTTCCAATACAACTGCTTAATCAAGATATATAAATCTTTATTTCATTGTTTTAAAGGAGTATACTTGATTTTATCGTATTTTTTTTTCATTTGGCATAACTCTGCGATTCTATTGGAATAATTATAGTACACATTAAGTTGTATGTCAGATACTAATATTAAAATTCCCAGAGGTGTAATATTCTAGTTTACTTTTTGTATAAGTAATTTAAGCACACTTTCAAAAATTAAAAAAAAAAACACCTCTTTTAATTTATGTGATGACCACAAAGTTTATGTTAAGAACAATTTAAGAAAATCTATGTGTATACTTTCTCTTTATATTAGTATTAAGGAAATTCTGTTAGAGAATGTACCCTATGATGTAAATAGGTTACTAAATTAATCAGACAACAAATCTAGTCTTTTTCATCTATAATAGTCTGTATATCTCGAACCACACCACAAACTATCTGAACCTCAGTTTTTTCATTGGCACTGCTAAGAGATATGCACTACTATTATTTTCATGTTATAAATTATGAAACTGAAGCATAAATAGGTTGACTAACTTGTTAGGGACACAAAGCTATGAAATAATGGGGTAAGAACTGATCTGTCATCCCAAGGTCCAAGACCTGATTTACTATGATAAACAGTCTGTCAGGAAAATAAGATTTTAATCTTTGCTTCATAGATAAGGTAAAGTGAGACAAAGAAAAGTTATAGTACTTATATGGTCTATGAATGTCAAAGCTTAGACTTGTGTACAGAGCTAATGCTAGCTAATTCTGATTCTATTTTTTCCTTTGAACCAATCAGGCTACCAAAGTGAATGCCTCATGAAGCTCAGCAGTAGTAAGAAGGAAAAGACCCTAGAGACAATGGCTGGGGTGTGTGTGTATGTGTGGGGGATATGTGTGTGTGTGTGTATATATATATGTATATATATATATTCAAACATTATAGATATCTAGTTCTTTTCTAGGAGGCAATTACTATTATCAGTGGCTTCCAGAGATATTCTATACATTTACAAATATATATACATACATATTTTATAAATAAATGGTATATTCTATGGGCACTATTTTGCTCCTAACCTTTTTCCCTTGGTGGTCCTGCCACATAAGCCACTACATATCTGCCTTCCTTTTAAAGTGCTGTGCGATATTCTGTTTTATATTGTAGAGATCGTTCAGCGTCTCTACCAGTGTCATGGCACAACAAAGAATGCTCCAGACCACAATCTCAGGCTGGAAAAGGAGGAGAGACTCTTTTCGTTTCAAAGAACTCCTGAATCTCTCCAAATCTCCACATTTATTGTAGGGAAAAGTATATGTGTTTACAGTAAAGAACATATAGATAAAATCTTTGGTGTCATATAATAAGCATATTGTTCTAAACAAGTCTATTTAATGATACACGTTAAACTTATAATTATCTTGTTATTTCCTTGTTGCTCCTTAAGGCCATAAAGGAAAGGGCAGGGACCCAACACCAGTCACGCTTCCATACATTCCAAAGCCTGCTGTGTGTAGCTGGCTGATAACAATCATATCCCAAGTCCTGTTTGCAGGACTGTCAGATATCCACCTTTCTCACGTTCCAAAGCTTGCTGTATGCAGCCAGCTGATAACAATCATATCCTAAGTCCTGTTTGCAGGACTGTCAGATATCCACCTTTCTCACTGTTCCAAAGCCTGCTGTATGCAGCCAGCTAATAACAATCATATTCCAAGTCCTGTTTGCAGGACTGGCAGATATCCACATTTCTCACAGTCCCTTTATCCAGGCCTTTATGCCTTTTCTAATATCCTTTACATATATGTGCACCATAACTTAACTAGTTACAAAATATTGAACTTATAGATTCTTTTCATATTTTGCTATTATAAACAAAACTGTAGTGAATAAACTACATCTTAGTGTATATAATTTTAAATGTAGGAAAAAGACCTATGGGCAGTATTTCTGGGTCAACAAATATATACATTTTTAATTTTAATAGATATTTTAAAATGGCCACTCACCAAGGTGACAGCAATTTCCTACCTAGCTGCACATATAAAAAGGACTGTTTTCTGTGCATTCTACATCACAGTGTTATCTAAGTATCTTATTGCTTGGGGTGAATGATCTGGCAGTTTTAATATTTATATCTCCTATTATGAGTGAGTTAATTTTCTAAGAGCTATTTTTTTCTGGGTGATGATAGTTGATACCTTTTGTTATTTTTTTGATTAGACCAATGGTTTATTTTTTATTTGATTTGTAAGAGATTATGTTAATTCCAGAAAGTCACCTTTGGTGTTGGATATAAATTACCAAAATGTTCTTAATTTGTCATTTAATATTCTTTTTGTTAAGTTTATTTTGAACTAATAAGAACATTTAAATTTGTATATATTTAATTTATCAATATTTTATCTTTTTAGCTTCTGAGTTTTGAAACATTTAGATACATTCACTATTGAGTGCTTGTTTTAAAAAAGAAGAGAATATATAAGAAAATTTCGTGTGTTTTCTTTTAGTATTTTTATAGATTGATTTTTTATGTTAAAATTTTCAGATCATCTAGGATTTATTTTGGTTAGGTATGCCAAACATTGTTTCTCCAAAACTACCCATTTCTCCTAACATTCTTTATTGAATAATCTTTTTTTTACCACTGATTTGAAATACTAATTTTGAGGTCCAGAGATCTTTTAAATAGTATTTGATAGGCTTTTTAAAAGTCATCTGCCTCCTGTTACTCATATTTAACACATATCAGGAAGACATTGTAATACTTCATAAGCCTTGACTTAACTTGGAAGCAATAATGGATCGGCTAGACCATATTTAATTGTTTAGGTAAGTGTTTATTTTAGTGCAACCTCTGTAAGCAAGACGTAGATGATGATTAGGGATAAAGAGAAAAGGCCAATAATTTCAGCCAGCAAGAAAACTTAACCATTAAAAATTTTAAAAGATGCCTTAGTAATACATTGACAGTTATCTTCTCCTTAGGAAGAGTCAGTAATTCAAATAAACATTATAGTGGTATATGAAAATTCACAAGATTTCTAAATATAGCTTTTATTAGAGTATCTGAAGGTGGATGGGAGTCTTAGATATGCTTAGGCTATACAAACACTCCTGGATAAACAACAATATTTATCATTTGCATGAACTCCTTTTTTATTTTTATAGATGTAATGGGTAGAAGTAGAGTTTTGCTATGTAGATATATTGTACAGTGGTGAAGTTTTGGCTTTTAGTTTACTAATCAGCCAAATAGTATACATTGTACCCAATAGATAGTTTTTCATTCTTCAACCTCCTCCCACCCTCCACCTTTTAGAGTCGCCAGTGTCTATTATTCCACTTCATATGTTCATGGATACCCACTATTTAGCTCCTACTTATATGTGAAAACATACAGTATTTGACTTTGTTTTTGAATTATTTCACTTTGGATGGTGGCCTCCAGTTCTATCCATGTTGCTGCAAAAGACATGATTTCATTCTTTTTTAACGGCTAAGTAGTATTTCATGGTATATATTCCACATTTTCTTTATCCAGTCATCTGTTGATGGACATGTAGGTTGATTCCACAACAGCTATTGTGAATAATACTGAGACAAACATGAGTGCAGGTATATTTTTTACATAATGAATCTTTTTCTTTGAATAGATATTCAGTAGTGAGATTGTTGGATCGAATGGTAGTCCTGTTTTTAGTTCCTTGAGAAATCTCCATACCATTATATTTTCCATAGAGGTTGTGTTAATACACATTCCCATTTACAGTTTGTGTTTCCTTTTCTCTGTATTCTCTCCAACATCTGTTGTTTTTTGACTTTTTATTAGTAGACATTCTGACTGGTGTAACGTCTCATTATGGGTTTAATTTGCATTTTTCAGATGATTAGTGATGTTGAACATTTTTTCATATGCTTTTGATGCTTATATGTCTTCTTTTGAAAAATGTCTGTTGCTTCTTTTTCCCATTTTTAATGAGGTTATTTTTTTTTTCTTGGTGTGTTCCTTGTAGGTTCTAAGTATTAGCCCTTTGCCAGATGTATAGTTTGCAATTTTTTTTAATTCTGTAGATTTTCTTTCTTTTGCAGTGCAGATCTCTTTAGTTGATTTAAGTCCCATTTGTCTATTTTTGCTTTTGTCATCTTTGCTTTTGAGGACTTAGCAATAAATGCTTTGTCTAGACCAATGTCCAGAAGTTTTTTCTAGGTTTTCTTATAGGATTTTATGTTTAAGTTGTTACATTTAAATTTTTAACCATCTTGAGTTAATTTTTGTATATGGTGAGAGATATTGTTGTTTCAGTCTTCTGCATATGGCAATCCAATCTTCCCGGCACCATTTATTAAATAGGGTGTCCTTTCCCTGTATATATCATTGTCAACTCTGTTGAAGATCAGGTGGTTGTAGGAATGTGACTTTATTTCTGGATTCTTTATTCTGTTCCTTTGATCTATGTGTCTATTTTTATAACAGTACCATGCTATTCTGTTTACTATAGCTTTCTACTTATAATTTGAAGTCAGGTGATGTGATACCTCTAGCTTTGTTCGTCTTGCTGCAAATTGATTTTACTATTATGACTCTTTTTTGGTTCCATATGAATTTTAGTACTGTTTTTCTAATTTTGTGAAAAATGACATTGGTAATTTGATAAGAATTGTTGTCTTTACTTAATTCAAAAGCTGTTACTTCCTTTTCACATCTCTAGTCTCTGTGGTTGACATTGATGAAAAATGACTTACTTGACAAAGTTTCTTGTTGGAAACTAGTCTCCATTATGACATGTGATCCCTGCATGTACACTGTCATAATGAAGATAATGTATCCTTATAAATAAAACTGACCTGATGAACTCTGAACCTCCACCCACGTAATTCAGATACTGCTAAGGAGCTTATTAATGCCAACATTGTACATGAACTCATTATATATTATTTAAAATATAAGATAGGTTAAACTCCAAAGTTATTCATGCTTTAATACAAAGAACATGGCCTTCAGATATAGAAACCTTTGGCTCTCCCACTTGACCGTGGACATTGAACTTCCTCTTCTCCACCTATAACTCTAAAGCAACTGCTCAGTTTACGTGTTGTTTTTTTTTTTCTTTTGAGAATCAAATTAAATAATAAGAAAAGAATATAGCACAGTGTTTTATATAAAGGCTTAGAAATGTGAACTCACTTTCCTTTTTTCTCCTTCACTGGAAATCATTTTCATTACATAATATCAGATGTTTCATTTTAATTAAGAACTTTTGTTCTAACAACTCTCCCAACATATCATTATCATCTTAAAGTTTTTATTTCTTAAAATCATTTTCTACAGAACCTGCTTTTTTCATGAAGATTTCTTTTTCCTTTTAGAGCAAGATGATTTTATAAAGTGACTCAAAATATCCAAAATATTCCAAGTAATTGATTTTATTTCAATCAGTGTGTGAATTTTTTAAATAAAAGGTCAACACAAAGTAGAGTCATATAACATTGTGCATTTTCAATTGTTAAAGGACTTCTTTGAATCTTACCATTTTTCTTTGTGTTTTGAATGCTATGATCTTTCCATGTCTATGTTATATGACTTTTGGTCATTTGCCTTCACAGATTTCTCTTCCATTGGCTGCTTTTCTTAAAATTATTTTGTTATTAGTGATATTGAAAGAGAAAATATAGGCTCATGATATCTCAAAAACTTCACTGGGGCTTGTTGGCATTACTTGGAGTACTGATGTTATAATAATAGAAAAGATTTGTTCCAAATAAATAGCATGTATATACCTCTTCTCTTTTATAGCTCAGTGACTACCAAAATACTAAAAATAAATTTAATCTGATTTAATTCCAGATTCTTATTTCTTGCTTAATGCAGAAAATATGAAATGTTATTTATCACAAAAACACATATAGAAGGAGATATAATTTAAATTTACACCTTCCCACATTCAGCTTTTTTTAGGACTTCTTTTCTTCTATTCTCTTGTGTCCTGAGGCTAACCTTGAAACAAAGGAAATTTTAATTTAAAAAAAATGAATATACTATTTATTTTACATAATTGGCTTCCATTCTTGATTTCTGGAGTTAGACTTTAGGACAAAAATGTAGTTCTGTATGATTAAAATTATCTTATTATTTAGTTATCAATAGATCTGATCTGCCAATCTCTCTTCTTGTCATAATTCTCATGTGCAATCTTTGTTTCTATTATTATCCCAGTCACATCTGACCCACATCTGTGGTCTTTCTAATCCATAAAGTGCTCAAGCAATAGTAATTGTCTTATTCAATATCTATTCCTGCCTGCATTCCTCAGTCATCCTAACTGCAAAACTTGTCATAATGGTTAGCAGGCATCAGTAGGCATATTATCACTAGGGTGATAGAATAAAAAGAAAGTAAAAGGATTAGTGAGCCAGAAAGGATAATTGCACCCTTGTAAAGGGCAGATACATAGAAATAAGAATAGGAATGGGGAGGAGGAACTCATGTATTTGAGGTTATTTTATTTACCTCAGATAGGTGGATCTAAAAAGATTATTTTTAACGCTATTTTGTAAGTGTGCACAAACTCAGATTGTACACAAATAAAAATTTCTTAGTTTTAGATCTAGTATTTTATTTTGGTAGCAAAAGACAGTAAGTATTGAAAAGTAATATTTATCTGAGATGGGAAAATTAGATCTCATAGATGATAGAGCTTTAGTTACAATAAAACTTATTGTGTTCATGGGAAGACTGAGGCGAATGTGAAATGACTTGCTCAGTCTCAAATTTAAGTTATCCAGTAGCTTAGCAAGGTCTCCTGTCTCCTAGACCAGTGTTCAGTCAACTGGATAGGATAGCCAGTTGCCATAGGTATAAGGTATGGTGATGTTAACCATCCCAGATATATGATGGTTTTAGAAATAAACACACGAACAAAGGAACAAACAAGTAAACCTCACAATTCCTGAAATATTATTACATGAAGAGAACATTTAATATCATACTGATAAATCATTATTGTCATTTAACAGATATTTATTGAGCACCTACTATGTTGAAACCTTTATATAATCTTCTGGAATCAGTATCAAAGGCCACTTACATATTCTCATTTTTTTCCCTTCATTGCCTCTCCTTTGTCTTTGGCCAAATATCAAAGTTATATTCTCTTTTATAAATGTATATTTATAAGTTAGAATATAACTTTGTATATATTTTTATACATTATAAATGTATAATGTTTATTTAAAACATTATCTTTTTAAATCCAAATTTAAGGAAAATTCAGAGATATTAAGAAATTAGCTATGATTTACTCTCTCTGGGTTTCCCTTTCTCCCAATTGATTAGTTAGTCTTCTGATATTTCTAGGAAAATTTGAGTAGTTTCAATTTATTTTCACTTGACCTACCAGTTATTTTTATGGACATTTGTACTCATTTCCTAAATATAGTCATGTCCTGCATAACAACATTTTAGTCATCCTTGGACCATGTATACAATGATATTCCCATAAGATTATAATGGAGCTGAAAAATTCCTATTGCCTAGTGATGCCATAGCCATCACACTGAATTATTCATGTGTTTTTAATGGTTCTGGTGTAAAAAAAAAAAAAAAACTTACTGCACTGCCAGTCATGTAAAATTATAGCACCTATAATCATGTATAGGTTAATCCTTAATAGTGATAATAATCCTTAATAATGATAATATCCGACTATGTTACTGGTTTATGTATTTACTCCACTATAATTTTTATCATTATTTTAGAGTGCAAACCTTCTACTTACAAAAAAAAAAGTTTACAATAAAACAGTGTGCAGCAGCCTCATAAAGTGTGCTTATTGCATCTCTTGATTGTATTATTTTGTTTTGTGCTTGATTTAATCTCATGTGGTTTTATTCATCATGGTTCCTAAGCATACAAAATCCACTGCTAATGTTGCCAGTAAGAGGCCATACTGAGTGATTTGACCTGAACACAAAATTAAAAGTGATTAAGGACTATGAAGGTGGAAAGGTAGCGATAGTTATTGCCCGCCAGTCAGGCATGTTCCATTCCACACTAGCTACCATCTTGAAGAAGAAGAACCATGTGGTGGAAACTGTTAAAGGATCTGATTCATTGAAGGCAATTGGACTAACAAAAATTTGAAAAGGACCTATATCAAATATAGGGAAACTTCTAATGACCTGGCTTGAAGACCAGACATGGAAAAGGATTTCTCTTACCACCATGACAATGATGGCCAAAGCAAAGAGTTTACTTGCAATGTTGAAAGACAATGCTAGACCCCATTATGATGTCGAATTTATTGCTGGCTCTGGATGGATGGACTAATACAAGAATTGTTATTTTTACATAATGTGAAAGTGAGTGGTGAGTCTCTCAGTGCTGATGTGAAGGCATTTTTTTAAAACTCTACATAAACTGAGAAGAAATTTTTTTCTCTGTGGAGAAAAAAATTACTTGCCAGAACAAATCTTCAATATGGACAAAACCTCCCTATGCTGGAAATGGATAACTGAAAGAACTTTCATCAAAAAGGCCAAGTCAATGACAGGTTTCAAGGATTTTATGGACAAATTAATAGTCTTGCCTGGGGACAGTGTTTCAGGCTACACATTGAAATCTTTTGTGATCTGGCATCCTGAGAACCACAGGGCATTCAAGCATGTCAACAAACACATACTGCCAGTGCACTACAGGAGCAGTAAGAAGTCATGGACGACCCAGCTTCTCCACCAAAATGTCCTGCTGAATTGCTATGCTGGCCAAATGAAGAAGTATTGTTTATAGAATAACATATCTTTCAAGATTTTGCTTATTGTTGGTAATGATCCTACACATCCTCCTTTTATTGGCGATCTCCATCCCAATATCAAAATGGTGTTTCTCATTCCAGGACAGGATGGCTAGAGTGGGCTGGAGTTAGGTATTTCCCTTCCCCAAGGTCAGTTAGGCTTTAAAATTTTCTAATAATTTAGCCTCTGGTAAAATAACTTCACTTGAGAGCAGGCCCTGTTAAGAACAGAAATACGAAATACGCTGTAGCATATTTCAAAATATTTATTATTCCCTACTCCTGCTAAAAACATGAAGAGATTTATCATCATTATTCATGGTGAGCTTCTAGAGTTAAAATGAACAAATGATTGCCTCTCCACCTATGACTGAGTCCCCTAGGAGTTTTTAGAACTCAGAGTGGTGACACTGAGCCTCCAGGAATTTACAGTTCAATTTTTTCTACTCTGGCACTGGCTCCTATGGAGCTTTCTGCTTTATTAAGTTGTAATCTTTTGTATCCATCTGCTTATTTCTCCACTTTTGAGGACAGCAGTTTGCCCTGTGACCTCACTTCTTTGATGAATCTAAGAAGAGTTGTTGGTTTTTCAGTTTGTTCAGCTTTGTATTTGTTGTTATAATGTTGTGACAACTTCCATGCTCTTTATATGCCAGAATAGAAAGCAAACATTGAGTATATGTGTTTTAATGCTTAGAAACCCCACTTAAAAAGCTGTAGAAAGAAATGTACTCAGATATGTAGTAAATAAGTAAAAAGAGATGCTAAAAATGTTTTAAAAAGTTAAAAAGAAAGCAAGAAAAGAGAAACACATAAATGAAAACCTGAGGGAACAAACAGAAAACAAGTACTATACAGACAGTCTCTGATTTATAATGATTCAACATAATGATATTTCAACTTTACAATAGTGCAAAAGCAATATGTATTCAGTATCCTCCTCAATTTACAATGGGACTCTGTCCAGATAAAGTCATCCTAACATTTTGACTTAAGATATTTTGATAAGTTTATTTAGATGTGAACTCACTGTAAGTTGAGAAACATCTTTAATGGTATACCTAAGCCCACCCTGTCAATAATTATATTAAATGTACAAACAGAAAAAAAATAATAGAGAAAAGTAAGAAACCAAAGCTGATATTGTGAGAAGGCAAATCAGTAGATAAATATCCAAACCAAAGGGAAAGACAAAAAGAGAGAGACAACACAAATTATTCATACCAGGAATGGAAGAGATGATATCACTAAGAACTCCATAGACATTAAAAGGATAATAAAGGAATGCTATGAGCAACTGTATGCACATAAATTAGAAGACTTCAATAGAATACACCAAAACTAAAAAATACTAAAACTCATCCAGGTGAAATACATAACTTGAATAATTCTGTAACTATTTAAGTTATTGGAATTGTAATTAAATAATCATTTGAAAATAGTTTATAGTCCTAGACATTTAAACTGATGAATTCTACCAAGTTTTTAAAGAAGAAATAACATCAATTCTGCACCAGATAGTCCAGAAAATCAAAGAAAACTTCCTAAGTGTTTTTTATGAGGCCAGCATGATCTTAACAGTAAAACCAGAAAAGTAGAGTACAAGCAAGGAAACTACATACTATGATCACAAAAATCCTCAACAAATGTTGACAAGTTGAATCTATCAATATGTACACATAACAGAAACAAAAACCCCAAAACTCTACATGCGAGTGAGGATTATCCCAGTAATGCAAGGCTAATTCAATATATAAAAATAAATAATCTATGAAATTATTATATAAATAATGCATTTGATAAAATTCAACATCTATTCATAATAAAAACTCACAACAAACTTGGAATAAAAGGAAACTTCTTCAATCTAATTGAAGTGTATACAAAAAATCCACAGCTAACAAAAACCTGAAAGTTGAATGATTGAATAGTTTTATGTAATATAATGAACAAGGAAGGATATGTATTCTCACCATTCTTATTTACCATTGTTCTGGTAGTTCTAGCCAGTAGAGCAAGATAGAAAAAGAAAAGTCGTATACATTGGAAAAAGAAGAATGCAACTTTCCTATTCATAAATGATATGATTATCTACCTAGGAAATCCCAGGGAATCTGTGATGGTTAATTTTATGTGTAAGCTTAGCTAGACTATATAGTATCCAGTTTTTCCATAAAACACAATAGATTCAATACTATTACAATTAATATCCCAGCAGGATATCTGTTGATATAAACAAGCTAATTCTAAATTTTATATGAATAGGAAAAGAGAAATTTCTAAAAGGAATGATAAATGATAGTCATTCTGAAAACTAGTCAATTTCTTATTAATTGAAACATATACTTACCATAAAATCTCACAATTTTGCTCCCTCGTTTACCCTAGACAAATGAAAACTTACATTCGCTCAAAAATTTATACACACACACTACTTATAGAAATTCAATTCATAATTGCCTCAAACTGGAAACAATTCAACAGGTGAATGGATTAACAAACTGTGGTACATTTCATACAATTAAATACTATAGAGCAATAAAAAGAAATGGAGTATTAATATATACAAATATTTGAATAAATATCAAGGGCATTTTGCTGGTTGAAAGATACTAGCTTTAAAAGGATACCTAGGGTATAATTCCATTTAAAAGTCATTCCTGAAAATATAAAATTATAGAGATGGAGAAAGTTAGTGTTGGTCAAGATTTAGGCATGGAGGATGATTTGATTGCAAAAAGACAGAACAAAGGAGATTTTGGGAGTTGATGAATTGTTCATATCTTAATTGAAGTTTTGATTGCATAAATCTATACATGTGCTAAACTTCATAAAAGTGTATACTAATAAAAGACAATTTTAATGTGTTAATTTAAAAATACAAAATAGTGTAACAATGCTGTACCCTGGCATGCACAATCATCTTCTACTCTCTTTCCCACATAGCTCTTACTGTGTTCTAATATACTATATAATACACTTACTTAACATGTTTATTGTTTGTTGTCTATTACTTTCTATTGGAATATAAGCTCCAATGTATAAGGACAGAGATATTTTTCTTTTTCTTCTTACTGATTTAGGCCCAGTCCCTGAAAAGTGCGTTGCAAATAGTAGGTTTTCTGTAACTATTAGTTGAACAAATGAATGAAGACATTTTAGGATGTATTAAAAGGATGTTAAAATATATTCATTTTAATTCAAAGGACATATGCATAATGCAAAAGACATATGTATAGTTCATTGAAAACTGGGACTTTGTGTTCAAATATTTTCATCAAATATAATCACTATAAAGTAGGCAATTTAATGGAGGAGAATTAATTGTTATTGTACTTTGATCTTCTTATCACAGTGAACTTTGTGTTGTTAATCAAATGGATTTTGTTTGTTTTTTTCTTGGTGGGAAGTTAGTTAAAGAAATTACAGATGTCTTTTCATGTTGTATTTTATGAAAATACATCAACTTCAAATATTTGATTATAATGTATTATACCAAAATTGCAGGAATACAATTATATGTTTTTTTTCTCTAAGGCATATATAATTTTCTGAATTATAATGGTCAATGTTTGATTTTTTTCTTATACAATAAAATAAATAAAGGTTAATACTGCCTTTTTCAATATTTCATTCTTATAAATAATGTGCTCTCAATTATAATTCAATAAGTCTAGTTAGGGCTAGACTTTAGATTTTATATATAATATTGTAATTTTCTTTACTTTCCAGTCCTTCAATATTAAAGAACAGAAAAAAGTGCGTCTTTCCTCATACCTAAAGCATGGTACATATTCATCACTTGTTCTACAATCAGTGAAAGTTTGACCAAATTTATTGGTTATTACCAGAAAGACATAGTTTACTAACTAGAACAATATTTCATTTTTGACATTTTTTAAATGATATAGAAATTTTTTCCATCTCAATAAAATACTCAAAAATATTTCACTAATACTTGTTAAAACTTTGAAAACTCCACTAGTAAGCTTCTTTTCTTAACATTAAATTCTATGTCATCAATTTGTAAACCTGTGTCTGATTCTACCAGGCAAATTTTAGCTACTCGGTTATAATTTATTCCTTCCAACCTTCTAGATAATACTCATTAATATTTTTGAGCAGAGTCAGTTCTCATTTAATTTCTGCCACCTAGAATAAGATTTAGTGTATAGCAAGTGTTTGCCATGTGAAAGAAGAAATGCAAAAATGTAAAACAATACAATTTCCTATTTCTAGAAAATATTTATTTTAACATTGTTAGTTGTTAACAATATTTTAAATTTTAAATTAAAATAGCAAATATGGCAAATATTGATAGGTAAAAATCCCCATATACAAAAACTCTTTGGGAACTTCAGTATACTTTAGAAGGGTAAAAAAAATGTTGTTTTACAAAAAGAATGTGCAGAAATCAGTAGTGTTTCTATACATCAGTAATAATTTTGCTGAGGAAGTAATCAAGGAGGAATCCTATTTATAATATGTACAAAACATAAAATATCTAAAAATAAATTTAACCAAGGAGGTGAAATATCTCTACAAGAAAACCCACATACCTATGAAACAGAATGGAAAGAAATTTATGTTTCCTTAAAATTAAAGGTATTTAGTAACAAAAAATAAACACAAAAAAGTGTTATAAGAAGTAGGAAGTAATAATGATAAGATAAATCCATCACAACCCTGAACTAAAATTCTAGCCAATAGAAACATGATGCTAGAGAGTAAGGAGACAAAAGAGGAAAACAAGCATACTACAGAGATTAAAAGTAAAAACAAAAGAGAAGAAGAATAAATAAGCATGAGTGTGGGTTTTATATCAAGAGCAACCACTAGAAAACAAAATAAAAATGTATGAATTTTAACCCAATAAGAAAAAATATCTTATACCAATAGAAAAGAAAAATCTATTCAAATAAAATCTAGAAAGGAGAAAAAAGGAAACAAAAATACAGAAAATAAAAATATAAATTAAGATGCCAGAAATAAATTTAATATAACAGTAATTACAGTATATATAAAAACAGATAATTTCAGATTAATTTAAAATAAGAATCAATAGTATATTGAATTCAAAAGAAACTCTTGAAAAGAAAGGACAGACTTTGACAACAGAAAAATGAAGAGTATATAATTAGCAAATATTAATGAAACGCGGTTGTGATAACAATCCTAATACTTGAAAAATTAGGAGGCAAAAAGCATCAAAAGAAAAAAATATGCTATATTACAGCAAAAATAACAATAGCACAAGAAGATATAACTATAAGGTACTTCTAGACACCTCACAAAATAGCCATAGAATGTCAAATATAAAATTGACAGTATAGCAAGGAAAATAGATTGCATAAAATATTATATCTAAGGAATAGAACTATGGATTGAGGATGTGGAAAAGATAATTTTATTTTACTTTAATTGTATGTATGTAAGGGCCTTTTTCCTTATTTTTATTTCAGAATATTAAAAAGATATTAATGTTTTGATTATATGAATTGCTTTTGTACAAATTGAGTCAAAGTTATAAGTGTGTCCATCAACCAGATACTATACATTATGAATTCAAATATTTGGTGTGAATTAACATGTCTTCTCCCTCTCCTCCCACCTCTTTGTTTTCTACTAAATTTTACGACCATATGTGCACATGTGTGTTGATCTATCAGTTCCAATTTAGTAGTGAGTTCATGTGGTTTTTGTTTTTCCATTCTTGTGATACTTCACTTAAAAGGATGGTCTCCAGTTCCATCCAGGTTGCTACAAAAAGTATTAGTTCATCATATTTTTACAGCTGAGTAATACTCCATGGTATACATATACCACATTTTATTAATCCACTCATATATTGATGGGCACTTGGGTTGTTTCCAAAGCTTTGTGATTGTGAATTGTGCTGCTATAAACATTCAGGTGCAAATGTCTTTTTAATAAAGTGTCTTTTTTTTTTCCTTTGGGTAAATACCTAGTAGTGGGATTGCTGAATCAAATGGTAGGTCTATGTTTAGTTCTTTAAGGTAACTCCATAGTACTTTGCATAGAGGCTGTACTAGTTTGCAGTCCCACTGACACTGCATAAGTGTTCATTTCTTTCCACAACCACGCCAGCTTCTGTTGTTTGGGGACTTTTTGATAAAAGCCATTCACACTGGAGTTGGATGATATCTCATTGTGGTTTTTATTTGCATTTCCCTGATGATTAGAGATGTTGAACATTTTTTTCATAGGGTTATTGGCCTGTCTTCTTTTGAAAAGCTTCTGATCATGTCTTTGGCCACTTTTTAATGGGGTTGTTTGAAGTGTTCTTGCTGATTTGCTTGATTTCTTTGCAGATTCTGGTTATTAGTCCTTTAGAGGATATGTAGCATGCAAATATTTTATCCCGTTCTCTAGGGTGTCTATTTGCTCTATTGATAGTCTCTTTGGCTGTGCAGAAGTTTTTTAATTTGATGAGGTCCCATTTATTTATTTTTGTTGTTGTTGTGACCTCTTTGGGTCTTCTTCATAAATTTTTTGCCTAAGCCATTATCTATACGAGTTTTTCCAGTGTCCTCTTCTAGAATTCTTATAGTTTTATGCCTTATATTTAAGTCTGTTATCCATTGTGAATTAATTTTTGTAGTAGTGAGAGGTGCAGATCCTTTTCAGTATTCTGCATGTGACTATCCAATTTTCCCAGAACCATTTATTGAATAGGGATTATTTTCCTCATCATACTTTTTTTCTGTTTTGTAAGTTCAGATGGTAATACAAAGATGGTTTTATGTCTAGGTTCTCTGTTCTGATCTATTGGTCTATGTCTCTGTTCTTGTGCCAATCCCATCCTGTTTTGGTTACTGCAGCCTTGTAGTATAGCTTGAAGTATGGTAGAGTGATGCCTCCTGATTTGTTCTTTTTGTGTAAGGTTGCTTTGGCTATTCGGGGTCTTTTCTGGTTCCATATGAAGCATAGGATTATTTTTTCTAGATACACAAAAAATGATGTTGGTACTTTAACAGGGATTGCATTGAATCTGTAAATCACTTTGGGTAGTATAGACATTTTAGCAATGTTGACTCTGCAAATTGAGCCAAGCATTATATATTTTTTCCATTTCTTTACATCCTCTGTGATTTTCTTCCTCAGTGTACTCTACCATGATCAAGTGGGCTTCATCCCAAAGATGTAAGTATGGCTGAACATATGCAAATCTATAAATGTGATTGACCACATAAATAGAAAAACAAAGACTGCACAATCCTCTCAATGGACACGAAAAAACATTTGACAAAATTCAGCACCCTTTTATTATAAGAGCTCGTAAGAAAATAGGCATAGATGGAATATACCTCAATATTACAAAAGCCATACAAAGAACAAACCCACAGCCAATATCATACTGAATGGGGAAAAATTGAAAGCATTCTCACTTAGAACTGGAACCAGACAAGCTTGTTCACTGTCACCACTCTTGTTCAACGTAGTGCTGGAAGTCCTAGCCATAACCATTAGGTAGAAGGAAATCAAGTGTATCCAAATGGGGAAAGAAGAGGTCAAACTGTTGCTCTTTGCTGATGATATGATCTTATATCTGTAAAGTCCCAAAGATTCTGCCAAGAGACTCCTAGAATTGATAAATAAATTCAACAAAGTGTCAGGCTACAAGATCAATGTACATAAATCAGTAGCATTCCTATACACCAACAACAGTCAAGTTGAGAATCAAATCAAAGACTCAATACCTTTCACAATAACAACAAAGAAAATAAAATACCTAGGGATATATTTAACCAAGGAGGTGAAAGGCCTCTACAGGGAGAACTTCCTTATGTTTTATTGTATGGTTTTTCCTTATTTTGTGCAATTCACTAAAGGAACGTCATAGAAATATTGGAACACTTCAGGTGGGAATGATGGGTGTGACAAAAAGATTAAAAATAATGTAACAGTGATAATAATTAGCGTTTATTTAAGCATGTACTATGTGTAAGTCATACACATGGTATGCATTTTTAAAATTTAATTCTCACAACTCTTATTATATATGAGTCTGAGGGTCATATAGATAAGTCCAGAATTTGTGCTTTTAACTATGTGTTATGCATTTTTGTTACTATTCCAGTGTTCAGAAGAGCTAGTGATACGTAGCAGGAGGAAGATATGATTTAATAGAGAACGTAATAGCTAAGTTCAAATATGTGAAAAGTCATCATATAAAAACATTTAGACTGCTGTTTATATCCTTAAAATATAGAATATAATTAGTTGGTATAAGATACAGTAAGAAATATTTTAATTTAAATATAAGGACAAACTGCTTCATAGGCTGCCATGAAATATAATGAATAAAAGAAGAAAATACATGTTGGCAAAGCTATTACAGAAGAAAGCTAATCATCAGTTAGATGTTTGAAATAGAAGAAGAAATTTAAGGAGTCTTTTAATGCTGAGAGTTTTTGGTGTTTCCACAAAAGAAGCTCTATCATCTATGTGCAAATAACAAACTGCTAATGTTTCTTCCAATGCTCCAATATTACTAAACTCATAATACATATGAACATAATTTCATAAATCAAATTACAATTCCAAATAAGAAACAGCAGATTTATTTTTAACCCTTCTTTAATTTACCATATGTGTTGTCTAAGCCTTCCTTCACTTTGCCATATGTTTAAGTAAAATGATAAACATATGATATGAATAAGGTATGTGCTCATCTGTCATAGCATCTTCTTTTGACTGACAATTTAGAATTGCAATTAAATATCAGTTGATCTATTAGTTAATTATTGTCAGTAAGTTTGACTTAACATTATGTTGAATAAAACTAATTCACATTTGGTAGATATCTTCCAGTGTTAATGCATTCAACAGCTTGAGGAAATATTTTGCTGCTAATTTTGCCAAGATTAACTACAACTAGCAATTTAATATTTTCAAGTGATCATTTATGTTTCAAAATAAATAAATAAAAATGCATACAAATGTTGAAGTCAAAGCCATTTCTTTACTACTTTAAAAAGTAGATTCTTTTTGAAAATTTTTTTTTATTTTGGCATATTATGGGGGTACAAATGTTAAGGTTATGTACATTGCCCTTGCCTCTCCTACTCCCTCGAGTCAGAACTTCAAGCGCGTCCATGCCCCAGACAGTGTGCATCACACTCACTATGTATGTAAATACCCATCCCCTCCTCCCCCCTCCCGCCTGCCCGACACCCAATAAATGTGTGTTTTTTTTTTTAACATTTTGGTTACATTTTATATCTTTGCCTCTCCTTAGCAAGGGTTAGTGGTATGCCTTTCCCCTCCACAATGCTCACCATATCTGTCAGATGTGGGACTACCCCCCCGACCCCTGAATCCCTGGTGAACACCACCACCCTTTGAGCACCATAGTGTTAATCAGTCAGTACCAATTTGATGGTGAGTACATGTATATTCTTACTATCTTAGCTCAGTATGATTCCAATTCTTTGTAAATTGTGTTGAAGTAATAGTTCAACTCAATGAAGAAAAACTACTAAATCCTCCTCAGCGCAGAAGTAAGATATTTCTCCATCTCAGCAAGAATATATCAACCTCTTCATTTTGGGTTATGTTTTTCTACTACTCTAACAGATGTAGTATTTTATTTATAACAACAAGATAATTATCTTTTCACACAATTACATAAGAATTTGAGTATGAACTAATAAGTCCAGAACTTTCAGAAAGTTCATTTGAGGATTAATCCTCTACTTACTTTCAGACACTTCTTTACTGAACACTTACATGAATCGTACAATATGAATTTCACAACATCCTCTGAGTTAGGCTCTCTTATTGACTCCAAATTACAGAAAACAAAATTTACATTAGAGTGATTAAACATTTAGGTGTATAATTTGTTATATATGCATTACCCTGATCCCCTATGCTCTCTACATTAGCTAGATCATTGGTTCTCAGATATCTTATTTTTCGACATCTCTTTTTATTTTTATTTTTTGCTCTTTAAAAATTATTTCTTACTTGTACAAATGTATGGGATTCATGTGAAATTTTGTTACATGTATATAATGCGTAGTAATCAGATCAGGGTATTTAGGGTGTCCATACCCAAGTACAATACATTTTTGTTTACCTATAGTTACTGTGCTCTGTTATTGAACATTAAATTTATTCCTTCTAACTGTATGTTTGTACCCTTTAAACCACTTGTCTTCACTCTACACCCTTCTCCTCAATCACCCTTCCCAGTCATTGTTCTCTATCTTTACACTCTCTTACTTCATGTGATCAAACTTTTTAGTTACCACATATTAGTGAGAACATGTGACATTTATCTTCTTGTGGCTGGCTTATTTCACTTAAAATAATAGATTGTTATAATTTTGGAATGTGTTAAGTAATAATCATGGTAACTACAAAGAAAATATCTATGGATTATACACAAAAGGAAATAAGAAGGGACTCAAAATGTATCAGAGCAAAAAATTAACTCAGCACAAAAGATGGCAGTAAGAGAGGAAATGAGAAACAAAAAACCTATAAGACATACAGAAAATTAATGAAATGGAAATATGAAGTTCTTCCCTATCAGTAATTACCTTAAATGTAAATGGATTAAGCTCCTCATCAAAAGACATAGATTGGCAGATGGATACAACAATAGATCCAATCATTTGCTATCTATAAGAGACTCACTTTAGATCTTAGGATGTGGATAGGTCAGAACAATGGAAAAAGATATATTCCATTCAAATAGTAACCACAAAAGCATATATTTTTAACAGACAAAATGGATTTTAAATAAAAAATAGTAACAAGAGGCAAAGAAATTACATTATATAATTATGAAAGGGTCTAATAACCAAGAAGATATAACAATTTTAAGTATATTTGCACCAAATATCAGAGCTCCTACATACATGAAAAAAATCATTAGTAGATTTGAAGGAATTAATAAGACAACATAGCTCACTTTCAATAATGGAGATAATAACCATCCATCAAGGTCAAATATAAAAAGACTTGAACACATCATAAAGCAATTGGATCTAACAGACATATACAGAAGATTCCACTCAAAAATAGCAGAATACACATTTTTCTTAAGTACACCTGGAACATTTTCCAAGATAGGCCATATGTTATGACATAAAACTAGTCTTAATAAATTTTAAAAGATCATACATAGTATGTCACCAATCACAAAGGAATAAAACTGCAATTTGATAGCTAAAGGAAAACTGGAAAATTTACAAATATGTGAAAAGTAAACAACCTACTCTTAAACAACCAGTGAGTCAAAGAACAAATCATAGGGGAAATTGGAAACTATATTGAGAAAAAAAAGTGAAAACACATTATACTAAAACCTATAGGATGCAGTGAAAACAGTGTTACAAGGAACATGTATGGCTGTAAATGTTTACGTTAAAAAACAAAAAGATCTCAAATCAAAAATTTACTTTAAATATTAGAGAGCATAAAAAAAAGAACAGACTAAACCCAAAGCTAACAAAGAAAGGAAATAATTAGAGCAAAAATAAATGAAATAGAAAAATAATAGGAAAAAATCAATGAAGCTGAGTTGGTTTTTTGAAAAGTTGGACACAATTGACTAACCTTTAGTTAGTCAATTGGCTAACTAAGGAAAAAAATTGATTGACTAAGAAAAAATAGGAGACTCAAATAACTAAGATTAAAAATCGGTACTGTTGGTGGGAATGTAAATTAGCATAACCTCTATGGAAAACAGTAGGAAGACTCCTCAAAAACTAAAAGTAGACCTACCATTCCATCCAGCAATCCTACCACTTGGTATGAGCCCAAAAGAAAAGATGTCATTATATTAAAAAAGATACATGCACTTTTATTTTTATTGCAGCTCAGTTCACAATTGCAAAGATAGGGAATCAACTTGATTGCAAATCAACTGATAAGTGGAAAAAGAAAATGTGACATATATATCGCACATACACATGCACATACACACACACACACACTATGGAATACTATCAGCCATAAAAAGAATGAAATCATGTCTTGCAGCAACTTGGATTGAACTGGAAGACATTATCCTAAGTGAAGTATCTTAGCAATGGAAAAGCAACTGCCATATATACTTACTAAGAAAGTGATAGCTAAATGATGGGTATACATGGTAATATGGAGTAGTATAATGGACTTTGGAGACTCAGAATAAGGACGGGTGGGAGGGAGATGAGGGATCAAAAATTATCTATCAAGTACAATGTACACTATTTGGGTGATGAATACACTAAAAGCCCTGAGTTCACTACTGTATAATTCATCCTTGTGAGAAAAAAAAAAAAAAAAAAAAAACACTTGTATTCTCTACATCTATTGTAATAAAAAAATCAAAGAGGGGACTTTACAACTGATTTTACAAAAATAAAAAGGAGTGTAAGAGAATCCTATAAATAAATATATGCAAACAAATTTGATAACATAAATGAAATGCATAAATTTCTATAAACACACACCTACCAAAGCTGAATCATAAAAAAAATAAATAGAAAATCTGAACAGAACTATAAGTAGCAAGGAGATAGAATCAGTAATGAAAAAATCTCCCAAACCAAAAAGCCCAGGACAAGATAGCTTCACTGGTAAATTCTACCATACACTTGAAACAGAATTAAACCAATCTTCTTTAAACTCTTCCAAAAATATTGAAGAGGAGGAGACACTTCCAAACTCATTTTACAAGGCCTGAATTATCCTGACTCCAAAGCCAGACAAACACACTACAGGAAAATATAACTAGAGAAGAAAATTGACAAAAAAAAAAAAAAAATCCTTGACAAAATACTAGCAAACAAAATTCAACAGGTCATTAAAAGGATCATACACCATAACCAAGTGGATTTATCACTGGAATGAAAGAATATCTCAACATAAAAAAGTCAATCAGATGAGATCGGGCACGTTCAGGGTGGTATACACCTCTAACCTTGCTAGGTAAAAGCAAAGTTATAAAATCTAACCAAAACGTTAAAAAACAAACAAACAAAAATTTATCTGGTGTCAGGCAGGTGGGGGGGAGGAGGGGATGGGTATATATATACATTATAAGTGCAATATGCATTGTCAAGGGGATGGACACGCTTGAAGCTCTGACTCGAGGGGGGAGCAAAGGCAAGAGCAATGTATGTAACTTTAACATTTGTACCCCCAGATTATGCTGAAACAAAAAATAAAGAAAAACAAGAAAAAAAGTCAATCAGTGTAACACACCACATAAATAGAATGAAAGAAAAAAACATTATCTCAATTAATGCAAAACATTAGACAAAACTTAACACACTTTCAAAAGAAAAACTCTCAATGAAATAGGAATAAAAAATACTATGTCAACTTAATATGTATCATATATATAAATCCTACAGCTACTATGCTCAGTTTTGAAATACAAAATTTTCCTCCAAGATCAGGAACAAGACAAGGAGGCCCACTTTCATCTCTTCTATTTAACATAATACTGAAAGTCCTAGTAATAACAATTATGCAAGAAAGATAAATAAAAGGGCTTCAAATAAGAAGAATGGTAGTAAATTTATCTGTATTTGCTGATGGGGTGTTAGAACTAATATACATATTCACAAAGTGATAGGATAGAATATCAATACACAAAAAATACAGTTTCATTTCTATGTACTAACAATGAACCATCCATAAAGAAAATTAAGAAAGTAATTATACTCAAAGAATGAAATACTGGGGAATTATCTTAACCAAGCTATGAAAGACTTGTACAATGACAACTACAAAATGGTTGAAAAAAAATTAAAGATGACACAAATAAATTGATAATTAATGTTCATGGATTGAAAGATTGTTAAGATGTTAAAAATACCCAAAGTGATCAATAGTTTTAACACAATTCTTATCAAAATCCCCACTGTATTTTCTTGTTGGAAAAATAGAAAAATACATCCTAAAATTCATATGTAATGTCAAAAGTTCCTGAATAGCCCCCCAAAACAATCTTGCAAATGAAGAAAAAAATTGATGTCTACTTCCTGAGTTTAAAACTTGTTATAAGGCTATAGAAGTTAAAGCAGTGTGCTAATGACATAAAAACATACATATAAACAAATGGAATAGCATATAGAATCCAGAAATAAACCCTTACCTGTGTGCTCAGATGATTTTTGATAAGGGTGCCAACACCATTCAGTGAAGAAAGTTCAGTCTTTCTAACAAAAATGCTGACAAAACTGGACATCCACATGCAAAAGAATAAAATTGGACCCCTTACTTTACAGTGTATGTAAAAATTAACATAAAATGGATGCAAAATCTAATTATAAAAGGTAACTGTAAAACTCTTAGAAGAAACTGCAGGGGGAAACCATTAGATTCTTAGTACACTAAAAGCACAGGCAATATAAGTAAAAATAGATAAATTGGACTAGATCATAATTAAAGATTAAAATATTTCTGTACATTAAAGGACTGAATCAACAGAGTAAAACAACAATATGTAGAATGGGAGAAAATATTTGCAAATTATATATTTGATAAGGGATTGAATATACAAAGAAGTCTTTTAACTCAACAACATAACTTATTAAAAACTGAACAAAGCTGTATAGACATTTCTCCAGAGAAGATTTGTAAATGACCAACAAGCATATGAAAAGATTTTCAACATCACCAATGATTAGGAAAAGGTAAATCAAAGCCAAAATGAGTTACTATCTCACATCCATTAGGATGTTTACCATACAGACAAATAAACAAACAAAAAACCTAAAATAACAAGTGCTGACAAGGATTTGGAAAAATTAGAACACTTCTGCATTGTTGGGGGAACATAATTTGGCACAGCTGCTACGAAAAACAGTATGGTGGTTCCTTAAAAAATTAAAAATAAAACTACCATATGATCAAGCAATCTCACCCATAGGTATATATCCTGAAAGCAGGATGACAAAGAGATAGCTACATTGTCACAGTAGTTAAAATTTGAAAGCATCCCATGTGTCCACTGATGGATGAATGGATAAGCAAAATGTGGTCTGTATACAATGGAATATTTTTCAGCCTTTGAATGATAGTTGCCTGGTTCTGGACAAAGTTGCGGGGGCAATGCAGAGTTATTGTATAGCATGTATGGAGTTTCAGTTTGGTAAGATGAAAAGAATTCTGGAGATTGGCTGTACAAGAATGTGAATGTCCTTAAAACACTACCGAATTGTACACTTAAGAATGGTGAAGAGGGCAAAATTTTATGTTAAGTACATGTTACCACATATAAAAATGTTTTTAAAAGTTTGTTTTTTAATTACATTTTTAAAATTACCAAGTTCTACTTCTGGCATGGAAACATAAGAAGCTTCACAGACACACTCATCAGCGAAAACGACAAAAATTATTTAAAGAAAAATAACAACCATTCAAAAATTGTATGGTAATGTTCCTAAATTCATATAGTAAATGAAGAAGAAATTAAGTAACTATATGTATTTTGATCCATTTCTGTTTCTTTGTCTTGTCTATATATTTCTATGCTAGCACCAGTTTTAACAATTATAGTTTTAACTTATATTTTACCCTCTGAAAAAGCCAACTTTCATTGCATCACTTTACTTTTATCTTCTTACAGCTTTTTCAAAATGTATATTTTTAAAGATAAATCTTGGTATCATCTTAGCTCAAATAATTGTTTAAATAGGATTATATTGATTTCATTGATTAACATAGATCAACATCTTTATAAGATGGAGTATTTCCATTTAAAAACAAAGTATTATTTTTGCATTAGAATACTATATTTAAGTTTTTTTATATGTCTTTGAGAAGAGGCCTAAAGTTTTATTCAGATAAGTACTTCACATTTCTTCATTTTATTTCTAATTTGGTTCATAGTAAAGAATCCTTTCTTCTAAATATTTTCTAGGAGTATTTTTTCCCATTATACATTCTAAGATTATTATTATTTTCATTAATTTTGTAGCTAGCTGTCATTCTTAATAATTTTGTTGCTGAAGAGCCTTTCCGTTGATATCCTTGTAATCTGTATTTATACATTCATTCATCTACAGATGACAATTCAGTACAATACTTTCTCATGCTAATAACTTTGTTTTCTTTCTTTTGTCTAGCTGTGTAGATTAGCATTTCTAATTAAAAGTGTTAACTAACCGTGGTGATATGTGGCGAATGATTTTTATTTTCTTCTTTATAATGACACATGTTAAAAGTCTCAAATTTCCCATGGGTTAGCACTTTAGGGGGCTGATTTTTATAATTGTTTCTTCTTTTAATTTTACTTTTAAGAGCCCTATTTAGGTATAATTGGCATGTAATAAACTTAATATATTTAAAGTGTATAATTTGATAAAATTTGACATATATATACACCCATGAAAACATCACAACAAGCAAAGTAATAAATATGTCTATCACCCCCAAAAGATTCCTTTTATTTTTCTATAATCTTTCACTCCTGCCCCTCGCCGTATCCCCACCACCCTGAAATCTAGCAAAAATTGAACTACCTTCTGCACTATAGATTAGTTTTCATTTTCTGGTATTTTATATAAATAGAATCAATCATATCCTATATAGTACATTCACTTTTGTGTCATCCATTCTGTTGAATGTATAAGGAAGGAAACAATCCTTTTTCTCTATGCATTTTAGGTTCTCCAGCTGGAGCCCTGTAAATTAGACTAACAAAAGACAATTAACAAAAGAAAAACAAAATATATTAATGTTCATCATGCTTACATATAGAAGCATTCAAACATGAAAAATTCAAAGGAGTGGCTAGAATTTGGGCATATATAGCATCTTAACAAAAGAATAATAAAAGTTTAGAAGAAAAGGCTTCCAAGGGTAGCATAAAGGAAGGTAAACATGTGGGGAAAACTAAAGGGAACAAATGGGGTTATTTGTGCAGGTCCCTCTTGACACCCACTTTCCATCCTTCTCATGACTATAAAACTTCACTGAGCTCGGGTATTTATGGTAGTGCTCATTTATCAGAAGTTTCTACTTTCAGTGAGATAAGGAAAACTACTGGAGCACTTTCTGCATCTGCTGATTCTCATTTGCCTCCAGCTTAAAGCAATTGTTATGCTAAAGCGGCATATTTTGGGATGGCATATTTTGTTCCCCTGCAAGTGCGTTTATATTTCATTCAGCATTTGTTTTTGTTTTTGTTTTTCTGTCACTAATTAGTATCCCATTGCATGGATATAGCATAATTTGTTTAACTATTCATTCACTAGTGGATATTTTGATTGTTTTAGTATTTAATTATTACAAACAAAACGGCTATGAACATTCATTTAAAAGTCTTTGTATAGATATATGTTTTCATTTCCTTTAGGAAAATATCTAGAAGTGGAATAGCTAGATCAAACGGTAGTTGCATATTTAAATTTTTAAGAAAATTCAAAACCATTTTCCCAAGTGATTGCACCAGAGTTCAGTTGCTATCACTGGATATGGTGAGTCTTTTTAATTTTACACATTCTAATATATTTGTGTCAGTATCTCATTGCAGTTTTAATTTGCAGTTTCCTAATGACCAGTGATGTTGAGCATCTCGTCACGTTTTTATTTGCTATAGTAAACCCGGGACATGTCTATCACTCTAGTCAGAAGGAAATGAAGAGGAGTCAGCATAACAGTAGTTCAGAGAGACAAGTTATGACGTCATTCTAAGAATCTAGGGAGAGGCCAAAGAGGGAGGATTGCTTGGGCTCAGGAGCTCGAGACCAGCCTTAGCAAGAGCGAGACTGTCTCTACTAAAAATAGAAAGAAATTAGCCAGACAACAAAAAATATATATAGAAAAAATCAGCCAGGCATGGTGA
Source organism: Mirza zaza (assembly GCA_008750895.1). Classification (NCBI taxonomy): domain Eukaryota; kingdom Metazoa; phylum Chordata; class Mammalia; order Primates; family Cheirogaleidae; genus Mirza; species Mirza zaza. Next base: position 132,696 of record VSMD01031728.1, on the reverse strand, counting down.
CACATGTCTGTAGTTCCGGCTACTCAGGAGGCTGAGGCAAGGAGGATCGCTTGAGGCTAGGAGTTTGACGGTGCTGTGAGCTATGCTGATGCCACGGAACTTTAGCCTAGGCAACAGAGTGAGACTCTGTCTCTAAAAAAAGATAAAATTCCAGGCAGAAAGTGATAAATATCTGCATTAAACAAAAAAGGTAAAAGGGATTTAGGGCAAAAGTAGTCCAGCTCAAGAAGATATTATTAAATTTTGTCACACTTTTGCTTTGAAGAAAGCATTTCTTATTTTGATTGCTTCATATAAAATGTACTTCTGCACTTACAATTTCATGTCATCTATAAATTTAGTTACGGTACTTTTCAGGCCAGCTTGAGCTTAAAAACTGACTCACTTGAAGTATAGTTCTTCTGATGGTTATGAATCACCTAATTTTACTGTCAAAGCTCAAATCTTTCAATTGTCCATAAAAATTATCACTGGATACATTTTTAATTGCTTATATATGTAGACAGTTGAATTCTTCCTGATTCTTCCATTCAATCCATTTAAGAAACCTGTCCAAAATGCAATTGATATTGTTTAGAAATGATTTGATGAGTCCACCAAAGATAATTTTCTGACATAAAATTATCACAAATCATTTTAATGCTTCCAAAATAATATATTCCAGACTTTTGCCCTCAATAATAAGTTTGAAGAAAACTCATTGAACTGCTTTTAAATAATTAGTTATTAAATTTTGCTCTGGATTAATATGCAAAGTCAATAGCACTTTATACTTTTGGCTTTAGTCTTCTTTGAAAGAAGAAATATTTGCTCATTTTGATTATCATCCTTTCATCTTTCATTATTCCTATGTACAATGATAAATGATTAGCATTTCACCATAATTTCTCAATAATCTGAGATAATATTAACCCAGAACATAAAATTTAATCCCATGATTATAGAAGTGAGGTAATCTTGTATGTCCTTCGCATCTTGGGATTGTTCTTCCATAGTTCTGTTTTAGTGTGAAAATTATTTTATTTGCCAGAGAAGATGCTCCCCTATAAAAGAAATAGAGTATTTCTAGTGTCTGCCATCTACTACTATTATATCATTTGTAAAAAAAGAACAATGTTTTCATTATTCATTTTTCAGTTCAAATGTAGTTTGTGGGCCTACTAATTTTCACAAACTTTAATTTAGAACATTATAAGTCCAGATAGTTACTAAAAGATTCGTGTGACTCATGTATTTATCTTTGTTTCACCCTTTATTTCTATCATTTTTATATATGTACCTTACAAAATTTAAGTTCATTCGGATCTGTCCTTGCAGTCATTTCTTTTTATGTTATCATTTTCTTCTTCGTCAATATTTATTTGATTTCTGTGTCAAAATTATATCCATGTATGAGATAGTCCTAATAATATTGAATCATCTTCTATGGTGTGTTAGGCAGGGATCAAATCTTCAGGTGGCAAATACAGGCCAGGAGGGTGGTTCCTAGGGGTGGAGAAGCCAGGGGACCAATTAGGGGAAGGGACTGCAGGAAAACGTAGAACACCTGACAATCATCTGGTAACATCTCCCACCCCCTGTAAATCCTCCCCCAGACCAGGCCAATAAAAGGAAACCACCTGGGAGTCCTCAACATCTTTCTCCACTTATGGAGACTGACCTGTTTCTCTCTCTGAAATGTATTCTCACTTTGTATAGCGTCTTTCTTTTCTGCAATAAAAGCTGTTTGTGTGGAATTGCTTCCTGTCTGCAATCACTCTGTCATACTGGCCCGCTTGAGATTCTTCCAAGCAAGGAGTCAAAGAACCAGGACAACAATCCATCAATACTCTCTGACAGGGAGTATTGTAAGTGGAATCAGCAAGTTAATGGCATACGAAACTGTATAGTTATTCATTAATGTTAATCTCGTAAGTGAGATGAAACAATTTCATCTGATCAAAATCAGATGCTTGCTTTTCTAGCAAAGTAAGAATGTTCGCGGAAGAAAGTTAGTATAGTCATATCCAATTAATTACCTTCAATTTGAAGGCAATAGAGAGCTTCACATTTCAAATACGTAGAAAATTATCCCTTAAGGATTTTAGGGACAGAGTTAATTATCCGAAGATTTCATTGGCTTAAATAACCTGATGAGAGCATCATTTAATTAGGTAGAAAAGACCCATCTAAATGTGATGAATCTCTTTTTCTTTTCTTTCCTCTCCTTTTCTTTTTGTTTTTCTCCCTTTATTTTTTGTTTAACAAGGCAAATACATTTTTTTTTAATTTTCAAGGATGAAATTAAACTACTGAATAACAGTTCAAACTCAAGTATGATTTAAAAAATAGTAAATCATATTCCTTCTATTACATACCTGCATTTGCAATCCCATCAAAATCAGAATGATCTGCTAAGAATTCTATTAGCATTGCTAGACCCTCAACTGTACTTCCTCTTGGTGAATTATCTCTGGTAGTTAATGTAGCTGCTGAGAGCGAGAAAAAAGACCATCTGCTCCCTTTTATCTTATGAGCAATCCTTGTTTTCATGTCTTGGTATATTTCCTTCAATAAGAATTTTGAGATGTTATAACTATGCTTTTCTTCTTTCCAATTTTTATTTAAAGTAAAAGAGACTATCTTCAATGACCTTTAGTGTTTGATTCCTGAGATTGATGCTTCACTATAGTGATGACATTAACTAATGGTATGGCACAAGAAGCATTAAATACAATTTAAAAGTAAGAAAAGACGTCCTTTTTAATTCCCTCTTCAATATATTGTTTATAGAATTTTTACATGTTGACATTTGGCAACCTGTTCTTTATTTCATCTTTCATTACTTTTTGCTTATGAATTATAATTCAGTGGGTTTTAATTATGTCTATAAATAACTCAGAATATACTCATATACGTACAATGATTTTTTCATCCTATAAGTTGGTGTTGTTTTACTTGTCATCAAATATAATGATTTCATGTTGCAAGATTCATGTTCATTAATTTACCAATCAACCAATAGTTACTTATTAAGTACTAGCTTTGTTTTCAGCATAGGGTAGAGTTAAAGAAAAATAAATGTTCTGTAATATATTAAAAGAAAACATATGATTGCAGAAAATTCTTCAAATTATAAATCAGAGTGGAATTGAACCTAAATTCTGTGTGATTTGGGGATAGACATTACTCTTAGTCTCAATGAATCGTCTGGAAAATGGGAATTGTAAATCCTCCTTAGCGCAATTTGGTAAGAACTAAACATTATTTAAGTAAGGCATTTACCACTTAATATTCACAGCTAAAACAGTAGGGAACAAAACAAAATATGTATCTAAGGTTAAATGTGTTTTTTAGATTCTATAAAAATTTGAGGAAAAAACTTTTAAGAGCTACGATGATCAGTTCATGCAAGAACTGAAACATGAAAGAGGAAGGTAGATCTTGAGGATGTTTTCTATAGAAACGGCGGAACTACAAGATCTTGAAACACTTTATGAGAAAGTTAAGATAAAGGATACTGAATTTAATTTCAGAAATGGTGACTCTGAAGGATGGAAGCACATTCAAGTGAAGATGTATGGCATTTTGTTAGGCATATTGTACTTTAGGTGAGAAGACAAAACTAAAAATGTACAGAAATATATCCATGTATATACAACCAATTTATTTTCAACAAAGATGCCAATAATATTTACATTGTGAACGAGACACCTGCTTCAATTAATGGTACTGGGAAAATTAGATATCCATATGCACAATAATGAAACTGGACCTTTATCTCTCTCCATATACAAAAATCAACTTAAAAGACTTAGATATAAAACCCAAAACTATAAACTTACTAGAAGAAAACATAGTGGAAACTTGTTAGGACATTGGAATAGGCAAAGATGTTATGGCTAACACTTCAAAAGCACAGACAACTAAAAATATATGGATAAATGGGACTATATTAAACTAAAAAGCTTCAGCACAGCAAAGGACACAAGCAACAGAGTAAGGGTATGATCTATTGAATGGGAGAAAATATTTACAAGCTATTCACCCAATAAAAAAACTAACACTCAGAATATACAATAAACTCAGACATCTCAACAGTAAAATAAAATAAATAATCCCATTAAAAAGTGGGGAAAGGATATGAATAGACATTTTTCAAAAGAATATATACAAATGGCCAACAAGTGTTTGAAAAAAATGCTCAACATCACTAATCAACAGGAAAATGCAAATCAAAATGAGATATCATCTTAACCCAGTTAGAATAGTTATTGATTATAAAAAGATAAACAACAGATGCTGGTGAGGATATATAGAAAATGGAATTTTTATGTACTGTTGGGAATATAAATTAGAACATCCATTATGGAATATAGTCTGGAGAGTTCTCAAAAAACTAAAAACGAAACCATATATGATCTAGGAATCCCACTATTAGATTTTTAATCAAAGTTAAAGAAATCAGAATATCAAAGAGATATCTACACCCAATGTTCACTGCAGCACTATTTACAATAGCAAACTTATGGAATCAACCTAAATGTCTATTGGTGAATAAATGTATAAAGATTATATACTATACATACACAATATAAAATTATTCTCTTACAAAATAAAAGATTGAAATCACGTCATTTGCAGCAACATGGATGGAACTTCCAGTTATGTTAAGTGAAATAAGCCAGGCACAGAAATACTATTATTGCATGTTTTTATTAATATGTGGGACCAAAAAAAGTTTATTTCATGGAGGTAGAGGGAAGAATGGTAGATACCAGAGGCTGGGAGTGTTGTGGGGTGGGAGATGAAGAAAAATTGGTTAATGGGTACAAACATACAGTTAGATAGAAGGAATAAGTTCCAGTGTTTGATATCAGAGCAAAGTGACCATAGTTAACAACAATGTATTATATATTTCAAAACAGCTAGAAGAGAACACTTGAAATGTTTCCAACACATAGAAAAAATAAATATTCAAGTTAATACTCTGTATCCTGCCTTGATCAGTACAAATTGTATGTACATAACAAAGTATCATATGTACCCCATAAACATTATGTATAAATATTATGTACAAATATGTATCAACATTAAAAATTTTAAATGAAAACAAATAAATTGATATCAAATACATTAAAAAAATAAAAAAGAAAGTTAGGCATACTGTAATTTAGGTGAGGAGAAAAACTAGAAAAATTAATTTAGTAGTTTTCAGCAGAGATATGACAATTGAAGAATGAGTTCCCCTAGGGATAGGATTTTGAGAAAGAACAGAGGTCCAAAATAATTTTAAAAGTCAACAAACATATAACATTTTTTGCTCTTTTTCTATTAAGACCTAGGTCCATATTCCCTTGACAACGGTGAGAAATATGAAGAAGAGTCTACTTTCAGGAGACAAATGTCGTTGCCTCCTTCAAATCCTACCTGGAAAACAAAGATACAAATCTAATTCCACTTTAACTAATATACTTGTAAAAAACAAACTTCATTTATGGATAGGCTAGGTACGTCATTTTTTGTTTGTTTTTGTTTGTTTGTTTGTTTGTTTGTTTTTGAGACAGTGTTTCACTCTGTTGCTTGGGCTAGAGTGCTGTGGCATCAGCCTAACTCACAGCAACCTCAAACTCTTGGGCTCAAGGAATCCTCCTGCTTCAGCCTCCTGAGCAGCTGGGATTACAGGCACGTGCCACTGTGCCTGGCTAAGCTACATCTTTTATAATACAATTTCTCCCCCAAATATTTTATCACTTTAGTATATGATACTTGAATAGTAAAATATCTTTAATTTCAGGTAATGTATACTTTCTAGAAAAGTTCAAGATAAAGTAAAAAAAAAAAAGGAAAAATGAACTTTAAACAAAAGAGAGAGTATTTCCACATACAAAAATCAGCATTTCTATATGCCAAAAGTAAACAGTCAGAAAAAGTAAACAAGAATGTAATACCATTTATAATAGCTACAAGTAAAATAAAATATGTAGCAAGAAGTGAAAGATCTCTACAAAGAAAACTATAAAACATTGACGAAGAAAATTGAAGAGGACACTAAAAAGGGAAAGATATTCCATACTCATGGATTGGAAGAATCAATATTGTTAAAATGTTCATACTACCCAAGCAGTCTAGAGATTCAAAGCAATCCCCATCCAAATATCAATGACATTGTTCACAAAGATAGAAAAAATAATCCTAAAATTTACATGAAACCACAAAAGACTCAGAATAGCCAAAGTCATCATGAACAAAAAAGAACAAAACTAGAAGAATCACATAATCTGACTTCAAATTATATTACAGAGTTATAGTAACCAAAACAACATGATATTAACATAAAAACAGACACATAGACCAATAGCACAGAATAGAGAACCTAGAAATAAATCCACACATCTGTAGTAAACTTATCTTTGACAAAGGTGCCAAGAACATATAGTGGAGAAAGGAGAGTCTCCAATAAATAGTTCTGGGAAAACTGGATATCCATATGCAGAAGAATGAAACTAGACCCTTATCTCTTGTCATATAAACAAATCCAGTCAAAATGAATCAAATACTTAAATATAAAACCTTAAATTATGATACTACTAAAAGAAAACATTGGGGAAATGCTTCAGGACATTGGCCCAGGCAGGGATTTTTTGAGTAATATTTCCACAGCACAGTCAACTAAAGCAAAATTGAACTAATGGAATCACATTAAGCTAAAAAGCTCTGTACAGCAAAGGAAACAATAAACAAAGTGAAGAGACAACCCACAGAATGACAGAAAATATTTGCAAACTACTTATCTTATAAGGGACTCATAACTAGAATGTATAAGTTGGTCCAACAACTGAATAAGAAAAGAATCAAATAGTCCAATTAAAAAATAGGAAAAGGATCCAAATAGACATTTCTCAAAAGAAGATATACCAATGGCCAAATGGCGTATGAAGTATTGCCCAACATCTTTAGTCATCAGAAAAGTGGAAATCAAAACTACAATGAGAAATTATCTCACCTCAGTTAAAATGACTTTTATCAAAAAGTCAGGCAATAATGAATGTTGGTGAGGATGTGGAGAAATGGAAACCCTCATACATTAATGAGGGGAATGTAAATTAGTGCAACCACTATGGAGAATAGTACACAGGTTTCTCAAAAAAAAAAAAAAAAAACAAAACTGAAAATAGAACTACCATATACCCAGCAATCCCACTGCTGTGTATATATCCAAAGGAGGGAATTCAGTATATCAAAAAGATATCTGCATTCCCATGTTTATTGCAGAACTATTCATAATAGCTAAGATTTGGAATCAACCTAAGTGTCCATCAGTGAATGAATGGATAAAGAAATTGAGGTACATATACACAATGGAATATTATATAGCCACAAAATAATAAAATCATACCATTTATAACAACATGGGTGGAACTGAGAATATCATGTTAAGTAAAATACACCAAGCACAGAAAGACAAATCTTAAAAAAAAAAAAAAAGAAAAAGAAAAAGAAAGAAAGAACAAATCTTGTATGTTCTCACTCATATGTGGGAGCTAAATATTAGAATAGAACAATTGATCTCATGGAGCTAGAGAGTAGAATGATGCTTACCAGAGGATGGGAAGAGTAGCGAGAAGAGGGGCATAAAATGGCAGTGGCTAACAGGTGCAAAAATATAGTTAGTTAGATAGAATGAGCAATATTTTAAAGCACAACAAAATGACATTAATTAATGATAAGCAGGCGTCCTCAAACTATGACCCCCGGGCCACATGCGGGTGTTTTTGCCAGTTTGTTTTTTTACTTCAAAACAAGATACGTGCAGTGTGCATAGGAATTTGTTCATAGTTTTCTTTAAACTATAGTCTGGCCCTCCAATGGTCTGAGGGACAGTGAACTGGCCCCTTGTTTAAAAAGTTTGAGGACCCCTGAGTTATGGTATACTTAAAAATTGCTACAAGAGTGGAATTGAATGCTCCTACCACAAAGAAATTATGAGTGTCTGAGATAATGAATACCCCAATTGCGCTGATTTGATTAATTCACATTGTATGCTTGTATCAAAACATAATATGTACCTTCTAAAATATACAACTATTATTATATGTGCCATAATTATTAAAATGAATTTCAAAAAGAGAATGTATAGCAATACATGGTCCTAAATTATAACTGAAAATAAATTTATCAAATCTTATATTGCCAGTTTTTGATCAAAAGTTATATCTGATGTAGATGATTCCATTTTCTTATAGATTCTTAATCAGCAACCAATTATGGTTGGAGATAGTCATGTTTATATTCAGTGTTTTCCCTTTAGGGCAAGTTATGTCTTTGAGTTGTGGATTTTATAAGGATCAATATAAACAAATGCTCCATTCATGATTATTTGTTTTAAATTGCACAAATAATTTTACCTTTAGGTCACATCCCCAAATATATACAATTTATATTAAATAAAATTTTAAAACCAACAACAAAAGGTAATGAGGACTAGTCATTTTTTTTTTCAGTTTTACCATGTCTGTTAATATCTTTAACTATTTTCAAGTTTAAACCGAATTCTCAATAGATTTTTTTGTCATATTGAAGACAGTTGCCTCAATATACTATTTTAATCATTTTTCTCATCTCATAAACTTAATATGCACATTCTCATAAATTTGTTTTCCATAATCCTTTCTTGCTATTTGCCCTAAATACCTGTTATTTTTCCTAAATACCTGTTTTTTTTCCCCTATATAATTGTTTTAAGGAAGAAGAAAATAAATTATGTTAAGAAGAAAGGGTAATGGTCAGTATTCAGACTTAGATCCCAAGTACTTGCACTCATTTTTGAATACACACACAAAATGAAACTTACTGGGTATTTAGTTGAATCATTGCTACTCAACCACATCTGTCCTGCATTTTGAAGACCAGAGAGCAACAAATGCACAGGAGGGTAAAATTCAAGTATGTTCTTGTCAGACTCCCTTATTCTTGCATGAAGATGTCAAATATAAAGTCTGATCAGCTGACCACTCAAGTACATGCAACAGAAAATAGGACTTGGTATACCTCTGGGTGAGTGTAACCAAAGTCATTGCAAATTAGTTCTTATAAAATGGTCAGTTTAGAGAGACAATGACACTTTCGATAAGGTATTCAATTTCTCCATTCTAATAAATATAGAATATCCTATTTTAATACTAACAATGTAATCCTGATAATATGCAATGCATTTAGGCTTATGGTTGTAATCTTTTGTTTCCAGAGATCTAAAACATATTAAATAATTCCAAAATACATTTTGCATTTTCAATACCATAATATTTATTTCTGGGATTTTTATACATCATTTCTTCACATTTGGAAACAAAAATAGTTTACTTAAATTCATTGAGTCTTAGATTGAGGAAAAAGTTTACAAGTTTAATCACACCTAAGGATATCCTTTTTTTGAATAGTCTTAATTGAAATATGTTTATTAGATGTCCTAATTATGTAAAACCTATACTTTTTTGTCACTAATATCAGAGCTTGCTCTTTTTCCATTTACTACCTTTTTTTAAATTTAAAAGTATGAAATAAATTCAAGAAAATATCGAAATGTGGTAGTTCCTCAATTAGTAGGAACCTCAATTGTCATTGGTAGGTAGCACTTGCTAGCTCAGTTTATGATTGCTTAGAATATTCTTTCATTTGCTAATATTCAGAAGTATAGATTGGAATAAGGTGATTTGGGGTGTCAGGATATAGGAGAAAGTGTAGGTGAGCCAAAAATTGAAAACAGAAAGGTTAAGCATTCCAATATATATACTTTGATTAAGCCAAATAAGCAAAACTCTCATCTTAAAATGCCATGGTTTAGACCTGTCACAAATTAACTACATTGAACTACTCCTTCGGACTTTTTGTTGGTTTTGGTTCTACATTGAGAGGACAAATCCATGGCATTCATTGCCTTAGATACTATAACAAGGTGATATGATATTGTTTACTTGTGTTTTATACATAAAGACCCATGAAATAAATATATTTAAACTCAGTACAAAGAACTGGTGTAAGTTTTCTTGACAACTGGCTTGATGTTATCTAATGAACACTAGGAATTATATAACAAAGTCTGACTTTTCATTAGGCAGAGGCTACTAGAAAGCTTAGAACAAAATTTGTGGTCATAGTTTTCCAACATTCAGAAAATCATATCATCAGTGTTTGTGTTAGCATCAACTTTAGTTTCTTCTAATTTTATTTCATATTTATTCTCATCTTCCTTTCTCTCTTTGTCTCTCCCTGACACTTTTCTCATATGCTCATTTCAAATGTTAATCTATTTTATGATGTATAGATTTATGTAAGCTCTAAATTCTTTTTTTTAGTCACTGAGGTAATCATGCATAACAAATAAATAGAGTTCCTTGCTAATGCATTGAATGATGTTTACTTAGTATTTACTGTTTTATAGGCAGTGAGGTAACTAGTATGAGGCCATATGTTAACTGGTTTGTAACATTAAATGAGTCTTAGTTAAATGGTTGGCAAATAGACACAGATAGTTCTATAACAAATAGGAAAAAGAAGATATAAAAGAGAATCTAATGTACCATATGGGGTTTCAGAGATTAGGGAAAGTGTTATTAGCTAGGGCAAGCCAATGAGTGTGGGGAAATTCAAAAAAGTCCTTATGATATTGAAAGTATCAGACCTAATCTTTAAGGAGTGGTAGGATTTAAATATTAGCCCTGTAATGTATGGCAGTGGTCCTCAACATTTTTGGCACCAGGGACTGGTTTCATGGAAGGCAATTTTTCCAGGGATCTGGGGGAGGGTGGATGGCAAGCAATGTGGAGAGGCTATAAATACAGACAAAGCTTTGCTTGTTTGCCTGCTGTTCACCCCTTGATGGGCACAAGGGTTCTTAGCAGCTCATGAACTTGTACCAGTCAGTGGTCCTGGGTTGGGGACCACAGATGTATGGAATATAATTTTGTGAATCTGGTGGGGTTTCAAATGAGTTTGCTTCCCCAAATTTTAAGTTACATTTCTTGTAGTATTAGCCAGTCCAAATTTCTTAAGCTTAGTAAGAGAAATAAATTTCTCCTCACAGATTTGCAGGGGTAATGTTCCTAACATCAGCAAATAGAATAAGTGATTTTCTTTGTTGGGGTTTTGTATTTGGTTTGTTCAGGTTTATTAATTAAATTTGTCTAGCATTTATTTATTTATTTCTGTCCGTCAAAAATGCTATAGACTACGAAGGATGCAAATATAATAAAAATATAAAAACTCCAAATATTCATATAGAAAATTACATACTATTTTATGTTTATTGTCTTAAAGGACCATTTGAAGTACAATAATTTAAATCAATAAAAGATATAAGAAAAAAAACACACAAAACCTTATGATGTCATTCTGTTGTAGTTGTATGATTGCAAAATAAGGAGAAAATAAGAAGTATCATTTAATTTCTTATGTTTTAGTACAGGGCATCATAGGCCCAGAAATTAAGAGGATAGTGTATTAAACAAGAAAATAAAAAACAAACAAACAAAAACTATCTGCAAAAGTGAAGACTTGCATTCTGAAAACCACTGCGACTACCAGTGATAATCAGACCCTGCCGTACTTAGTGGTTTAGCACTTTACTTTTTTAAAATACATTGTCATAGGTTTTGTTCTGGAATAATTTCTTAATCAAGATTTATTCTGACTTTGAGATTTTTATACATAATTTTTCTAGCTTTTTTTTTTTTTTTTTTTTTTTTTTTTACAAATGAGAAGTCAGAATTTGCTACGATTGCCTTAGTCATATAATATTAGCCACTTTAGCTTAAGTCTGTTGTACCCTAGTGCACTATAATGCACTATGAATTTTATTTGGAAATGCTTTTATTGTTATTTTCTGGGAAAAATACAATTGAAGGTAATAAGAATATTTTCTGCTTTTTTGTTTAATCAATTTTGCTTTTTCTTATATCAAATAGCTCTACCTTTTTGTTAGTTTTTGGTTTTTTGTACTTCTAATTGAAAAATTTCTTCTTGTTTAATTCCAGTTCAAATTATATATACTTTTCTTGTTGTTTATTATTATTGTTCCAGGAAAAGGATAGTTTTGGGACCTTAAATATAATTTTATGTTGACGTTAGCAAAGTGAGAGTAAGAAAAACAAGTTTGTAAATAATTAAATCATCATACAAATAAAATTATTTCTTTAGAGAATAAAAACACAAAGGAGGAAAGTGATCCCGCGATCCCCTTACTGGGTATTTTCCCAAAGGAAAAAAGACATTCTATAAAAAAGACACCTGCACTAGAATGTTTATAGCAGCACAATTCATAATTGCAAAGATGTAGAAACAATCCAAGTGCCCATCAATACGAGTAGATTAATAAAATGTCATGGAGTACTACTCGGCCATAAAAAAACTGTGAACTACCTCTTGTATTATCCTGGATGGAGTTGGAGCTCATTCTACTAAGTGAAGTATCACAAGAATGGAAAAACAAATACCACATGTACTCACCATTAAATTGGTACTAATCTGATCAATACTTATGTATATATATATGAAAGTAACATTCATTGGGTGTCAGGCTGGGGGTTTGGGGGAGAGACAGGGATGGGTAAACTCATACCTAATGTATGTGGTGTGTGCTGTCTGGGGGATGGACATACTTCTAGCTCTGACTTGGTAGTATAAAGGCAATTTATGTAACCAAAGCATTTATACCCCCATAATATTCTGAAATTTTTAAAATAAACAAAAATGACATAAAGAATCTCATAAAAAAGATAAAGAGGGTCACTATTTATAATTTTTTTAAATATAATTTTAAAACATTCATTTTAAATAAGACTTTTGTAAGGATAGTTCTATGGGTTGTATTTAGTTGTGGAACTTGTTTTTTATTGCAAATGATAAAGGAAAAGTCAAGATAGTAGTGTTATTCTTACCTTTGGTTTTTCTTCTGGAACAAAGATAGGCAAAACTTTATGGTTTACTTAAGCAGCTTCAAATATACTTGATTTTATGTTTCAATGAAAACATTCAAAATAAAGGTCATACCTATGGCAATTTCATCATACTACTCAGATGTATTAGAAGCTTCAGCTCTCCTGTATTATTTAGTGAAGAGAATATCACTGCCTTGAAAAAGTGGTACAGTGTTGCCAGACAAGTTGGTCTCAAAATATGTTCTCCTATTACCTTTGGCCCTTAATGCATTACCTATTTTATTATTATAATAATAGGGAGATTGATAAAAATCAATACTTATAGAGAAAATATAGATGAAGGAAACAACCAAATATACTTAGGCTGAAATAAAAGGCAAAGAAGGAAACATAATATTGGGATATGATGAACTGTATTTGTGGCTTTCTCAAGGAACTATTTGTATAAAGAAAAAAATATAAATAAACATACAATAATTATTTCTACTGGTTTACTTTTAAGATTTAAAATAGGGATGTGAACTATATTGGTTTCTAACAAATTCCCTTTCACATATTGACTGTTCTAACAAAAAGCAAAAACCAAAACAAACACCATAAATAAACAAAGTAAGGCGATAGATAGGGAGAACTGGATTTAAGATGTTTACCTACTAAGTCTTTAGGATAATAGAGTTAAATATTATTCTATTTTATTTTTTTTAAGACTTTCAATGTGATGTCCTATTACTCTATTTTAATTATAGTCTCTTTCTCTCCACCACTAAGTTGCATAAGGCAAAGTACTGTCCTTTTTACTATTATGCCCCTGGTGCCTAGAACAGTACCTGATATAGGGTAGTTGCTAAGTAACTCCTAAATATATAAATAAATTTCAAACACAAAATCTATCTCACAAAAATTATTTTTCAAAACAAATAGCCCCTCAGAAATCTTCAAAAGAGAATTGAGATTGTATATTAGCATAATGTATTCTTTTAAAAAAAATACACTCACTATATAAAATGTTTACAACCTGAAAAATTAGGCCAGGCGCAGTGGCTCACGCCTGTAATCCTAGCACTCTGGGAGGCCGAGATGGGTGGATTGCTCGAACTCAGGAGTTCAAAACCAGCCTGAGCAAGAGCGAGACCCCATCGCTGCTAAAAATAGAAAGAAATTAGCTGGACACCTAAAAATATATAGAAAAAAATATTAGCCGGGTATGATGGTACATGCCTGTACCAGCTACTCAGGAGGCTGTAGTCCCAGCTACTCGGGAGGCTGAGGCAGAAGGATTGCTTGATCCCAGGAGTTTGAGGTTGCTGTGAGCTAGGCTGACACCACGGCACTCACTCTGGCCTGGGCAACAAAGTGAGACTCTGTTTCATAAATAAATAAATAAATAAAATAAAATAAAAAATTAATTTGGTTGATTTTCTCCCTCACTTTACTAATTCACTTACTAAATTAAATATTTAATCTAATTTAGAGGAATAAAGAATGCAGAAAAGCTATAGCTGAAGTTTTTGAAAAGGCTTTATGTTTTCATTAATATGGCAAGTACTGGGCAAAATGTAAAGAAAAAGAACAATGACTTAAAGAAGAATTTATAGAACTTCTCTGTATACTTATTTTATGACTCTTCATAATCACATTCCAAAGTTGAAACTAAGGTGATTCCATTTTATCTTGAAACAAAACTAATCTGTCAAAATATTATAACTACCTTGATAGTAGTATAGTTCTCCCATTCTATTTACCTGAACTAATATCAACAATTTATTATTTGACTTTTACTTTTTTCAAACAGAAAATATTTCATTCTGGGTTAGATTTCTTTTATTATTTTGGGCACCTTTCATCTCACATTAAATGGTATTTGTCCAGGAAAAAACGATATAAATTTATAATCATAAAACCAAACAACATTTTTAAAAAGGACAAAAAGCAATAATTTTGACTTTGAATGAGTCATTTATGTAGGAAGCTAAATATTGATGGTATTTTTTACACATTGTTAAATATATTTCTAGCATTTTTTCTTCTTTCTTTCATTCTTTTAGAGATAAGATTTTGCTTTATTGCCCAGGCTGGAGTGCAGTGGCATGATCATGGCTTACTGCAACCTTGAACTTCTGGGCTCAAGTGATGCTCCTGCCTTAGTCTCCTGAGTAGCTGGGACTACAGAAACTCACCACCATGTCTGGCTAATTATTTTTAATTTTTGTAGAGACAAGGTCTCATAATTTTTGCCCATGCCGGTCTAGAACTCCTGACCTAAAGTGATCTCTCGCCTCAGCCTCCCAACGAGCTAGGATTATAAGCATAAGCCACCATGTCTGGCCTATAGTATCTCTTTATGAATAATCTAATTAATTTATTGTGCAAATCTATTTTAGATTGTGATGATCTATTAACTTAATCAAACAGTCAATTTATTTCTACAGCTCTATTTCCTTAGATATGTATGTAATCTTTAATAAGTCTCTAAATCATATAGATTAACAAGATTCCACTGAGAATTTAGTGAAGACAAATCTCTTGTCTTTTACATTACATTAAATGATGACATCTGAGCTCCCATTCTAAAATCAGAGTCTATAGCTAATAGACTATAATATCTATGAAAGAAATTTAACTTGTTGCTAGAAACCTAATTATAAAGAAATCTCTAGGACCAGATTATTACATGGTAAATTCTAAGAAACTTTGAAGAAAGAAACATTTTCGATAGTACATAAAGTTTTTCAGAATTTAGAAGAGGAAGAAGCATTTCTCAGTTTATTGCATGACATCGGCATTACCCAGATACCAAAATCAGACAAATATATTACATAAAATAAAGAGAAATGGACCAATATCCTAATGAAAAAAGACACAAAAAAGCCCAAGAAAATACCAACATTATGTTAAATATATATGTAAATTATATATAAAAATATATTATGACCATGTAGGATTTATTCTGTGAAAGCAAGACTTTTTAAAAAAGTATTTGTAAACCAATTAAAGAAATTCACCAGTTTAACAGAGTAAAGAAGGAAAGTCATTTGATTATCTCAATACATACTGAAAAAGCTTTTAAGAAATTCAACATTAATTTCAGCAAACTACGAAGATAACTTCTTCAAATTGATCAAGAGTATCAATTTGATACAAAAACAACCCTACAAATAACATTATTCTTAATGGTAAATGATTATAGAGTTCCTCTTTGTACAGTCACAAGGCAAGAATGACTGCTCAAGTCACCCATATTAAACATAGTCCTAGAGGTCTTAGCACAATAAGACAAGGAAAAGAAATAACAAACAGATTGAAAATAAATAAATAAAACTTTATGAGCAGACAACATGGTCATTCACGTAAAAATCTCAGTGATTATACAAAATGGTACAGGAACTAATATGTGAATTTAGTAAAATTGTAGAACACAAAGTCAATGTAAAAAATTCAACCATATTTCTATAAAATAACAGTTAAAAATTCAAATTTAAATTAAAAAATATCATTTATACTAGCATCGCAAAACATAGAAACACTAAGTTAAAAATCTTAGAAAATAGACAAGATCTACATGTTGAAAACTTATGTGAAAGCAAAGAAAACCTAACTACATGGGAAGATATGCCATGTACATGGATTTGAAGATTCAATATTACTAAGATATAAAATCTGTCCATACTGATCTATAATTCAATACATGCACAAGCAAAATCTCAGCAGGAATTTTTGGTAGAAATCTTCAAGCTGATTCTAAAATGTATATTGAGAAAGAACTCCAATTGGCAAAGCAATTTTGAAAAAAGAACAAAGCTGGAGTGTGGACCCTGAAGTCTTAAAGAATTACTCTAAAACAGGAGATAGTATGGTGTTTGAAAAATGTTAGACATATAGATAATTGAAACAAAATGGGGTCCAGAAATTGACCTACACACACACACACATATATATAATATATATATATATAAAATGTATTTTCAGGGGTGGTGAAAAGCAATTTGATGGAGAAAGAATAGCTTGGGTTTTTATTTTAACACATGCTGCTGGGATAGTTGTAAATCTATGTGCAAAAAATAAACTTTGCCAGATTTTACATGGTACACAAAAAATAAGATAAAAAAGAATAAAGTCCTAAAACTATGAAACATCTAGGGAAAAAAAAGTAGAAAAGATCTATGACCTTAGGTTTGACAAAGATTTCATAGATGTGAACCAACAACAACATAAAAGAAATATTAGACTTTAAAAAATTAAGAACATTTATTCTTCAAAAGATTTCATTTGGAGTATGAGAAACTAAGTAACAGGACATAAAAATTTATATTGTCTTTGCAAATTACAGTCTCAGTAGGAATTTTTTTGTACATATCTCCAAACTAATATAATCACATTATGTATGGTATAAATAATCCATACACAATCAACTATGTAAATATGTCTTAAATATGTAAATTTATCTACAAATCACATATGTGAATATCTTATATAGGTATATTATATGTATTTAATTATATATAATTATTAAATACATTATGCATTGTGTGATAATATTACATATAATATATAAAATATGCAGCTATACCCCCCCTCCCTCAGATATGTAATCATATACAACTACATGCATATTTTTCTTTGTGGCCTCATTGTGATAAATTCTACATCAAAAGCTGAGAAGTCCCTTTGATTTAAAGTTTCAACTTTTTACATGTACAGAGAGATTTTAATCTCTACCTTTCCTATTTAACATCCACTCTGTGAGTAATTTTATACCTTTATCTTTTCCCTCTGAATTCTAGAGAAGCATCGTAGTTGTTATTTTGTATTTTTTGGTTTAAATTAGACAGTACATTGCACCTTAAATTTTTAAACTATTGATTATTATAAAAGTATTTTCTCTTCTAATGAGTTGTTTCTGCAGCTTGATTCCTCTAATTTTATCGAATTTTTATTAACCATGGTGGTTTTCAATTGGGTTTGTCATAAACAGTTAACTAAATCAGTAAGGAAACAGATATAATAAAATATCTACTATAAAAAACTTTGGGAACAAATATATTATTTTTGTGATTAAATGAATACAATTAGAATAAAAGTCAAAGTTCTACTTAAAAAAATAAATTTGCCAGTATAAAAACTAAAGATAACCATAACAACATTCTTTAAAGAGGATGCATGTAACAATTTAACAAAAGTACAGTCAATAAAAAGTTCAAACCAAGGTAACAAATTTGGAAGGTAGACAAGTTCATTTAAATATGGGTTAATGTTCTCAATTCTAAGATAGATTATCAAAAACTTATTTTTATCTTGATAATGTTAGATAAAGTTTCTTTCTCAAAGCAATGTTGACCTCATAGTAGTGGAAATATAACTTTAATCCTGATAACAAACAGTTCAGGTTAAATTCTTAGCATTTGTAGATGGGAAAATTTATTCTTTTTCTTAATATATTTTTCTAAATATTTTAGTCAGAAATTGGTAGGACATTTTTGTAAACTTTTAAAAACCATTTAAAATCTTTATATTCAGTTCATGTTCCTTTAAGTTTTTATTTACTGGCAGGTTTCTGTGAATCATATTGTTTCATCATTTTTCTTTTAGGTAAATATTTTCTTTTTCATTGTCTTAAGTAAAAATAATTTGTGGGAAGAATTTTAATTCTCACAATATATTTATGGGTATGGGTTAACATTTTTCCTATAGAATACCTCCCAACATTCAAACTTCATAGAAAGTACATATTTCATTGCATCACTAAAAACTTGATTCAATACATTTTAATCAGCAAATAGATTATTAACAATACATTTATTGAATAAGGTAAATAACAGAAGAGAGTACATCATCCATTATCTAATGGGTGTACACTACTAAACATTGTTTGGACAATTAAATGTAAAGCTGATACTAAAAGTAAACTGAAATTTTTTTGTAGGACAGTAGAGACAGATAATTAGTATTTGTGCCTGGAAATGGTTACATCTTAGCTTTTTCTAGGCTTTTATTGTGGAATGTTGTGTCAATCTAGATGGGAGCTAAACAGGGTTTCAATTTTGTTGTTGCTATGAATACCCAAATTATCCCAATAGTTTCATATTTCTCTAAAGTTACCTGCAGTTTGAAGGAGGGATAGTGAGCAGGGGTGGTTGGCTCACAGAGGTGTTGTTTTCAATGTCTACTGACCTCTAGCTCTAGGTCCTTTCTTTTACTCTGTGCCTCAGGGGTCTCTTTCCATGATCTTGTCCATTTCTTTAACCATAGACTGCTGTCTACTGTTTCTCAATGCTCTTTAGCTAGTCTGGTAGGGAGTAACATTCTCTGTTATTCTGGTTTAGCCTTCATTTTAGCAGGTCCCATGTCCTTGAGTCTCAAGGGTGTGGCCTTCTCTGCGGTTCAGCCCCATACCCAGAGGTAGACAGACCCTCCTAGGAGTGCAGTTTAAAGACACATTCCTATCCTTTTCCCAAGAGAAGAGGATTTTTTTCCCTGTTTCATGCTTTTAGCTTCAATAGGTAGATAGGTCTTCACCTGAGCCCTAAGGACACCAGGTTCATTATATTTTCCCAGAATCATAAAACCTTTTCTGTAAGGAGGAGTTAATAGGAGCAGGTGGGATATTGTGCCTTTCTTGCAGTAACAGTCATTTCTTTCCACTAAACCTGCCTCATAAGGGAAGATTTCTCAACTCTCTCCACTCAGTGTCTAGTCTTATTCATTAGAAGACCTTGTGAGTGGGTGAAAATTCCCCTGTGTCTTTGGCTCCCAGACTTTCCATATTTTCGTTGATAGTGCACTCTCAGCCTTTAGCAATCCATAACAGTATTCTCAGCACTCTCCTTACTGGCTTGTATAGCACTGGTATCCATCTGCTCCAAATGGTGGAGCAAATGCGCATATCCTGTGTCTCTGGGTTCTTCTAGATTTCTTTAGATTTTGAGTTAATGGGTTTACTGTGACCTCAACTGTCTGATATGGGTATAAGATAAGTTGTGTCTTCAGAGTATCCAATTCTTTTGTTGTTATAAAAGTGATACTATTACGATCTTTCTAGTTTTCTATATTTTGCACAGAAGCCAGAATTTAGACATTTTGAAATATGAGTAAAACAAACTACGTTTTGAGGAATCATGTTGCCCAAACTGACCTACCAAAAAAGTAGAAATTCTTAACTCAGTATCAGTGGAAGAAACTGATATATTATTCCCTCTAAAACATGTCTCAGTGTGATGAGTTTTCGGTTTTGTGCAAGCAGTCTAGCGGTTGTCCAAAGCAGATATTTTCTGAGGTATTTCCCTCCCTTAGGTGGGAAAGATTGAAAAAATTAATTAGATACATGTATTATGGGTGACATACACACAGAATGTTCCTGGATTAGATTTTCTTTTAATATAATTCAAGTAATGTATTCTAAACCTAAAATGAATTTCAACTATTAGACTCTATATTTTAGCTACAGATTCTCAGATATTCTAGGGGAAAAAATTACAATGTTAGTATTGTAACCTTTGTTTTGCATATTCTGAAAACATCAGGGAAGTTTACTAACAACGTAATATGCCTCCACTATGGCCTGTATTCTCATTTTAATTGGATAATTTTCCTATTGTCTCATAAAAAGTCTAATAAGTTGAGACTTTGGCACATAGTACACAGTCTCACAGACTTTATGAAACAGTGATTGTAGAAATGGGAAATATCATTTATCCATGTATCCACCCTAATGCAGAGTTGGCATTTGGTAACATATCAATAGGTTAGAATGATCATAAAAATCTCAAAATATGGTGAATATGAATATTAGAGCTGAAAGAGGTTTCTTGGTTCAATTGTTGTTCATTGGCTTGGAAAATATATGAGTTAAAAGAGCCATTGAGCCCATATTTTCCTCCTAAAAACTATGTTTCTTGAAACTATTGCAGATTTGAATGGATACTAAAATGAGCCTTAGAAGATGTTTCATCTAATCTTGATTGAAGGCTTAGGTCATGTGTTGGAGATACTCACTCATAGAGATTGCTTTATTATTTTCAAAATATTTATATTTAAATTTATTTAAAATTCACTTTTAGTTACTGCAAGTTAATTAACAAATATCTTTTCAATTTTCCTACAGGTATGAAAGAATAAAAAACTGAGTTTTTAGTCCATGTTTCATTGAGAACTTATCAGCATTGTTAAAACATTTACATAATTAGAATTAAAAATTATTTTCACAGAATCCTATGAACACAGAGTCCTATGCAGTTTTTACTGATTATCCTTAATAATATAAAATTACAGGAATTTAAAAGGCAAGTTTGTAGGCTGGTTTCAAAGTTCTCAACTTATTTGCCAATGAAATAGGTCTTTAAGTTTCTAGTAAATATTTAATTAAAAGCAGATAAATCTCACAGTGCTAGGAAAATTAGCTTAATTTCAGAGCAGCTCCTAGTCACTTTATTTTTATTTATCTTAACAGTTGTTTGTGAAAATTCTGTTTTAGGAACTTATAAGTTAATAGCCACTACAGAGAAATCATGGCCTGTTTACTTCAAATTTCTTACTATATTTAGCCTTCTATTTTATTAGCTATTTCCAATATGTGGATGAATATTTCCTACTCTAAAAGTGGAATTTCCTATAATAAATACCATAGAATATAATATGGAAATAGGGTAAAGAAGATTATTAACAAGTTGGAAATTTTAGGACTGTGTTCAGGAATGAGATGTACTTTCAATATTTACAATGATAATTATAAAAATTGTTTTCAGACATTCATTTTTGTCATTTGTTTTATTTTATGTGAATGTCAAAGAACTAATAGTATTACAAAGACAAAATAAAATTTTCTTTGTACACCATATAAGTGAAATTTACTATATAGCAATCTGTTTTTTTCTATTTGCTCTAGGGAAGATTAAAGGACAGCTTTCAAATATTAACTTATTAGAAGTTCTCTATGTATTTGAAATTAACTGGCTCTTCCTCATCTATCTTAGTCTTCTTGGGCTGCTTTAACAAAATACATAAACTCGGTGGATTATAAAATAACAGAAATTTGTTTTTCACATTCTGGAGGCTGGGAATTCCATGACCAAAGACCTGGCAGATGTGATCTCCAGTAAAGTCTCATTTCCTAGTTCATAGATGGGATGTTCATGTTGTATCTTCTCACAAAGTGAAAGAGATGAGAGATCTTTCTAAGGCTTCTTGTATAAGGACCCTAATCCTATTCATGAAGGGTCCATCCCCATGAACTAATCACTTCTTAAAAGCCCACCTCCTAATACTATCACCTTGGGAGTGAGAATTTCAACATATGAATGTTTGGGGTACATAAACGTTCAGATGTGATGGGGTGTGTTCAGGGTGTTATGACCATAGACTACATAAATATTCAGATCATAGCACCATCCATATTCACAGTTCACATTTCAAGAATGAAGATTTGAGAAAAACAACTGAAACCTTTCTCATCAAATATCATAGCATGAATAAGGTCCCTTTTTCTCATTTTATATTCCATTTTATAATTATTTGTATAGTGACGCTATTAGTCTTTTCAAGATTTTTTTATTTCTTCTTAGTTCTATGTGTTGTGTATGTATGCTTATAGTTTCATGATTCATAAAATACTTAGGAAACTATGTAATAGAAGGTCAAAGATGGTAATAGATAATTCACACAATCCAATTAGCAATCTCTGGATCCATAGTAAGCATGCTTAACATTTCATCATTAGAATTCATAATGGCTGATATCTATTCTTATCATCTGTATTAGATAAGAATCTAACAAGCTCCTCTAATTAAAAGACTCAAATGTTCACTCTTTCATTCAACATTCAGAGGAAAGTGAATGATGTAGGGTAGATAGGTAGCTATGGTCCACCAGGTTGTCCTAGAATCTAGGAGCCTTCTCATTTTTTACTCTACTGTCTCTCTCCTAGGAAATACATGGTCAAAACTGACTTACAGGAACATATGTGTGCTTGGGTCATAGAAAAATATTAAATAGAGGATATGGGCAGGGCAAGAAGTCTCTTCTTAAAAATGTACTGTGAAAGTTTCATGCATGAATTCTGGTTTCATCCCCTTGACTAGAATTTAGTTACATAGCCCAAATTAATAGCATTGAAAGGTTGTAAAATGTAGTTTAGACAGCCACACACCTCATTCAATTTAGGTGATTCTATCATCAAAATGAAGAAAGGAAAAAAAGGAAAAATTGGCTCTGCTGGTGGTCAGAGAGTGACAAACAATGTTTTTAACAAGGCCGCATTGGAGGTGCAACAACTGACTTTTGAATGTGTCGCTGCTTTATTATCGATGATATCCCTAACATGACTTTGCTCCTCCCACTTTCTAAACAAGAATTATGATACCTGGCAACCGTATTACTGAATTGCCTTTGTTTCTGGATATTATCCAATCCAGAGCTAGTCTCCCATTCTCAAACCTCTCTTTGTAGTCACACAGAGCAAGTTTAAGATCTATTAAAAAAATAACAAAAGAAAAACAAGGCAAAACAAACAAACATAAAGTCTTCCACCTTCCTCTAAGACATCCTGCTCTTCCTTGTTTGACTACAATAGTGTTCCTGATCATCTTTGGCTGGTGGGTATTGACAAAGGGGAATTGATATAAGTATACAGTTGGCATTCAGTGCTATATTTTGCTCCATATGAAACATCATATTAATAAATTAAGTAAAGGCAAGGAAAACATTGTCCTTGTTCTCTAAGTGTTTCAATTTCAAATGGCCAATAGAAGCAATCATTGATAGCATTAATATAAGATAAGCTAAGGCAGTACTATAACACAAGTATAAAATACATTGTTATGGAAGCGAAAGGGGGAGAAATTAATGCCCTCAGGGGCAAAGATAAGGATTTGAGAAGTCTCTTTGGAAGAAAAGAGATGTCAACTTGAAATATGGATGCAATTTGCATTAAGAAAGGGCAATCTCACTTCTGGACCAAATAAGCATGGATATCAGTTTAAGAAAGTAAAATGAGTTTAGTAGATGCATATTGAGGGGAATGTGTTGATTATAGGATGTAAGATGGAATGGCAAATTTATAATATAGTTTTAAATCTAAAGTTAAGAAGTTTGGTTTCTCTACCTCTAGGTGGTAAGTTGGAATACCTTACCACCTAGTGTTATTGGAATACTGCACTGGGAATATAATGAGTTTAATCATTTTTGTGGGGAGAGGTAGGTAGATTTAGTTTAAAATTAAAAGAGAAAATTTGAGTAATTTGAGTTTGGAAGACCCATTAAGAAGCAATTATAATAACGCAGGCTTGAAGTTATAAGTTACAGCAGCCACAATAAAGTGAATAGAAAAGGATTACATATGAGATATTGAGAGAAAACACAGAATTAAGTGGCTACATATATAATGCTGAACAAAAAGGAGTTGAAAATATTGAGCTCATGTGACTTGGAGAAAAGTAGAGATATTAACTGACATAGAGAAAGAATGGACTTGATGGAGATGGTTAAGAGTTTTATTTTATGAAAAAGGCCATTCTCACTGGAGTTAAGTGATATCTCATTGTGGTTTTGATTTCCATTTCCCTGATGATTAGAGATCTTGAGCATTTTTTCATATGTTTGTTGGCCATTATTCTGTCTTCTTTTGAGAAGTTTCTGTTCATGTCCTTTGGCCATTTTTTGATAGGGTTGTTTGATTTTTCCTTGCTGATTTTCCAGAGTTCTAAATAAATTCTAGTTATCAACCCTTTATCAGATGTGTAGCTTGCAAAAATTTTCTCACATTCTATGGGTTGTCTGTTTGCTCTCTTGACAGTTTCTTTGGCTGTGCAGAAGCTTTTTAATTTGATCAGGTCCCATGTATTTATTTTTGTTGCTGCTGTGATTGCCTTTGGGGTCTTCTTCATAAATTCTTTGCCTAGTCCAATATCTAGAAGAATATTTCCAACGTTTTCTTCTAGAATTCTAATAGTTTCACACTTAAGGTTCAAGTCTGTTATCCAGTGTGAGTTGATTTTTGTGAGAGGTGAAAGGTGTAGGTCTTGTTTCAGTCTTCTGCATGTGGCTGTTCAGTTTTCCCAGCACCGTTTATTGAATAAGGATTCTTTTCCCCAGTGTATGTTTTTGTCTGCTTTGTTGAAGATTAGTTGGCTATATGAGGATGGTTTTATATCTGGGTTTTCTGTTCTGTTCCACTGGTTAATGTTCTTGTTCTTGTGCCAGTGGAAAGCTGTTTTAATTACTTTAGCCTTGTAGTATAGTTTAAAATCTGGTAAATTGATGCCTCCTATTTTGTTTTCATTGCCTAGGATTGATTTTGCTATACAGGGTCTTCTCTGATTCCATACGAAGTGTAAAACTATTTTTTCTATATCTGTGAAAAATGATGATGGTATTTTAATAGGGATCGCATTGACTCTGTAGGTCACTTTGGGTAGTGTAGACATTTTAACAACATTGATTCTGCCGACTCATGAGCATGGTATATTCTTCCACCTGTTTACATCCTCTGCTATTTCTTTCTTCAGTGTTTCATAGTTCTCCCTGTAGAGGTCTTTTACCTCGTTGGTTAAATATGTTCCTAGATACTTTATTTTCTTTGTTTCTATTTTGAAGAGAAATGAGTGTTTGATTTGGTTCTCACGTTTACTGTTGTTGGTGTATATGAATGCCTCTGATTTCTGTGTGTTGATTTTGTATCTTAAGACTTTATCAAATTAATTTATCCATTCAAGGAGTCTCTTGGTTGAATCCTTGGGGTTTTCTAGGTATAATATCATGCCCTTTATCAAAAAGTCCCCAAACAATAGATGTTGGCGTGGATGCAGAGAAATAGGAACACTCCTACACTGCTGGTGGGACTGCAAACTAGTTCAACCTCTGTGAAAAGCAATATGGAGATACCTCAAATCAATACAAGTAGATCTACCATTTGATCCAGCAATTCCACTACTGGGCATCTACCCAAAAGATCAAAAGTCACTTTATGAAAAAGACACCTGTACTTGAATGTTTATAGCAGCACAAATCACAATTGCAAAGCTGTGGAAATAACCCAAGTGCCCATCAATTGATGAGTGGATTAATAAAATGTGGCATATGTATACCATGTTGTACTACTCAGCTTTAAGAAACAATGGTGATATAGCACCTCTTGTATATTCCTAGATAGAGCTGGAACCCATTCTACTAAGTAAAGTATCTCAAGAATGGAAAAACAAGCACCACATGTACTCACCAGCAAATTGGTATTAACGGATCAACACCTAAGTGGACATATAGGAGTAACATTTATCGGGTGTTGGGAGGGTGGGAGGGGGAAGAAGGGGATGGGTATATACAACCACAAGGAGTAAGATGTGCAACGTTTTGGGGATGGACATGCTTGAAGCTCTTACTTGAGGGGGGAGGGGGGCATGGGCAATATATGTAACTTTAACACTTGTACCCCCATAATACGCTAAAATAATTAAAAAATGATAAAAAAAAGTCCCCAAACAATAAATGTTGGCGTGGATGAGGAGAGATAGGAACACGCCTACACTGCTGGTGGGACTGCAAACTAGTTCAACCTCTGTGGAAAGCAGTATGGAGATACCTTCAAGCGATACAAGTAGATCTGCCATTTGATCCAGCAATTCCACTACTGGGCATCTACCCAAAAGATCAAAAGTCACTTTATGAAAAAGACACCTGCACTCAAACATTTATAGCAGCACGATTCACAATTGCAAAGTTGTGGAAATAACCCAAGTGCCCATGAATTCATGAGTGGATTAATAAAATGTGGCATATGTACACCATGTTGTACTATTTAGCTTTAAGAAAGATTAGTGATATGGCACCTCTTGTATATTCCTGGATAGAGCTGGAACCCATTCTACTAAGTGAAGTATCTCAAGAATGGAAAAACAAGCACCACATGTACTCACCAGCAAATTGGTATTAACGGATCAACACCTCAGTGGATATACAGGAATAACATTTATTGGGTGTTGGGCAGGTGGGAGGGGGAAGGAGGGGATGGGTATACACAAACACAATGAGTGAGATGTGCAATGTTTCGGGGATGGTCATGCTTGAGGCTCTGACTCAAGGGGTAAGGGGGAGCATGGGCAATATATAACCTTAACATTTGTAACCCCATAATTTGCTAAAATAAAAAAAATAAATAAAAAATAAATTTAAAAAAAGAGTTTTGTTTTAGATATACTGAAGGTGAGTTATCTGGAAACTTTAGTCTGAAGCTTGTAAGAATAATCAGATCTGCCGGGCACGGTGGCTCGCGCCTGTAATCCTAGCACTCTGGGAGGCTGAGGGGGGCGGATTGCTCGAGGTCAGGAGTTTGAAACCAGCCTGAGCAAGAGCAAGACCCTGTCTTTACTAAGAAATTAATTGGCCAACTAATATATATAGAAAAAAATTAGCCGGGCATGGTGGCGCATGCCTGTAGTCCCAGGTACTTGGAAGGCTGAGGCAGCAGGATTGCTTGACCCCAGGAGTTTGAGGTTGCTGTGAGCTAGGCTGACGCCATGGCACTCACTCTAGCCTGGGCAACAAAGTGAGACTCTGTCTCAAAAAAAAAAAAAAAAAAAAAAAAAAAGAATAATCAGATCTAGTGACTAAAACTAAGAAGTTATCTGTGTCATGTATCATGATAAGACTGGAGTACTAGCACTTGTATATGTCCATACAAAGAGTAGTTGAGCACTAGTCAGTTCTGATTACACTAGGTTTTGATCACCATTTAAGGTTCTATTTTACTTTTGGGGTTTACAACTTTTTCTGCCTATCATCTAACCAACTCAATTTTGGGGTCATTTTGCTTCATGACGTTTTAATGTTTGTGCAATTTGTATTTTAATACATAATATTTTAAAAGTAGTACTTCCTGTTCAATATAAACAATACATTTTAAGTTCAAATGCTCTTTTATTACATTATATAATTTCTTATGTTGATAACTGAGTGCCTCTATATTGTGGTTTTGTCTGAGTTTACCTTCCAAGCAATTCATGAATATCTTACTCTCCTATTGATGGAGATTCACTTAAGGAACCAGGATTAGGGTGGGAGAAGATGTATAAGAAAGAACAAAAGAAACTGCTCCAAGCAAAGCCCAGCTCATGGCACCAGACAAGGAGAGCAGGATACAAAATAGAAGATAAGAATATTTAATTGGAGAGAACAAATGATATTACTTAAAATATTTCTATACATCAAAGAAAATATAAAGGAGGGCTAATTAAAATTTGGCATAGCCTTATAATTTCAGTCCAAAGATGTTGAAAGCAGGTAAGAATGTTTGCCCTCTTAAAAGAAGAAAACAAACTGCTAACTACTTTTCTTGAATCCATCGGAGAAAAGAAATTGCAGGGAAAACAACCTGAAATTTAAGATTCATCAATGTTGTTGTGTCAATCAACATTTTGTAATTTTTTATTGCTAAATACTTTGCTATTGTATGGATATACCAGGTGTTGACAGACACCTGGGTTGTTTCCAATTTTCAGAAATTATGAATAAAGTTGTTATAGAAATTGATACACAAAATTCACAATCAACTTGTCAATATTTACTTAGTGGGGTTTTGATTTGGATTATATTGAATACATAGATATAATTGTGCAGAATCAATACCCTAACAATACTGGGTTTTCCAATCCATAATTACAGTATGTCTCTCCTTTTATTCAGATCTTCCTTGGATTCTTTCATCAACATTTTTTGGTTCTATTGTGAATGATTACTTATCTATCTATGTATTTATATCTATATCTATATTTTAGTTTCAGTTTCCAGTTGTTCATTGCTATTATGTAGGAACTTGATTGACTTTTGTATATTGACCTTATATCCTGTGACTTTGCTTTTTTCAAATCTTTATACTAGTAGATTTAATGGGATTTTCCACTTATATAATTATGTGGTATATGAACAGAGAGTACACCACTCGTAAATTTTATTACACTGGACTTAGTTCTTCCCATTCAGAGCATTCTAGAGTGATTCTAATCTTATTTTCATAAAATTGTTTTTTATATACTAGAAGTTCTCCTTTATATATCCTTTGAGTCTCATAGTAATCCACAAATATAATTCTTTTATTTTATCTTTAAACTCATATTTATTTTGTGTAAATATGTTATTTTAATATATATTTGTTTGAAAAATGTAGTTTGAAGATTGTATGCAGAATTCAGGTATTGACCATTTCAAAGTTACATTGAACTGTCTTTGTGATAGTAAAACAGCAATAATAATAATTGGCTCTATTGGCCGGTCCAATTCTCATAATTACCCTGTAGATGAATATTTTAATGAACACTTCATAGATAAAGAGACTTAATCTTAAAGAAGTAAACAGATTTGTCCACAATTTCTCAGGCATACATAGTACAGCTGGCATTTATGGTCAGACCTCTTATATCAAATCCATTGTTCTTAAACACTATAGTAGCTTAAACCAGAAGTGTAGTTGAGTCTATACATTTTATGATATAAAAGGGAAAATTTTTACTATATTATTTTTGATAATTAAATTAGTGCTATACATAATACATAGAAAAATAAAATTCTGATTTTATTTATGAATTACTGATCTGTACACCTCTACTTTTATGTTTTATTCTTATGGATTTAATCAGTTCTTTAAACCTAACATTAAAAATGAGACACAGGAGATAAATTTTATTTAATTATTGATTTCTATGAAATATTATCTTCTAATTGTTAGGTCCTGAAAATATTTTACAAATTGTATCTTTAGAATATGTTTCTACTTTCCAGTCAGAATTTTAATTTCACACAATAAGGCAAAACAGTTATTATAGCAATATCCAGATAATGAAAGAAATAATTTTTAAAATAGGAAAAAACAATTGAAATAACTGCTTTTATGTTCTTCAGTCCATAGCCTCTAGAAATCAAGGACTATCTGATAGCACAATTACTAATTAACTTAGATTCCCAGAGAAAAATGTTTATGCAAACTACTTTCAGGTTTAAGGCTTTTAACAATTGCATGTTGAACAGAAGATTATTAAATACTGATAGGCTGGCGAGGGTGCAATAAAACTTTATGAGCAGGTCAATATATATCTGAGCAATTTTCCCTGATAATTATTTTAGCAGCCTTACCCAACGCTGGCACAACATAGCAACATAACAGGCTATGAAATAAGGTAAGTCTATGGATCTTATTTTTTGTTGTCATTTTCATATTTCCAAGTAATTATGCTTTCCTTCATTTATGTTAACAATGTTCCCATCTATCTATCTGCACTTATTTTAAATAGCAAAACCATACATTTTATGTTGCCATTTTAAATATATTGTCAGTCTCTTGTACTAAAATAGGAGAAAATATTTCTATTTTTTTTAAGAAAAAGGAATATTTTCTTTGTCCAGCTCTTTGTTATAGTTTTTGTCAGACTTAGGTAAAATCATAGCTGGTTTTGTTTATTGCTCTATGTGGAAAAATGTACTGAAACATTTTTTGAAAAGTAGAGGATTAAGTATGCTTAAATATAGTTTAAGAAAATCTAATAGGCAGAGTAGAATGTTGCATTTATAAAACATTAACTTTTTCCTGGTAATCTTTTAAAGATTTTTCATCAAGATATCATCTAATAAAGTATTATTCATTTCCATAACAAATATGCAGATAAAGGGTATTAATATACAATTTCCAAAAGTAAATTTGCTTAAAATTACTGTGATCCAAAATGATCACTATAATTACCATTTACAGAATATGAACAATTTTAGTACTGATTTCTTATGTGTACTCGTATGAGTAATTTAATTTCAGTACATTAATTTTGCTCTGATGTTTCTAAATAAAAGAGAGTTTGTTTCATGACAATATGCAGTTTTTAAGGTTTTCCTTAATGAAATGAAAAGCACAATTCTTGTTATTGGCTTCTTACTACCAAAATAGGATATTGCTTTAAATGAGACTTATCCTTATTTAAAGTAGGACATTAAATGTAACCACATCATCTTCACATTAGCAACTGGGTTTTATCTTCCAAACTGCTTTATATATTATCTGTTGATTTGATTAAGTTTAGCTTACATTCAGTTTCTTTGAAGATTACTGATACAATAAACAGCTTCCATATAAGTAAAAGGAAATTATATTCTAAAATTTAATGCTAATCTTCATTCATATGGTATATTAAATATTGAGCTTGTGTTTACTCAATATCAGTCTTTGAACTACTTTCATTATTCTTGCTATTAAACTGTAGCAATCTAATGGAGGTAATTGACATACACATGAATAATTGCAATAGATATGTTATGCGCTGTGGTACAATGGAGAAAGGATTGATTAAGTCTGCCTCTAAGAGTAGTAATGGACTCACAGAGGCCATAACGTTTGAACTGGGCATCAATTAAAATTCACCTAGAAGAGTAGATGGGGAGGATTGAAGCAAGATTGAACAGCACATACAAAGGAGACATGCTATTCAAAAAATACACTTAAGTGTTGGGGCTAGGATAAGGATATAATTCTGAAAATATTTTGGAGGTAAATTCAAAAGACTTCTAGAATAATTGAATGTGGTGGAAAACTATGAGAGAAGGAAAAGAGGTTTTTAGGTTGGAACAATTGGTATGTGAACTGACATAGATAGACACAGGAGGAGGGACCTCTCTGAGACCAAAAAAAGTTTTTTAAACCAGCAATTTATTAAAACATTTACCATAGCAATTCTAAATTCTACCTTTCTCAATATATGCCTTTGAATGAAGATTTATATAAAAACTATGGGATACAGAAAACTCATGAGAACTTGAAAACTAGAAAAAAGGGAAGATGTATAGTCAAAATTAAATTGAAAAGTATGCTTTAAGATAATTATTGTAGAAGGATTCTTCCCAGTTTACATTTGGCTACCTTTTGTATGCTAATTCAAACACATCATGTTGTCTAAGAATAAATACATTTTTTTGATATGAGAGTTTGGTATATTTTATTTGTTGTTTAATAGAGGAACATGGTGATAATGTAGTCCAAAATATTTTTAAATTGAGCAAGAACTTCCAAATATATACTTTCCTTCCAAATATATATATCTGTATTCTTTGCCACAATATTGTTATAGAAGGTAGTGCTGGAGTTGGAGAGATGAGAGTTCAATTAGGAAGACTTGAACTTCTTTACTTCAAAATATAAATTATTCTCTCTTAAGCTTGAATTTCCTAATCGATAAAATGTGAATAACAGGATATCCTTCAGAGTTGTGAGAATTGAAAATCATAGGGCAAATGGAAATTCTTGACTTACAAAATGCTTTCAATTAAAAGAACAGAACACTACTACTTGGAAATATTTTTTTTCCCTCTATATTTTCATCTTAGTGTACTACTGCATCACTAACTCATTCTTTTTACTTGAAATTGCATGTGTTCCTTATTTTTTTTGTCAGTGTGTATTATTTCAGGTTAGTAACTGATAGAGCTGTCTGCAGCTTTGTTTGCATTGTGCTTATTTTAAAAAAGAATGAATATAATTTCATGATAATTGATGGTGATTTACTATAGTTATATATTTTTACATTTTAAATGCATATTCTTTTCTTTCATTAGATGGCAAGAAAGAAATTTAGTGGATTAGAAATCACTCTGATTGTCCTCTTTGCCATAGTTACCATAATAGCAATTGCCCTAGTTGCTGTTTTAGCAACGAGAACACCTGCTGTTGACGGTAAGTAATATTAAAAATACTTAATAAATTATAGTGAAGTTAAGAGAAAGTTACTCTACAATAGTTATTGATTTTTAAAAATAATCTATATGAGACAAAACAGTTATTGAAAGATCTAGACTGTTACAAAATTGCTCCAACTTTTTGTCTCCATTATGTCCCAGTTATTTTAATGAATAGTCATTGTAATTAAGGAATCCACGTGCACTGATATTGATTGCCTTCCCTGCTTAAGAAAGACCCAAGAGGCAAAAGGATCAAGTTGTTAACAAAGGTGGAATGATCGCCTACTATTGCCAACAAGATTCTTCTCAGTAGTGGGAAAGCCTGGGTTTTTGCTCTGGGCTTCATATATTTGCAAAGGAGATGGAGATTTTGGTGAATATTCTTTGTTCTGGCTCAATTTTTTTTTTTTAAGGAGAAAGAGTTTCTATGAGAAAGGCAGGTAGAAGCAAGATGAAAATAGGCTTGAGATGTTTAATTGTTTATTTTTTCTAAATATTGCTATCCTAATTTATCTCAGTGCATACTACTCTGGACTACCGAATCTCTTTTGCATCATTCTCTCTTGACAAAATCAGAATTGTAAAGGATGTTACATACCATCTTTTAGTCTAATTGTTTTTAGCATTTCCTACTGCTGTTAGTCGTTTGTTTTACAGTCTTCCAGCAACTGAGATCTCTCTGTAGTGTGGAGCAATCAGTTTTGTCTTATCCATATCTGATTCCTAGAATGTTCTTTCTATAGAGTTGGGATCTCTTTTTCTTCATTATTCTGGCTTTCTCTTATCTACCTATCAAATTATTCCCTTCAAAGTATCTTCTTCCTCCTATTTTTCTGTTCTCTAATTTGTTGTCTCCTTCTCTACACCTTTTTGTTTACAATCCATGTTTCTCTATTTTTTTTCAGCTATAAAACACAAATGCTAATGTGGCACATATGTATATTTTGTTTCTTTTTAAATCTACACCAAGATCTTCTGTGAATGTA
The DNA here is from genome assembly GCA_008750895.1 of Mirza zaza. NCBI lineage: Eukaryota > Metazoa > Chordata > Mammalia > Primates > Cheirogaleidae > Mirza > Mirza zaza. The sequence goes on along the minus strand of VSMD01031728.1, from coordinate 99,107 downwards.
TTTTATCTGAAGAAACAGGCAACAGGATTCTGCCCTGTCAATTTCTGTATTATTTGGATCTTTTCCTTTTGATAACTAGGGCTCTGGTTTCTGGGTCCTTTTTAATACGAATATGTCTTTCAAATTCTAGCGTATATAGATTCATGTATTCTTTCATGAAGTATTGATTACTTGAAAAGTCTGAAAAAATTAATTTAGTGTCACGTTTTATTTTATTGAGTTTTTTCCCCTCCCAGAAATTAGTCATTCTACTTCAAGTCCAGCTACGACTTCATATCCTTCTGGTTCAGGAAAATGTCCAAATGTCGTAAATGATCCTGTCAATGTGAGAATAAACTGCATTCCAGAACAATTTCCAACACAGGTCTGCAACAAAAGTCCTTAATATTTTTTATGAATATATAAATCATAATTTGTATAATTGTTCAATATTGGATCAATACCTTATTAGTAAGGATCTAGATGTTAATTAGGCTGCATTTGTCTTTTTATTGTAGTTTCATATAAACAAATGATGGATGACAGAAGTTACTTAGCTTGCTTTTCTGTATCTCTGTTCAATTCAAATTAGCAAGTTACTACTTACCCATGCTTAACAAGTTATTGTTAATTTTATAAACTTTTATGAAATTATATCCTCTCAAATCTACTTCTTGATAAAAAGTATAACCTTTGATAATATAGAACATTTGAGAGAGAATATCTCTGCTTTATTAGAGTATTTGTAATGAAGGTATTACAAAAAATATGTGCAAAGGTATATGTAAAAAAATAATACTTTTTTTTAAATTATTATTTTTCATTATATGATGCTTAGGAGGTAAGAAGATCAAATGGAGAAAATTAAGAATAAGTGATTTGATTCATGTAACTCTGAATTGACTCTTTCTTTCACTTCATCAGCCTGTTTGGAAATAAAGTTCACTGAGTGGACAATTCTCTCTGAGTATTCACAGGGAATTGGTTCCAAGATACTTGCAGATATCAAAATCTGTGGAAGTGGATGTTCAAGTCCCTTATAAAAGATGGCATAGTATTTGCATGTAACCTATGCACATCCTTCATATACTTTAAATTATCTCTAGATTACTTATAATACCTAATATAATACAATGTAAATACCTTGCAAATAGTTGTACTACGTTTTTATTTGTATTACTTTTATTGTACTGTTACTTTTCAAATATTTTTTATCCACAGTTTATTGTATCTAGAGATGTAGTGGGCTGAATATATATATTGACATTTTGCAAATATTTGCATTTGCAAATATTATAATATTCATATCTAAATCTCAACTTTGCCACTTTCCCCACCACATAACTAAATGAGCTATAAAATTTCTATTAACCCTATCCCATCTTTGCTACATCATACTTAACACATAATGTTCTGATTAATTTGCCATGAATAATTATAAATAGATGAGATTTTCCTTAGGGCAACATTAGGAATAGTAGGACCTATGACTTACTCATTGATTATAAGTCAAGGAGTGCCAAGGATTGCCAAGAGCCACTAGAAGCTAGAAATGGACAAGGGAGAATTCTTCCCTAGAGACTTTGGAAGCAGCATGGCTCTGCTGACACCTTGAGTTAGTACTTCTAGCCTCCAGAACTGAGAGAGAATAAATTTCTGTTGTTTTAAGATGCATTTTTCATAGATGTTATGGAAGCCTTAGGAAATTACCACAATATGTTTTAAGAGATTTAATGTAAGCCTGTTTTGCTGTACATTTTTTATTTTGTCAAAATGTGATTATACTGTGATTATTTTTTCTCTTGCTTTTTAAGTAGCACCTTTACAATTTCCCAAATTGTTACTTGAATGTCTAATTCTACCTCTTTGTTTTGTACTAACATTTTAAAAAATCTTTTATAAAGACTATGTAAATGATAATGTTTATACAACTATCTCTTTGTATTGCTGGGAATATTTCTATAGTTTAGATAACTAGAGGTAAAATTGCCTGATCAAAAGTCACATACACTTTAGACTCTGATAAGTAATAGACCTCCAGACTGATCATATCCAATTATATTCATGTTCAAAATGGATATGTATGTGTGTATGTATATGTGAATGTATCTGATACCATTTAAATGGTATTTGATGGGAAAATTTTAATAGGAGAAAAAGCTTAATGTATATTTTCAATTGACTAAACATGGAGGCTTTTAACTTATTTTCATAGTAAATAGCCAAGGGGGTAAACCCTTTAGGTGTTCACATTATGAAAGTGTGTCACACTATTAAATTTAAACAGTAAGTAGATTTATAATTATACCACTCTAAATGCATAGCATTTTCATGATGTTGCTCAATATTTTATATTGACATTTGTAATTTTTCTTCAGTTTAACATCTTTCATGTAGATAATACAATTACTGAGAATTCAGTATTTTATTTTATTTATTGAATGCAGCAACTATTTGTGACACCAGAAGTATAAACTAGTGAAAAGATTTTAAATAGTTAAATATTGAACTAATAAATAGGTGGAAATAACTATCCTAAACATTTTATCTGAGATTTAATCCAGGGCCATATCTTCATATTTGTAGCTTAACCTACAGCTTGGTACATAATTAGTACAAATAAAATATGTCAGCTCTCTGCATCAGCACCAAGAAAACAGAGTAAAATTGCCCAGAGAACCTTTTAAAACACATGAGTTTACAAAAATATGTATGGCTGGGTGTGGTGACACATACCTTTAGTCCCTGCTACTTGGGAGATTGGGGCAGGAGGATTACTTGAGTCGAGGAGTTTGATATTGCAGTGAGCTATGATGATAATACTACACTCTAGCCTAGGGAACAGAGTGAGATCTGTCTCAAAAAGAAAAACAAAACAAGACAAAAATTTGTACTGATATGAGAATTTAATAATCACAACTTGAGCATAAATCTCTGACAGGTGGTAGTTAATTAAATTGATCAAATATTTATTTTTCTTCCAAGTAAAGAAAACAAAAGAACAAATGCTATTTTCATATATTATATATTTGAAGAAGTAAGCTTGCTTTTAAAACATTTTTTCATTGGAAAAATAGAGAACGAAACTATGTGATAATAGTACTAATGACATTATTCCTTTATAAAAAAATATTTTATCAGGTAACTTGTGCACAGCGAGGCTGCTGCTGGAGGCCATGGAATGACTCTGTTATTCCCTGGTGCTTCTTCGCAGATAACCATGGCTATAATCTTGAAGGAGAGACTACAAAAACAGATACTGGTGAGAAATGCTGTATCATGATGATTCAATATGATATACTCCAAGTGAAGCAAAAATATGTTTTAATATTTTCTTTGGAAAAAATCTAAAATGTAATCCATGAGAAGTATGAACACAAGAATGTTCAGATTGGTTATCTGAACAATTTCTTTTTTCCATGATTGTATTTATTAATAATTTAAAAAGCACTCACTTGTGATGAATGCAATAAATAATAAAAATACACAAAATATTTAATAATTACTAGTATTTATAGTTAAAATCATTCATGTCGGCTTTTTCTTTTCATTCTTTAAGGACTTGAAGCCAAATTAAACAGGATACCTGCACCTACACTCTTTGGAAATGACATTAACAATGTTCTTTTAACAACTCAAAATCAGACACCCAATCGTTTCCGGTTCAAGGTTTGGTTTTCATATTTTTACAGAAGATTTAATAGTAAAATACATTTTATGAACACACTTTTCATAGTAGCAATATACTTTCCCTATTGAGAAATACTTATTCTAAAGCAAAGGACTAATTAGACTCTACTTTTCTGAGCCTGTTTAGTCAAATGTAATGATAATATTTCCTTCAGCACTTATTTTGAAGAATTTAAATAATATAGTCAATGTAAAATACTTAACATAGTGTCTTGAATGGAATTAAAATTCAATAAACATTAGTAATTTTTATTATTTAAACTACAGGGTATGATGAAGGATTAAGTAAAATTTAATTTGAGACAAGTGTTAACTGTACTATGTAAATGCAACTTACAGTCATTATGCCTTTTTACTGAGTATTAATTGTATTCATGATTTTAAAGAAACTGATTCTTGCTGTTTTTTTAATAAGTAGTTTATGAGTTTTTTTTATTTGGAAGTAAAAATAGCACCATATAATTTGTATATTACCTTTCTAGCAACAATTTCACAGGAACTAAGGGTTTTCTTAAAACAAAATTAAAAATTCTTATGGAACTACCTACAGGGTAAACACCAAAAAGCACTGAGAATATTGCAATTCACAAAAGTCTAGTATTCAATAATCATTATTTGGTAATACTATGGCTGATATTTTTATATCAGTCAACAAAAATCTTCACTTGATTATTGGGTGCTAATTGTAACCAGCTAATTCTATTTATTCCTTAATTTATATGGTTGGTGCATTCAACAATATTAAAATGAAGGTTATGACTTGATCATCATCAGTTTTCTATAAAATTTTAAAATATATTATTTTTGCTTGGAGCTTACATTTAATGATTAATTCAAAATTTAAAAATTAAATCATAGTTTAGAATCAAGTAATGCTAATTTGTTTAAATCTTTGTAGATTACTGATCCAAATAATAAACGATATGAAGTTCCTCACCAGTTTGTAAAAGAATTTACTGGACCCACAGCTTCTGAGACATTGTACGATGTAGAGGTTACTAAAAACCCATTTAATATCAAAGTTATTAGGAAAAGCAACAGCAGAATTTTGTAAGTAATCATTTTATTTTATAATTATATAAAATAACTGGTCAATTTAATTCTATTATTATCGAATAGGAAAGTCTTAATGTGTAGATATTTTCAGAAAGAATAAATATCCTCCAAAAAAAGGATGGGTATACATCTTTGTAAAGATCATGAGGCTAGAGGGCTTTTGTTTCCTGTAGATGAAATGTGCTAGAATGTGAATGAGAATACACAAATTGGAGCACTCCAAAGGTGAAGGTGTAAAGAATATCACTAATACAATTATAGCCCTGTGTAATTTTTGCATACCTAGAACTCCTGTTGTACCTTTCCTTCCTTACTGATCATATTTTGTTGTCAATTTTTAGGATCAAATAGTTAATATTCAGAAAGGGTTAATTCTCATGGGTATACTAAAATTATATGTACATTAAATTAAATATAGGCTGAATACCTTCATTATGAATGTATTAAAGGGGGGTTCTGTTACAAGGGATTTAGTCATATCCAGTGAATATTTTCAAGATAAATGCTCTTCATTCCCAAGAAATGTTAATAAAGGAATTGCCAATATTGAATCTCAGCAATTACTTTTATTAAATATATTTTGATACTTTTGCAATTGCTTTTGTGTTAAAGTATAAAATTATTAAATGCTAAGTGAAAAAAACTAGGCCCAGAAAGAAAAATACTATATAATCTCAATTATATATGTAATCTAAAAAAGTCAAAATCATAAAAGTAGAGAATAGAATAGTGGTTACCAGAGGTTGGAGGTTGGAGAGAATGCAGAGATGTTGGTCAGAAGGTCAGACAGAAGGAATAACTTTTCAAGATCTATTGCACAGCATAATGAGTATAGTTAATAATAAATTTAATGTATCTTTCAAAATTGCTAGGAGAGTAATGTAGATACTAACTGTTTGCACCACAAAAAAAGGATGTAGGTTGATGGATACGTTAATTATCTTGATTTAAAAAGTCAGTAAATTCAATACCATATATCAAAACATCCCATAAATACTTCATAAATAAAATCAACCATTGATATCCTTGGGGTATGGGTTTTATTATTATGTAGTATTTGGCTACAACCTAGACACATCTTCCTGTATACTTTAAATGATCTCTACATCAAATTATAACAATTATTTATAATGCCTAACACAATGTAAACACTATGTAAGTGGCTGTTATACAGTATTGCTTAGGACATAATGACAAGAAACAAAATCTGTAGATGTAGAGGACACAGGCGACAAACCATTTTCTCCCAGATATTTTCCATCTATAGTTGGTTGAATCCACAGATTCAGAACTCACAGATACAGAGGGCCCAATGTATATAAAATTATTATTTATCAATAAAAATGAAAACAAAAAATATTAAATACACTTTAACATTTCTTATAGTATATTTTTGGTCTCCATAAAATATATGGCTTCTTTCTTTTTTGGAAAAAGTGATTTTTAATTTAATTTTTAGATAAATGTTATGTAAAAATGTGTGGAAACCAGTATAATATCGTATTTTAAAAATCAGTCACTGGAACAAGACAGAACTACGCTTAACATCTGGCTCTGCTGACTACCAGTTTATGACCTTTGGAATCAGTTTTCCCAATTTGTGTCACCTGTGAAATGGGATTGATAATGGTAGTTAGACTTTAAGGTGCTAATGAAGCTTAGAGGAGAGAATGCATGTGAAACATATTGGCCATGACAAAGCAAATTGTACTGATAAAATGAACAAGTTTTGGCAATGGGATCATTTGAGTGTTTCTTAAAAAGTGAACATATGTAAAGACTGACATTTTTAAAATGAAATATTCTGAATGATGTTAATATAAACTCATATGGTAGAACATTTTATATGTGTCTATAGATCATTTATTAATTTATTTTATGGTGTAGGTTTGACACCAGCATTGGTCCCCTGGTGTACTCTGACCAGTATTTACAGATCTCCACCAGACTTCCCAGCGAATATATGTATGGTCTTGGGGAACATATTCATAAGAGATTTCGTCATGATTTATATTGGAAAACATGGCCAATCTTTACTCGAGATCAACTTCCTGGTGATGTAAGGAACTATTTTTCTTGTTATAAATAAAATCAGTATATTGGAGCAGATAATAATTTTAGCTTATTTGAAACTATCATTTAGTTGAAATTATCAGTTAAACTATTTGAATGTCAGTGACACATAATCTGGAAGCTTGTTTATCTTAGGGGTGAGAATTGGTTGCTAAATTTTAAATTTTAACTCAATGACTAACAGATTTTATATTTCAGCAAGCATTTCCAGTTTATGAATTTTTCTTTTAACTTTCATTTTCATATTTTATGATTCCTTTTTCAGTCACTCTTGTACTTAAACCCATCAATGGCTACTCACAGCACTAAAATAATTCCAAACACTTATCATATTTTACATGTCTTCATATTGGTGTCTGCTTATCTATTGAAAATTATCTCATGCATCTCTGCCCTTCTTTATCTAGTTCAAAAATATGATAATCTTCCAGAAATTCAAATATCTGCACAGGTATTTGGTTTTCTTTGCAAGTACTAAAACTTATGGTTCTTTATCATTCAGATAACACATTATTGAGGGCTCATCTGAAGTTTCACTTCATAAAAACTTCATAAAAATCTCCCAAACTCTCTCATGAGCCTTTATTTGTATTTTAGTATGACAATCATCACAGTGTATTATTCTTGTATATATTTTTTTCTCCTTCTGGAATGTAAGATTCTTGAGGACAAAGATTATACCATTTTTTAAATTTCAGCATATTATGGGGGTACAGATATTTAGGTTACATATATTGCCTTTGCCCCACCCAGTCAGAGCTTCAAGTGTGTTCATCCCCCAGATGGTGCACACCGTACCCATTAGGTGTGTATATACACCCATCCTCTCCTCCCCCGAACCTGCCTGACACCTGATGAATATTATTACTATACGTATACATAAGTATTGATCAGTTAATACCAATTTGATGGTGAGTACATGTCATGCTTGTTGTATACCATTTTTAAAAAATTATTTTTTATTGGTTCATTATTGATTTGGGTCAAATGTGCTTCAGTGTATGTATAGTGTACATGTATACACATAGTGAAGAAAATTAGTATTAGAAATATGGGAATTTATAGATATAAATGAATTTGTAAAGATCATTTTAACATATAGTTTATTTAAATACATTTATTTTCATTTACATTTACTTATTTTAAATTTACTTTGAAAATTTTATTTTCAAATTTTTGCTTTATAGAATAATAATAATTTATATGGCCATCACACATTCTTCATGTGCATTGAAGATACTACTGGGAAGTCGTTTGGTGTCTTTTTAATGAACGGCAATGCAATGGGTAAGACTAATTTATTTGATATTATATTTAAAGGAGATATAAATTAAAATGTTTTAACTGCTCTCTTTATTCCAGTCATACATATTGTATATCAGAGTAAACTCTACTGTTAATGATTTTAGCATATGAACTCATTAAATGTAGGTTCTGAAATTAGTGAGTCAATAAATTTTTGCATATTAATGCTTCTATTTTGGAGAAAGTATGCTATGTCATGCCATTCAGGCACTTTATTTTTCCCTTGAGAGGAAAATTGAAACCATTCATGGCAATAGTATTTTCATTCCCACAACTTCATTTGTCAAGATAGATTAATGTGCCATTACAAATAAATAAAAGAAAGGTCTTTATAAAGATGGGAAAAAGAAAGAGTAATATTTTAGTTTATCACAATTCAAGTAATGTAGAATCTTTTGGTTTTCAATATTGTGAGTTCAATATTTATTTAATAGGTGAATCAATGATAATAAAAAGTTACAAAAATTAATAATGTTCCAACAGGATCAGTTTATTACATGGTTATGGAGTCAATTACTATGTCTTAAATATAGAAAAGTTAAATTTAAAACATTTGGTTTTTCCTTCTTAGAAATTAATATATGATAATCTGATCTTTCAGAGAATCTTCTATTAAAATGACTAATTGAAATGCCATTTTAAAAAGAAATCTTTTTGTTGTAAGAGGACTAATTCTCTATCCTTTACAAGGCAGTATCCAGGGAAGCTTTTGCCCAAATCTGTAAAAAGAAATATCTGAGATATCCTATTATAAGCTTCATACACGGCAGCATTCTACTTTTCTCCTGTGTTATTCCTACAATCAACATCTTATTTCTTCTCAATTATTTAAAAATAGTGTAAAATGATGTGGTTAATATAAAGTACTTTAAATCAATTTCACAATTATTTTATTACTGTGTACCTTTCTGCCATTTACATGTACTTTTTGAATTTTTATTTTGTAGAGATTTTCATCCAGCCTACTCCTATAGTAACTTACAGAGTTACTGGTGGCATTCTGGATTTTTACATCTTTCTAGGAGATACACCAGAACAAGTAGTTCAACAATATCAAGAGGTGTGTTTTAGTTCTATTTTATAAAAATCTTTTCTGCCAGACTTTTCTTTCATCTAACATGTTTACATATTTAGATAACTTTATTTTACTTATCAGGGGCCTCTTAGCTAATCATATTTTAAAATCTTACCATTTTAAGGATATGAATACATAGTTGTTATTTTTCCTCTATACAGTGAACCTTATGTATACTTAAATGTCTGTATTTCTAATTTCAAAATGATTTCTTGCCTCTAGGCTGCCGGGTTCAAGTGCTCAATTTCTTTGATATGTTGCATAGTAAATCTTTACTTATTCACAACTTACTTTAGTGGAATAAAGCAAAGAAAGGGAAGTATCTTATCCTCACTACTGAAGATAGGCAATGAATTTGTAGATCACGTATTCATGTAATCAAAATCCTAGAGGTAACTGAGTTGTGAGAAAGGCCAGTAAAAGTTGGTGTAAATGCATAGCAGGCAAACTTCAGGAAAACTGGTTTTCCTTCTCAGGCCGAGAGGGGGTCAAGTTTGAAACCTAGTCTGAAGCCTTACATCTTAAGTAACTATCTAAGCAATTCTCACTTACATGTTAAGTAGCATTTTAGTGTACGTGAGCCCAACATAGGCTTAGACAGGTGAGGAGTCCAGGACTTTCATGGAGCCTGATTCTACAAGTTCCTCCCACGCAATTGTTCTCCTGTAACAGTTGGCATATACGATTCCTAGTGTTATCATGGAAAAGGAAATTATTTTAATTGGTATAAGATTCAAAGATCATGTCTATTTTTTAAAAAATCTTATATTGTTAATTTACTTCTCGATATATAATTTGCATTTCCAAAAATAATCTCAAAGTATTTACCATCCAAAAAAAATTCTTCAGTTAGGATACAGAAATCTGAAATGAGTTTAGCTAGAATTTTACACAGTTGAATCATTTACGATAACAATCTCTAAATTTCTGTACATAAATGTGAATTTTAAGAGAAAGCACACAAAATTTCCAGTTTCTGTAATATAAAATTATAATTACATTTCAGGACTGGCCTGGTTGTATATACAACCTTTGTGTATGGTTATCACATAAAAAAAAAGAAAAAGAGAGACAGTATGCTTTTAGAAAGAATTTGACATTTGATTGGTCAAACTTTTGTTGGCATAGTTGTGCCATATTAATGCCGAATAAAGTCTGTGGTCATCAGTAGTTGAGTTGAGTCTGAGGCATGCTTGACACGTGAATGCAGCATACATAGTATAGTAGTGTAAGTGTACTTTCTTACAACATTTTATGGGAAGACCTGTAGAGGCTTGAAGCTAAGCAATGAGGTGAAAGATTTGTGTAAAATATAGCACTATTAACCACTGCTACATTTAAATGATGTTACAACTGTGTAGAGAGTAGGCAGAAGAAACTTTATTTCTTATTTAAAGAAAAACAAATTATTCTCTGTGCATAATAAGCTAACCTATTAGTGGTCTCAATTTGCTAAAGTTAAAACATAATTAAATTTAATGACCAGATTGTTTCATCAGGCTTTTTTTTTTTTTTTTTTGAGACAGAGTCTCGCTTTGTTGCCCAGGCTAGAGTGGGTGCCCTGGCGTCAGCCTAGCTCACAGCAACCTCAAACTCCTGGGCTCAAGCGATCCTCCTGCCACAACCTCCCAAGTAGCTGAGACTACAGGCATGCGCCACCATGCCTGGCTAATTTTTTCTAAATATATTAGTTGGCCAATTAATTTTTTTCTATTTATAGTAGAGACAGGTCTCGCTCTTGCTCAGGATGGTTTTGAACTCCTGACCTCGAGCAATCTGCGGGCCTCGGCCTCCCAGAGTGCTAGGATTACAGGCGTGAGCCACCACGCCTGGCCTATCAGGCTTTTTTTAACCTATTTTTTTTTTTTATTTCAAAGTATTAAGTGGGTACAAATGTTTTTGGTTGCATGAATTGCTTTTGTATTGCTTGTGTCACGGCTGTAAGTATGCCCATCACCCAAATAGAACTAGGTTTTCACCCCTCTCCTCCTTTCTCGGCTCCCTGCTTGATTTCCATTAAGTTTTACATTCCTTTGTGTACATGTGTGCTAATCAGTTAGTTCCAATTTAATCAGTTTTAAAGGCAATGTATACATATAAATTAAAAAATAAATAATACTTAAATAAATATATAAAATAAATATTTTACATATATATGAGAAATTATTTTATTTATGTATAAACAGTACTTCACACACGTATGAGAAGAAATTTCAATCACATGTCCAAATGTCTAAAGAATTCCATGAATCATAAGGTGTTTAGGAATATAGTTTGAAAAATGCTTATTTTTTTTTTAGAGAGCTTTATTTGTTATCAAGTTATTTTAAAATTAGGATTAATACTTGAATTGAATAGAAAATAGTAATTCAACATAAGTAATTTCTCCTTGTTTTTTTGCATCATGGGTTTTTAGACATAGACTGTGGAGAAATCATGGAATATATATATATATATATATATATATATATATATATATATGTGTGTGTGTGTGTGTGTGTGTATGCCTAAACCAAAAAAAATGATTATGCCAAATAAGATTATTTCTCTTTACATAACCTAATACTCAGTTTTTAGTGGGGAAAAGAAGTGTCAGTTACATCTAAATTTCCATGTGCAAAATTGTATCTTCTGAGACAACTGATACTCTTTTTCCATTGTGCACTGAGCTTGCTTGGACCACCAGAGGAATGTGAGAAGGTGATCCACATGACCCCAGGGAAGGGAAGTACCCAAGGCCCTGTACATGAATGAGATAAACACTCTATGCAATAACTGGTTGGGAGCATTGTAGAACATATATTTTACTAACATTTTTGCAAAACAGGAGATAAATATCTACCAAAGTATAAGGGAATAGAGATTGTGTACTTTTAACATCTTTGTTTCTTACATGATGACTTTTTTTGTTGTTACAGAAAGTGGAGATGTTATGGGACATTTTCCCTTTCATCTCATTATTTCTTTATTGCTATTCTTTCATTCTCTCTTTTAACTTTCCATGATGAACAAAAGGTATCTTAACCAACATTACTTTCTGGAATGCTGCACTTTCTAATTTTTTAAAACAAAATAAAATATTAGGGACAAAACATAAACTTGTTAAGGGTTTCATAGCAAAATTTGAACAGAATGTCTAGGAACCATTTTAGAATACAGGTAATGTTAACCTTTGTTTAAAATAAGTACGCTTAAGTGAATACCGGAGATGTAACAAAATAAGAAGCACATTAATATTAGTTACTAATGCTAAATTAGTTTTCTTGTATTAAAACTAATTAAATGTTCATTTATTTCAAGCTCGTTGGACTACCAGCAATGCCAGCATATTGGAGTCTTGGATTCCAACTGAGTCGCTGGAATTATAGGTCACTAGATGTATTGAAAGAAGTGGTACAAAGAAACCGGGAAGCTGGCATACCATTTGTAAGTAGAATGAAGGGTTTGTGGGAATATATATCAATTATTGTCAAATACGGTAAGTGTAGGAAATTGTCAGGAATATCTAATGTATATTATATGTTGTATATTTATAATTAAACTGCTTTTTAATCCTCAAGTCTATTTATCTCCATACCTAGTGCCCATGCCTTCTGAAAGTTAAAAATATATACTTCTGAAGAACTGATTATTAGTTATACTAGAACAGAATACATGTTTAACTGCGAATAAAATCATATTCAGTTTTTTAAATAGACCTTAATTTTAGAGCCTATATATTTTAAAATAATTTTCTGAAATGTGTAAGTTCTTGTTTTCTGTACAATGAAACCCACATATAAAAAAATACATACCAGTCATCATGACTGAAAAAATGTGAATAATCATTTAATGCTTTTGTACTTAAGAATTAAGAAAAAAATAGTTTTATAAACAATATCATGGCTTTTTTAATGAAATAGAAGGAATACAAGTTTGTTTATTTATTTACTTATTTATTTATTTATCTTGTGGAGACAGGGCCTCTCTCTGTCATCCAGGCTGGAGCGCAGTGGCAAGATCATAGCTCTCTGCAGCCTCAAATTTCTTGGGCTCAAGTGATCCCTCCCCCTCAGCCTCTTAAAGTGCTGGGATTATAGGCGTGAGTCATTTTGCTCGAGTTTTTAATCTTTATATTTCTAATACAAGTTCATTTGGCTTAAAAGTTGATGTGATTGAAGAGTTCTTTCAGTATCCTTTGTTGAAATATACTGTGTTACTTTCAGGATACACAGGTCACTGATATTGACTATATGGAAGACAGGAAAGACTTTACTTATGATGAAGTTGCATTTCAAGGGCTCCCTGAATTTGTTCAAGATTTGCATGACCATGGACAGAAATATGTCATCATCTTGGTAATGACTGATTATGTTAATATATTTTTAGTATTTACGCACTTTTAAGTTAACAGATTTTCTATAGTTTCTTTTTTCTATTATTAGGATCCTGCAATTTCCATAGATAAACGTGCTAATGGAGCAGCATATGAAACCTATGACAGGGGAAATGCAGTGGGTGTGTGGGTAAATGAGTCAGATGGAACTACAGCCATTATTGGAGAGGTAAATTATGATATTCATTAAAGTGATGGTATTCAAATTTTCTACTATGCAACAACAAAGTTTCTGTGAGAGAGAGTGTGTGTGTACATATATTTGCTTTCAACTCTGGTTTTGCTATTTTAATTGGGGACAGAAATTTTAGGCAAAGGAAAGTATTCCAAATATCTCTAAAACAATTCTTATAAAAAGTCATACAGAGAGTAAAAAACAGACGCCAGATAATTTTCAATGTTAGACAAAACTAAAGTTAACAAAATATAATAAATAACAAAAATTATTATAACAATTAAAAGTCCATGCATATTTTGATATAAATAATTGCAAAATGTAAATTAAACACATATTTAATGGGCACTAAGTTTTAATCTCGCAATAAAATAATATGATTGCTATGATAAAAATTCTTATTTTTCAGGTGAAAAAACTGAATCTTAGATAAGCAAAGTAACTTTCTTAAGATCACAGAACTAATAAGAAGCAGAATCAGGAGACTTTCTCGTGAAAGTGTTTTTCACATTATTATGAACTTCATCAGGAAAAAAATCTCACACATTTTCCTAGCCTTAATACCTATTAATATTTCACAGAATATATATTTTTAATGCCTACTGTGTTGGATATGGATAGATCAGTGAACCAATATGGATTAATTGTATATAAAACAATATAATTTTTCTCAATTTCTCTGAAATTGAATTTTTCTTGCCTACTGTTATAAACAATAAGTAAAATGATGCAAAATAATTTTAAGAAGCATATATTGTTTAATAGCATGGACTCAGATATAAAATTTTCTGGGTTTGAATTCCTGCTGTACTTATTAGTGGGGTGACTTTGAAAAACTTATTTAACTTCTCTGTACATCACTTTTCTCATCTGCAAAATAAGTATAATTATAGTCCCTACCTCACCTGTAAAGTAGTGATAAAAATAGTACCCACCTTCTAAAGTTTTAATAAAGATTAACTGTTAATAATCTTTAAAATCCTTGAAACAGTACCCAGTATATGTATCTTATTTATTTTTGCTAATAAAAATTAAATATAAAATAAGCTTTTTTATTTTTAGTTTTTGGAAGCAAATGCCTTTGGAAATGAACTAATGTGCTTTCTTTTATCAAAGAGTATATTATATATGTTTTCTTTTGTTTGTTTGTTTATTGACCTAACCTACAAGGATGCTCAGAAATAAATTTAGTTGCAAATGGCAGCCTTATCCATGTTCTTATATTTTTCTCTTCCTAAATACTTCATTACCTCACTCTCTTTTACTTTAATGTCTCTCCTTTAAATATATCTTAAAGTAGGCCTGAGATTATTGTGAATATAGATAGTGCATAGGTCACATGTACCTTACTTTAATGTCTCTCCTTTAAATATAATCTTAAAGTAGGCCTGAGATTATTGTGAATATAGATAGTGCATAGGTCACATGTACCTAAATAAGTACAATAGCATAACATTAATGATTTTTACTATTCTTAACTCAATTAGTGTGAAATTCCATTTATTTATTTTTCCTTATATTTATGTATATATGTGTGTGATCTATCCTTCTAGGTATGGCCAGGATTAACAGTATACCCTGATTTCACTAATCCAAGCTGCATAGATTGGTGGGCAAATGAATGCAGTATTTTCTATCAAAGAGTGAAATATGATGGACTTTGGATTGTAAGTAGCTATTTTAAACTGGTAATTTTGGTCAATGAACATAAAATTTTTTATTTATAAAAATTAAATCAAGATATATTTTTTCTGTTATATTCAACATAAAATTAAAAGTTCCCATAATTTTGTTTCTCGGTTGTATAAATATACCTGTCATGTATATGGACTAGAAAAGAATAAGATCTAAAAATACAAATTGAGATTTTTTTCCTTCCCTGGTAATTACTTCATAGAATAAATTTTGTTTCTGTAACTAAGGTGTTATATCTTTATGACAAGTAACTTATCTGAAAAACAGTTAATGAGATTTGGTGACAAATGTATAGCAGTGCAATTCCGAAAACACTTATTAAAGTTTAAAATTGTCAACCAATTGCAGCAATATGGATCTGAAGAAAGCCCCGCCCTTTAGAGATTTCCTTTTAGTAAGCTAGGGAATATAACAATCCCAAATTGGCAATAGGTTTAGTGTTTTTATCTCAAAACAACAACAGTAATAAACAAAACCCTAAAATACTTGTAAAGTTATTAATGGATCTCACACGTTTAGAAATTTCCTTCAATGAAGTTTTGTATCTCTAGCAGGCTGTTTATAGCCTGCTGCTGTGCTTATGGTATAGAATAGTATTGGATGATAGTCAAAGGTTTAGTGCCTTTGCTGATGGTAACTATAACACATTTCAGAAATGAAACTACCTGGTGATCTCAGAAGTCTATATTTTAGAAAAAAAAGTCTGATGGCCCAAATACTGAAGGAAGACCAGGATTTTGGTCAAAAGTAATACACAATTGCATAGGATTTTGAAAAAAATAAACATAATGAACGCCCTTGGCATAGCTATGTTTTCTTTGGCTGTTTATAGCCACACTATCTCTATTTTCCTAAAGTGATTATTACTCATTGTCATTATTTTAATTATTCATTTATTTATTCAAATAGTCATTTACTTAAAAAATGCTTATTTTGTACCATACGTGTGTCAGGTTTGTTGTAGGGAATTCAAAAATAGGAAAATTATGTTTTCTGCTGACAACTTGGAATTAAGTAAAAAGTGAGTGTAATCTTCAAAATTTCTATGATGGTAGTAACAGAATGAAGATGGAGAGGCTTTAGTTATTTAAGACAAAGTCAGTGAGATTACACTGCTGGTACCTAATAATTGGTAGAAATAATTAAAAAATTGCACTCTGATTTTTACCTTTACTTTTAATTCTAGCTCTTAAATTATTTAATCAAACTTAAAAGTTTCTTTAGTCTTCTTTCTTTCCTACTTAGGAAACATTTTAATTACAGCAGAGTTAAAGATATAAAATGATACTTTAGGATTTAAGTGAAAGAAAGTTTCTGATACAGAAAGAGAGAATAAATATTCCACTCCCTGCTTCCGTTGAAAACTGAGATTCCTGATTCATCTCCAAAAAGAGGAAGTGGATGAAAGGGAAAATATCACCTGAGAAAGGCAGAGTTTTTCCAATACTAATATAAAAGCATTTTGACTAAGCCTTAAACAATAAATTAAAAATCACTACATGAAAAACAGTATAATTTGAAGTCTCATTAAATATCAGCGAATTAATACATACTACGTATAAGCAGCAGAATATTTAAATGATTGCCAAATTATATTGTTAAGTTGGATATCTATTCTTTCACTTTCTTTAGATTATTTTTCATAATTCAGCGAAAAGAAATGTTATTTAACTGGTGAGGTTTTATTTCTATGCCAAGTTTAAAAATAGTTTTATAATTTACTAGATTTGTAATTTGGTTCCCATATTAATGTTTTTGAATTTTAAGCTTAAATATTAACATAACTTTTGGAAATAATGTGTGCTTAATTGTCATTGAAATATAGATTTTTGCATATAAAATATAATAGGCTTGAATTCTCTTTTTTCTTCATCATGCTTGAGATAATCTCCTAATACTTGAGAAACAAGAGCCTATTGTTTTTGGTATAATTAAAATTAAAGCTGTGATTTCAAAATAAAATCATTAGGTTATATATATATATATATATATATTTTTTTTTTTTTTTTCTTTTTTTGAGACAGTCTCACTGTGTTGCCCAGGCTAGAGTGTCATGGCATCAGCCTAGCTCACAGCAACCTCAAACTCCTTGACTCAAGCAATCCTCCTGCCTCAGCCTCCCAAGTAGCTGGGACTATAGGCATGCACCATTATAACCGGCTAACTTGTTTTTTCTACATATTTTTAGTTGTCCAGCTAATTTCTTTCTATTTTTAGCAGAGATGGGGGTCTCGCTCTTGCTCAGGCTGGTTTTGAACTCCTGAGCTCAAATGATCTATCTGCCTGTCTCAGCCTCCCAGAGTGCTAGGATTACAGGCGTGAGACACCACGCCAGGTCAATATTTTTAAAATTCAAATGCCTTTTTTATTTTTCTGGATACATGGGCATATTTTTTATATTATGTTGTTATTAGGGTTTCATTCTTAAAAATATAAGAAGAATTCTTCAGTGAAGAAATGTAATAATTTACCATAATATCTGGAAGCATAAAATTCTTTAAGAAGATTTATACAAATGTATTTATATATTAAAATACCTAGAAACTTATTTCATTAGTCTTCCTATATTTCATGTAATTCTCATAAAAAATGAAATTCTTTACAAATTCTTTACAATATGGGGTTATATTTATTGAGATTTAGCTTAAATGTGAAAGTATAAAATGCCATCAGATCACTACACACAATTTTCAATGAATTTTAAAGAACCTTGACAAACATCCTCAAAGCAGAGTTTACAATCTCTAAAAATAGCATTAGTAGGCTTAAAATGGTTAAATGATACTTGAATATCTCTACGTGCACTTATTTATATCAATCCACTGAGTCTTTTGCCTTACAATTACAATGCTTTGAATCTACTAGCTGTGATATTTAAAATACTAATTGAATTTACTTTTACATAATATTAAATCATTTCACTTAAATCATTTCAATATGTTTGAGAAAAATGTTTTCAGAATTTTCAAAATGATAAATTTATAAAATACATTAAAAGAGACAAATTCTATTAAAATATATGTAGAAAG
Source organism: Mirza zaza (assembly GCA_008750895.1). Classification (NCBI taxonomy): domain Eukaryota; kingdom Metazoa; phylum Chordata; class Mammalia; order Primates; family Cheirogaleidae; genus Mirza; species Mirza zaza. The sequence goes on along the minus strand of VSMD01031728.1, from coordinate 80,655 downwards.
TATAATTTAGTACAATCTTGCCAAATAGACATACTTTAGACATATTTTAATGAAAGATAATAAAATATTAAATGACACATTTAATGTAAAATATAGTTAAAATCATGTAAAAGTATTTTTTTCCTTTAGTTAGGTTAGTAATTTATCTTCCTGAGTTCAGAAGATTATTTTTCTGTATATTGTGAACTGGCAAAATTATCATATTCTGATATAATCATATTTATGTTGTTGTATGATAAAACTTTTAATATCTAAATTTTTTGATTAATTCTTTCTTGTGAAATCCAGTAATATTTTTCTAAAAATTGTGTTTTTCTTAAATTTCATAATAATGTCTACTTTGAGTGCTGAAAAATTTTATACATTTTATGGGAAGTTTTCACATATATGACTCAAAGAGAAATAACATGAATTTCATAGCTCAGTGCTTTGGCTTGTAATTCCTCAACTATACTATATACAAAAGATGTTAAAATGGTTTAGAAAAGGATTCTTTAAAAATTAAATTAATACAACTCACTATTCCCAAATTATGAATTTCAGCAGTTTCTTTTCAAATTTAATTTAATTGGTAGATTCATGAACAGAAAATAATTACATTTACTTAAACTTATTGGTTATATAACCATAGTGTTTCTTTATTAATTTTTACTGGACACATGCACACAAAATTGAGTATAATATTCCAGGTAATTTTAAAGAAATAATTTCAATTTAGCTCTAGGTATTTTATGCTTTAGAATAACTAAGTTATTTTCACTCATTCTTGGATATTCTGAAAATATTTTGGAAATAGATATATTTACCTTTTAAAAGTTGCATCACAATGATAAACCTTGAGCACTCTTAATTTCTCATTTTAATTCCACGTGACAAGTTTCTTTAGATTCTTTTCATATCCATAATCTGGACACTTTCATGAGATTGTTTGGAAAATAATAGAGATGAGTAATCATTTCAGTGTAATGGCATCAGAAAAAGCCAATATTCAGGGAAGCTTTACAAACTAAATTAGTATACCTAGTTGTTACAGTTATAATTTTATGAAAAAATAATGTCTATAATACAAGTGATTCATTTTTATATTTTTAGAAAAAAATGTTTTTATTAGTCTTTTTAAGTGATACTGTCAGCTAGAACACTTTTAAATATATTAATAAATATTAATACGAGTATTTAGGAGGATTAAGAAAGCAGTACGAGAAATAGATCCAACCATTGCAAAGTCAATACAGAAGTTTTAAAGTTAAAGGAGATGCTTGAAAGTTAGAATAAGAGGAGGAGGACTCAAGAAGATGAAAATTGGTTTGGGTCTTAAAACAAGGACAATGTGGATGGGAGGAGAGAGGTCTCGTAAATAAGATATATTTCCAAGGGGAATAAAATTAACACAGATATAAGGATTTGACTGAGTGATGACTTTATGAGAGCAGAGACAATTTATTATATTAAAGAGATGTGGAAAATAAGACTTAAAATTTATAGAACTTCCCAACGTAATTAGCAGAGGAGGAAGAAATATATATTTCTTGAGCATGTGGTTATTGTATATGATTTTACATACTTTTCTTTATTATAAATACTTAATCAGTTATGGTCACACAACTAATAAGTGGTGGGAGAAGATTGAGACCTAGATTTAAATTGTTAGAAAATATTTGAACATAATATCCTATCACTATTTCTTCAAAAGAGCCTTAGATCACTAGTCTCAGAATATGGTCAAGCTGACCTAGGATCAGTTCCTTGAGAATTTTTTCAAGGTTTCTGTGAGGTTATAACTATTTTAATTAGAATACTAAAAACTATTTACCTTTTTTCACTTCCATTCCTGCATGAGAGTATAGGAGCTGTGGGCTAGATAAATGCCATCCAAAACAAAATAAGTTGAATAAATGAATGTGCTAGGAATGTGTATAATGATAGACTCACAGGGAGAAGATCAACACAACTATTTAGAAAAGACATTTGCTTAATACTTATAATACAATTAATGTCTCATATGTGTAATTAAAACTAGGTAAATGAAATACATTTTAACTGTTTAGAATTTCTCAATCCTATCTAAGACACCTTTGTTATCACATATATACATTCAGTTTATTTTTAGGTTGGTAGCTTATATTTGTCTTCTAGCAGGGAAATAACATCATGGTTGCCTTATATAAAACATTTCAAACAACTAGACAGTTTCTGCTTATATGATTTGTAAGTATTTTAAATAGGCTGTTCTTTATTTTATATCTATTCAGGACATGAATGAAGTTTCCAGCTTTATTCAAGGTTCAAAGAAAGGATGCGCTCATAACAATTTGAATTATCCACCTTTTACTCCAGGTAAATTTTATCTGGTTATATAACTACCATTAATTGACAATTATTTTCTTCTTAATTGGTAATTTGTAGCATATATTTCTAAATTATAATCTTTGGTATAATTCTGCAATCTTAAAATCAAGGATTTTTTCCTTCTTTCACTCAAAATATTTCCTACCTAGGATTATATTTAAGTAATCTACTACAAATCATTAAAATGGGTCTGTAGGTATATGATGCACACTATATATGTGTGTATTTCTATATACGTACTGAAGGCTATTTTTCAATTCATTTATTTATTATTGAAGTCAGGAAGCAGAATAATTATTAATATATTAATAAATGTAATACTAATAGTTATCCCAAGCTCAACAGGAGTGGAAGGTGAAGACCAAATTAGAATTTAGTTTAATTAAATTATTGGCTCTTTCATTATTTTTGACTAAGTATGATATTACATAGCACATCATAAAAGGAATATAAAGTTTAAAATGGAAAAATGTTTCTTAAGAAATGCTTCTTATATATTTTCTCTAAGATATTCTTGACAAACTCCTATATTCTAAAACAATTTGCATGGATGCTGTGCAGTACTGGGGAAAACAGTATGATGTTCATTGCCTCTACGGATACAGCATGGCTATAGCCACAGAGAAGTAAGTGTCATTTCATTCAGAAAATCTCTTCATATGTAATATCCAGAAATGTTTTTGATAATTTATCAATATAGTTAGGAAATATAAAGAATAAGAAAGAAAACAAAGATAATATTTTCTTGCTAAAAATTTACTGCATTGAAATTATCAATTTTTTACTAAAATTCATAAACTTGGAACTCAAGTTATTGAGAATTACAGGCTACATGTTTTTAACTGAGATTCTTTTTTAATTCGTAGATTTAAGTCATCTTCCAAAACAGCAGTCCCCAATCTTTTTGACACCAGGGACTGGTTTTGCAGAAGATAGTTTTTCCACGAGACGGGTGGGAAGTCGGGGGTGGGGGGGCGGGCGAGGGGGAGTCCTCCCCCTCAGATCATCAGGTGTTGGATTCTCCAGGGTACAGCGCAACCTGGATTCCTCGCGTGTGCGGTTTGCAGTGGGGTTCACACTCCTGTAAGGGTCTGATGCCGCTGCTGATTTGACTGGCGGGTGTGGTGGGGGTATGGTTTCGGTGGTGATGTGACCCATGGGGAGCGGCTGTGGTTGCAGGTGGGGCTTTTCTCGCCTCCTGCTGTGCGGTGCGTATCCTGGCGGCATGGACTATGCTGGTCTGTGACACTGGGGTTGGGGACCTCAGCTCTAAAAGTTTGATTCAGCTTGCCATCTCTGAATATAATTGTGTTCTAAACGTGAACTTGACAGTTGGCCTGGAAAAATTTTTCTCCTAGAACACATTTTTTTAAAAATTTCAGCATATTATGGGGGTACAAACGTTAAGGTTACGTATATTGCCCGTGCACCCACCCCCTGCTCCAGTCGGAGCTTCAAGAGTGACCATCCCCCAAACAGTGCACTCTCACTCATTGTGTTTGTATATACCCATCCCCTCCTCCCCCCTCTCACATGCTCGACACCCGATAAATGTTATTCCTATATGTCCACTTAGGTGTTGTAGATCTTTTTTTTTAATACAACTATTTTTCAAAAGCTAGTGTCTCAGGTAAAATGTAGTTCACTAAGTATCCCCTCAAGTAATTTTCTAATGCAATGTATTACAAAACATGCTAAAAAACAAAAGAAGGAGAATATATGTTGATTATCTGCTATTTTCCAAGCATTATTTAAGGTCCTATCATAAAATAGTCAGTAAAACACAGATCCTGGCCTCAATATATTTGTAATTTTCTCATAATTAAACATTTATGAGTGAGTATTAATTCGTACCCATGTTTTTCTGGTTCCAAATCATACCATGATATCAAAAACACTTATACTCTGTCTTCACAGTGTGTACTTCTTAAACTCAGTAGAGTACTATATATTGAAGTGTTTAAGCCAATACATTCTATGTAAGAAAGAAAACCTATTGTTCAATATGATAAAGATTATAATATGCAAAAGTGCCTGGGAATAGTATTATATTTTCACTAGGGGAGTATGCATAATTTTATTTACTGATTTAATTTTTTTGTGTATTTTTCCTGATTATTTCTCATTTATGGAAAAATTACCAGTAATAGTTGAATAACAATAGAGATTAATAGTGCTAGAAGTTGTGGATGGTAGCTGACCTCTAGAAACTAAAACAAGAAAATCCTTCTTAAATATATAAGTTTAATTCCAACAATGCTTGCTAATATTTGAGAATGCAGACATTAAGATATAGTAAGAATCATTGTATAGGGTTCAAGTTCAGGTTACTAAATATATTTATAAAAGGATTTCAAGGAGTTTAAACCATATATTTCCAAAATGAATGTTGAGTGAATACCAAAAGCACATGTTTATTTAATTTGGTAAAAGATGACTGAAGTCATTCAAAATCTCTGTCATTTCTACAAGATTTCTTTTCACCATTTTTTATGAGAATGTATTTAAATAAGTAAACATTGAAGGCTAAATACAAAATTGATATAAAATTTTGACATTATAGTTGCAAATTTTAGGGCTTGGCTCTGGGAATTGTAAAATATTCATTTATAATTTATAATGAATTCATTTATAATGAATATTTTAGAATTTACAAATTCCAAGTTTATTTTTTAAATAAATCTTGCTTATTCATTTGGTTTTATCTTTAGAGCTATACAAAATGTTTTTCCTAATAAGAGAAGCTTTATTCTCACCCGGTCAACGTTTGCTGGATCTGGACACTATGCTGCACATTGGTTAGGAGACAACACTGCTTCATGGGAACAAATGGAATGGTCTATTGCTGGAATGTTAGAGTTCAGCTTGTTTGGAATACCTTTGGTAAGGCAGTTTCATAAAGTGTTATTTATCAAAGCAGCAATTACACTTAAATTTTAAATATTGTTACAATGATTTTTGGTAAAATGATTAAAAGGCATGTAACAAAAAATTCCATTTTTATTCATAAGGAATTTGTGAGAAAATTAACAAGGATGATGTCTATAATATTCAAATCAATGAAATGGAAAAATATAATTAACAAAATTTAATCAAAACAAAAAAATTCAGGAAAATAAGTATAAATATAAGCAAAGCATATAAGAAGTTTATAAAATAAATATAAATAAATGGTAATGAAAATAATAATAAATTTCAGAAATCTAAATCTATTTAAAATACTGGATTATCAGTTTAGATTAAAAATAAGAAATTTGTTTTGTTTACAAGATAAAAAATAAAGACAGAAAAAGTGTTCAAAATTTCAAAAGTGGAGATGATGTATGCTAGGAAGTTCTAAACATAATAAATCTGGCATGTTTCTACTTCTATCAAACAAAAAAGTAGTATACATGTTGATATTCCAAACTAAAGATGTAAACTATATTAGAAAATTATAGTGATTCATTTATTGTTTTCGTATGCACAATAAAATGAGCACCTTAAAAGCCAACCAACCAAACACACAAAATCTTGCATATGAAAATTAAAAGACATATTATTAAATTATTCATGAGTCAAAAAAATAAACTGAGTTGAATTGAAAAGAATAACCTTAGAGTTGAATGTTAACAATTTTATTTTCTCAAACTTTGTGGAATTTTAGTAAATTTAGTATTTAAAAAACTAGAGCCTTAGAGCTTTAAAAACTAGAAAACTTAGAGCCTTATGTACTTAAAAGCAAGGCTGAATATTAGTGGGTCAAGTACATGAATTTAAAATGTGGAGAAGGAAAACAAAATAAATCTAAAGAAAGATATAGGTAATAAAAATAAGAGAAGAAATTAATATAATGAAACCAAAGTCTCTAGAGAAAAAATTTTAAAATTCATAATACAAAGATTGCTCTTTGAAAATTTTAATAAAAGGGACCAATTTATGTCACATTTTGTCAAAAAAGAAGAAAAAGTGATATTAAGATGTATCTTATTATAAAGTGTCATTTATTATAGCAACCAATTAACACACAATGAGGAGTAAATATTACAAATAATGTAGGACTTTTTGAGAAATATGTAAATGATAATTAAATAAATTACAGACATTCCATATTGAATAATAAGAAGGCTCAATGTATTAGGAATATTCATTTTCCATAAACGGAATTCAGTAGAATTCCAATTTAAACCACAAAAGGGATTTTGAAGAACATAAAAAGATTATTCTAAAAACTTCATGTTAAATATGATACATTTTAAACAACTACGAAAAAACACTGAGGATTTGTTTTGCTAGTTTAAGCTGTAATAATCAACTCAATGATATTGGACTATGGCTATGCAATAGATTAATATGGGAAAATAAGATGCAAGTCTATGCATATATAGAAATTTCTTCAATGACAGTGCTATCACTTTAGATCAGTGAGGAAAGTATCAACTATTCATGTAGACAATTGAGTATCCATTTAAAAACAAAATAAAATGGGGCTATTTCTCACACCACACACAAAAATCTATCCCAGATATATTAAAGACCCACATGTAAAAAGTAAACTTTATCTATTTTAGAAGAAAATTTAAAAAGGTAAATTTATGACATGAAGTTAGAGGAATAATTGCTTAAACAGAACACAAAGAACACAAATCATTAAGGAAATGTATATAAATTGACTACAACAAAATGAAAAGTGTACATCAAAGATAACTTGAAAAAGTTAAAAATAAAATCAACTTACACACAGGGAAATTATATTTTCAGTTCACATAGCCAATAAATAATTGTTATTCAATTTAAAGTGTCTACTGTAAATCTATAAAAAATGACATTAGAAAAATTAGTAAGGGATATAAACACAACTCTATAGAAAGAGAAACTCATATGGACTCAATACATATGTGAAAGTGTTCTCAACCTCCCCAGGAATCAGAGAAATGCAAATAAAAACCTTGATGGGATGCATTTCATATAGATAGGTGATCAAAATCAAAAGTCTGAAAATATGAAGAGTTAGTAAGAAAATGGATAATGGGAACTTTCATGTACTGTTACAGTGCTTGTAAATGGTTACAACCAGTTATAATTAAACAATGCGCATTACCAATAAACCATAAAAATAATCCTGTGTATATATACCATAGAATAAATGTAAGTTGGTTTTTTTTAGCATATTCACAAGGAAAACTATACAGGTTGAGTGTATCCTTTATCTGAAATCCTTGGGACCAGAAGTGTTTCAGATTTTGCAGTATTTCCATATACATAATGAGATGACTTGAAGATTGGACCCAATACTAAATGCAAAAGTCATTTATGTTCCATATATTCCTTACATTCATAGCCTAAACATAATTTTATACAACATTTTTAATAATTTTTTGTATGAAACAAAGCTTTGACTGTGTTTTGCTAGTAACTCATCACATGAGGTTCAAATGTGGAATTTTCCACTTCTGGTGCCAGGTCAGCATTAAAAAAATTTTGTATTTTGGAGCATTTCAGATTTTACATTTTCAGGGGATGTTTAACATGGATATTAATTTCACAGAAGCATTTTTTACAGTAATGAATTCCCATACAATAGAAAACTAGAGCAACATTAATATAATTGAATCTCACACAAAAAGGAAATTGTACTGTTATATGAAGTTTATCAACATGTAAAAACCTATATATAATATATATACTTATATAGAAAAAATAAAGTAATTCTTGTAGGTAATAAATACTAAATTCAGGATAGTATTTTCTGGAATAAGAGTAATGCAATCTTATGTGGGTACATGGTGGGCAAAGCTCAATTTATTTGGAATAATGTATTTCATAAGCTCAACATTAATATAGTTATTATTTTTTCTATTATTCCTACAGTAATATATTATACTATAAATAAGAAAATCAAATCAAGGGATATGCGTTTTGGATTAAGTAGCAACACATTAATACAATAATATAATCTTTATCATTGAATTAAAGATTAGATCAAGAGAGAAAATAAATTAAAAATAAAAACATGAAACTAGGAAAATATTTAAAGAGACAACAAAGAAAGAGTATTAAACTAATGCAATTAGAGACATGGATGGAGCAAAAATGGAAAATAAAGAAACTGAGATAAAGAAGAGTATATAAAGACAATAAAACAAACAGATAGTAAATAATGTAAAATAATCTACTGAGGCTCTAGGCAAATTTGAGAATCTTAACATCATAAATAATAGATATATTTGTTATTTAGGTTGGAGCAGATATCTGTGGATTTGTGGGTGACACCACAGAAGAGCTTTGCAGAAGATGGATGCAACTTGGGGCCTTTTATCCATTCTCCAGAAACCATAATGGGGATGTATATGAAGTAAGTGCCCCTTGTTCTCCATGCTTTAAAATAAAACACAAATGTATTTTTAACAATGCACTTATTAAATTTATGAAAGATATGATCTGAAAGTTTGTAGAATGATTTTTAAAGAATAGTTAGAAGTCCTTTTCTTAAGGACTATCTATATTTTGCATATAAGAAAGGTTAAATAAGGAAATTATGGAAAAAAATATTCACAACCTCAATATTTTATTTAATCCTAAAGCATATATTGTATAGTGTGTTAAATCACCAGCATTTTAAATTAGAGCCAAATCTTTTTGAATATGGATTCTTGGATTCTACGAGTGTAAGTTGCAAGTAACTTTTCTCTCATAAAATATATACTATCAAGAATTTCCAGCTTTTGTTTTGTTAAAGAAAGGCAACAAATTAAAGACATTTGCAAAACAATTTGAGTCTGGAGTCTTTCTATAATAAATAAATGTTGAATAAATATATTGGTGAAAAACAAAACTGACACTTTTAAAGCATGTATTTCAGCTAGTAGGAGCAGACATACAAGAGACTACGGAGCTATTCTACCAGAACTGGGAATTCAACATGCTGTGGTTGTCATAGGCATAATTTTTAGAGAGAATGGTGAAATTCTGATAAGCAATTAAATACATGTTGATTAAGAAATCATTCTATGTTCACATACTGGTTGCATATGGGGCTGATATTCTGCTTGAGAAGAGGGACAAATACTCAGCTCAGCCTGGAAGGAGGCATGATAGAACAGAATTACAGTTCAAATGGGAGTTTAATTACTTCCTAATCCACCTAAATGATATGTTCAAGAAACCTGTATCCATAGGGGATTCTGACATTAATTGCATTGCATTCTATATTCGTCTTCTCTGAAAAGCAGATGACAAGACATTATTAGATATGTTAGAGATTTATTGGTGAAGGATGAAAGGGAGGGAGCATGAGAAGTGGGGAGAGCCTTCAGACCACAACTCAGGTCTGAACCTGGTGAAGATGATGGGGAAGGAAGGCAGTTTGGCAGGGAAAACTACAAACTACAGTCCAGTTCTAACAAAGTTTCAGTTAGATCAGGGAGGAATCCTCAAGGCAAAGTTGGCCATTGGCTTTCCCTGTATCTCCCAGGAAAGAGCCTGCATAGCATTCTCACCTCGCTCATTCAGTGGCTGAGAGAGCCAAAGGGAACATGGCTTCAGTGCAACCATAATGGTGGATGCAGGCAGGTGGTAGCTGAAATCCTCAGTTAATTTTGTTACCCATAAGCAGGAGGTCTGAACAGGCTTGCTCACATCGGTGCACCCTGGATGAGGCAGTCAGTTGATCTGGAATGAAGTCAGTAGGGAGGCTGTACTTCATATGACAAGCCTGCAGGTGGGCCCGGAAGTTCTGTTTCATGTGTTCCTGAGCCAGCAGACTACCTGGGCTTATTCTTATAATGGAAATGGCAAGGCAAAGACAGTAATTCTTCAGGCTAGTATATCTCAAGCCTTCACTGAATATGTCACATGTACTAACATCCCATTGGCCAGAATTAGGTCACATGGCTGAGCTCCAACTCAAGAGGCGGGAAGGCACACTTTACCTTCACTGGTAGGGACTCACAAGTCACATGGCAAACGTTGTGGGTTCAAGGAAGCACGAAAATAATTCATAGTTCAATAATTCATTCTACCACAATTAACATGTGAAAAGCTTAACTGTGTTAAAAAATATGTCATCTTTACTAAGTGGATGTATTTAAATCAACACTTTATGTTTAAATAGATTTAAATAGATTTAAATATTTTGAAATGTTCACTTCAAAATTAAGTTTAATTAAAACATATAACCAAATGAAAACACAAAAAGTAGATATATTAAGACACCTTGATAATTAAATAGGGATATATTTAGTTTTTTGTAAATAAACTAAAATGTATATAATTTTTTTAAAAAATAGATTAAAATGCTTCTATTTTAACTTACATTGATGTTTTAGCTTTCTTATTTTAATTTCTCTTCCTTTTCCACAGCATCAGGATCCTGCATTTTTTGGACAGAATTCACTTTTGGTTAATTCATCAAGGCACTATTTAACTATTCGCTATACCTTATTGCCTTTCCTCTATACTCTGTTTTATAAAGCTCATATGTTTGGAGAAACAGTAGCAAGGCCAGTTCTTCATGAGTAAGTACCATGTACAAGAATTATAATATCTTTTAAAATATATTCAGGCATATATTGAAAAGATTAGCAGAAATAAATCAAGATATAAAGTAGAATTCTGCTGCTTGTTTTTACATTGATATAAATGATTAGATGACCTGCATCATGATAGTGGTAACTATAATTAATTTAGTGGATTGGACAAAAATAAGGTACGAATGGAAAAATTAATAGAACCCATAGGAAAAAAATATATAAAATATGTTAGGAAAATTATATCAGGAAGAAAGATTAAGCATAGAATTATAGAAAACACATCAATATTGAGAAAATAATCTAAAACACAGATCAAGAGTATACTATAGTAATTACAAAAAAAGTGATTTGTGCTTATCTTTGCATATCATCAACTCAGCAGAGCAAGCTTTTCCTCAAGAAATGACTTAAAGGTCCTTCCAAATGTTTCAAATCCAAGTTAAAACAGAAGTTTATAATGAAGAAGTTTAAAGGGAAGAAAGCAGAATATGAAAGATTTTTGGTACTTTGTGAACTTATCTTAAAAAAGAAAAATAATTAAACAGAATAGTTGTTTACTACAGATAAAAAGTAACCTTATCTTCTATATAGATTTTTTTGAGTACAAGGTGATTTCCTTCCTTCCTTCCTTCCTTCCTTCCTTCCTTCCTTCCTTCCTTCCTTCCTTCCTTCCTTCCCTCCCTCCCTCCCTCTCTCTCTACCTCCCTTCTTTCCTTCCTTCCTTGTTACTTCCTTTTTTCCTTATTTCTTTCCTTTATTCTTTCTTCCCCTTTTCCCTCTCTCCTTTCCTCCCTCCCTCCTTCCTCCTGTTCTTCCTTCCTCCCCTCTTTCCTTCCTCCCTTTCTTCTTGAGTCTCAGGAGAACCATAAAGGATATAAGAACTAATGATTCAAATGACATATGGAGTAAATAAAATTAAAGCTAATAATATTTCCCAGAAAAAAAAAAACTAAAAAGATAAGTGGATGAGAAATTTGAATGGACTTTTTTTTTCATTATATCTTAACCATTGTCTTTGTTCTTAGGTTTTATGAGGATACAAACAGCTGGGTCGAGGACACTGAGTTTTTGTGGGGCCCAGCATTACTTATTACTCCTGTTTTAAAACAGGTATGTTTTACAAGTTTAATAAATTTATTGCTTAAAGAGAATTATGTATAACAAAATCCACACTGAAGTATAAATAAAGGGTAACTTGAAAACCAGGTGATCATATGCAAATGTTGGAAAAATTGTGGAGTGTGGCATGTGGTTATTATCTACCTTTTAAAAGTAGGTGTCTATGGAAGTATACAGAAATAAATGTTCACACTCACAATGACTCTGTTGCTTATAAAAATAAACATGTATGGACACATTATTTTCAATGCCAACTCAATTAATTTCACCTTTGCCTCTTTGCTTTTTGTATGTTTTACATTGTGATATTTTCTAAAGCCAGTAAAAGAGCCTTATGATCTATAGGAAATATATGGAGCTTCACTACGTAGAGGAAGTTCTTTTTCCCTTGAGTATAAACATGACTTAATATTTCACAAGATTCTCTCTGTTGAAAATTGAAATAAAAAATGTATTATCTTGCTTTATTTTAGGGAGCAGATACAGTGAGTGCATATATCCCTGATGCTACTTGGTATGATTATGAAACTGTAAGTAACCTTAATAGACTTACAGACTTACAAGTGTATTTTTACACATTTGTACATGTAAAGTTAACTCCAACACATAGCATATCTATTTTTAGGATTTCTGTCACTATTATAAAAATAATAATTTCAAATTCAGTAATGTGTAAACATTTCCATAAGTATGCTCTTTGTTACACAGGAACTAGACTTTAATATGAAATTATATTCTTTAGTATAAAGATATATTATTCATTTTTAAATTGTGGAAGTAAAATATCAGCAGTAATTTAAGAAGAAATGGCAACTTATTTTAATGCTTTTTCCAATTTTCCATATTAATCTTATTGACAGAAGAATTAATTGAGTACTGAGCTAATCTTATATGTTGTTGTTATATGGTACATCCCAACATTTGGAAAAGTCTTTTCATTTCAACTTTGAAAAGTCAAAATACATACAATCATACACACAATCTGTTTTTTCTATTTTCCAAGACCTCTAGAGAAGTATTTATTTTAAAAGTATTATTTTGCATATCACTTATATTTGCTAAGCAAACCTTTTATTTTTATAGAAACTGATTTTAAGAAAATCCTTTCTAAAGACATGGTTAAATTTAAACCGAAACAAAAAATAAAAAATGGAGCTAATTAAATATATTGTTAATTATTATAGCTAAGAAATGGATTTCTTTATATGGATTGCATTTTTGAGAAATTAAACATTTTTTTATTTGTTCAATAAGCAAAAAAAAAATTCTCTCTAAAAGTTGGAAAACAATATATTAATATCATTTGGATAGCATGGATTGCCCCTGATAAAAATTGTTTCCTTTTATAAATATTAATTCTTGTAAAATAGTGTTTAAAGTCTTCATTAACAATAAAATATTTTTTTATCTTCCAAATATTAGGGTGCAAAAAGGCCTTGGCGAAAACAACGTGTTAATATGTATCTTCCAGCAGACAAAATAGGATTACATCTTAGAGGAGGTTATATCATCCCCATTCAACAACCAGATGTAACAACAACAGCAAGGTAAAATGAAAATCAGCTGAGATATGAAATAAAATTCAAGTTTTAATATTTTATATTTTTATTAAGAATCTGAGTGTAATGTTTAGCTTTATTACCAGAATAGAGTTGACACACAGAAGTAATATTTAACTATACCCATAATTGTTATAAAAAGAGTCAAATTGTCCATATTATTACAGATGTCTTAAATTAAATTAATGAATATAATTGGATTAGAAATTCATTTCCTGTACCAAAAATTTCCTTATATCCTCTTTATAATATGCAGAATTGAAGATAATCTTTGATCCTTAATAAAAATATGAAATATTAGCATTTGCTATATAATTGAGAAAAAAGCATTGTGCTGCTTTTTACAGACAAATTTCTGTATATAAATAAGTCACAAAGTTTTTCTTTCTGCTAAAATGCTTTGCTCTTAAGTTGATAAGATAGGTGAATATTTTAGTTTAGGTAAAGAGCAAGAGAGAAACTCAGTTGTTCAGTAAGAGTAAAACTCAGAAATATTTAGAAATATAGAAGAAACTTGAAAATTTTGATGCTCCATTTTGCAGCATTCATTTTGAGTACAAGAAGGGCACAGAAGGTATCACATTGAATTCACATGCCTTTCTATATTCTGCAATACCCCAACAGATAGTTGCCATCTATTCCTTACCCTGCTATATTTTCTTTATAATGCTAAGAATATCTGAAATTATATTATTTACTTTTTCTCATATGCAGTATGCCTCCTTACCTATACTATACGCTCTATAAAAGCAGGGACTTGATCTTTTACAACTTTATCCTCCAAATCTTTAACAATGTTCAGCCCATAATAGGTTCTCTATTTTCTGTATTTGTTGAGGGAACAAATTAATGAGAGAATGAATGTGCCTTAGTAATTTAATTATTTTGGCATTCTAGAATTGACTATTTTCATAATGTAACTGTTTCATGACTATGCTCTAAAAAATTGGTTGTACTCTAGAAATGTACTGAAAAGGAGGAATATACACTTTGGTAACTGATTGCTGGAAGGAATATATTTTGTACAGAGTAGTTGTCTATACTGTACAGCATGAGGGATACCATTTTAGGGTAATATAAAAATAAGAAAAATATTTTTATTGATCGATTACATGTATCATTTCTCTGTTGTAATTAGCTTCCTTTTTAAGGTTGTTAGACATTCCACTAAACTTTTTTTTTTTAATTTATATTATACTTTTTATTGTTTCACACATGAGATGTAGACTTAATACATTGCAATTTAGGGTTATACAGGTTGAACTGAGCATACATAGGACACATTTAATTTTTCTTTTTGAATTAAAATATTATACTGTTTCAATTTGCAGGTGTCTCAGACTTCAAAAAATCCAGTATTGTATTTATTCCTTTATTTTCTAAGTATATAAATTATTTCTGCATTCTATAAGAAAATTGATATTAAAATTATTAATACATATAAACAAATTTATTATAAAATAGGTTGAAATTGACTTATAGGATTTTTACTATAATATATTTATTTTTAATCATATATGGACCTAATTTTCCTTAACAGCCGTAGGAATCCCCTGGGACTTATAATTGCATTAGATGAAAATAACACAGCAAAAGGAGACCTTTTCTGGGATGATGGAGAAACTACAAGTAAGTTTCAAAGTGATATAGAGAATGAACTAAATGTTCATTCTGATGATGGGGGAAATTTTGACTTTATTTACATAACTCACATCTATTTTTAAAATATCACACATTTTTAATTCTAATACCTATTTTTATATATTGTAGGACTTAGGTTATGTTATGAAATTTAACATTTTTGAGTTATTTATATTTAATGAAAATATCCAGTTTTGTCTATTTGTTTGTTATAAAAACATTTGACAATATGTTATCTTTATATTTATCTATTTGTTTAACATTTTAAATAAAAATGGTTAGTAAATTCCCAGATGGACAAATTGCATAATATTTTAACTATTTTAAATTATTGTAATAGTTAAAACTAAAATTTTGTTACTGTAAACAAAAAAAAAGAACAATTAAAGGTTTAGTTAAATAATGTCAAATAATTTGAGGTGAAAATGTTGTAATATAAATAGTTCACAATTTTTTTCCTTATTAAGTATCTTTAGTTTTGTTTCTTGAGCTCCAAACTTGGGAGCTCAGTATAGCAAGCAAATTAAAAAATGAACTATTTTGTGATTATATGTAATTATTCCATGGTATTTTTTTCTGTTTGGATTTAATTAGCCAATTATAACTTTCCTCATAAACTTAAAGGTTTTTAAAAATCTTATTTCTTTTAACAGAGGGCTCTTAGGTATGTGTTTTATATGTGTGTACAAAAAATTACAGTTTGGCTTCTATTTTCCTTCACTACTCCTCAGATGTATTAAAGGATATCCTAAATGCCTATAAACGTACAGGAAACATTCAAATATTTCTAATCTAATTCAAGAAGTGGTGCATGTATTGGTATACTCTCCTAAAATCTGAACATATGAAATCTATTTAAAAATCTTATTTTTTAGTCTTATCTATTTATGAAAATGTAGATATTTTAAAACTACCACATGGATCCAATAATTCTCTCCTAGGACTTGTGATAGTCACACTCAGTTAACTAATCTTTGTTTAAATGAATAACTTTTATTTATGGTATTATACCAATGTATCAAAATAAAATTTGTTCTATAGAATAATCATTTTACTGGGAGATCTTCCTTGATGCAAGCTGTGAATTAAGATATAACATTCAGAGCCATTTATCATAAATGTCCTCTGTTTTTTTCTATTCTTTAGCTGTAGTCTTTGCCTTGATAAGTGTAGTCTTTTGTATCATTTATCTGACTCCCAAATTTATATCTCCAGACCAGACCCCTGTGGACTTAACCTTTCCTTTTGTATGTCTAATGAAAATCCAAAATGTAAGCTGCCAAAATAGAACTCAGACTTTACCACCATATATCTGTTCCAAGTAGAGTCTTCCCCTTGTCAGTTGATGGTAACTTCATCTCTACAGATGCCAAACACCTTGGAGTTGACTATTGCCTCTCACAACTTATGAATTTTTATTGCTTCTACCTTGATCTGGATCCTCCCATCAGCTCCATCACTATCACCACTCTCTTTTAGTTACTACAATAGCTCCCTAACTGATCTATAAGTCTATAGTTCTTGTCAATCCCTTTTTGCATTCTATTACAATCCAGCATGTGTAGTGAGCCTTTTAAAAGATGACTCAAATCATCACACCTTTGCTCAAAACCCTCTAATGATTCTCCACGTTACTCTATTAGGAGCAATAGTCTTTACCAATGCCTAGAGAGAGAGCTTACTTGTTGCGTGCATGAAGTTTTAATAACTTAATTTTTGCATTTCAGATACCATACGGGATAACAACTACATATTATATACATTTTCAGCTTCTAATGTAAGCATTCTTCTTTGATATGGCAGTTAAACGTATACTTTGTTAATGTCTAGGTTATTTTATCATGAATGTTTTGAAAAGATATTTATATTTACCTCTAGATTTCAATTAAATGTAATGAAACAAATTATTAAATTAAATTGTTAAATTTAAATTATAAACCAAATGTTATCTTAAAATTTTAAATTTAAGTGTAATAGATGAGAAATTGACATGCAGAAATCTTTAGGCTTCTTAAAGTGTTATGTCTGGTTTTAAGCAACATGCCCTATGAAAATAATTTCAGCATATTTGAAGATGTTTTAATGTATCAGTCACAGTAATAACTGGTGTAGATTTGGGGTAAGGATGAAAAACTTATGTGCAAAGTTAAACTCTGAACAATTAAAAGGAACAATTTTCATAGATGTTGGATTTCTTTATATATTCTTTTTTGCCAAGGCTAAGTTTTTTTTTTTTTTTTTTTTTTTTTTATCAATCTTACAGCTAGACTAAGAAAGGTTATATATGTGTTGCTTCATGAGTGATTTATATTATCTCTGAAAATAAAGTTTTATGGCACATATACAAAAAATGAAAAGAGTTATTCATGCATATATTTATATATGCTACTTGGATGGGGAGAGGTGGTAGGAGTAGAAAGAGGTAGATGATTGTTTTTTTCTCTTATTTCACACCTATATTATTTTTTAAGGTTTGTATCTGATGACTTAATATATAATATTACATACTTTCCCCCCCCCCCACAGAATGCTTTAAGTATTACATGCACACATTCATCATACCAGGAAGGAACTTCCTTAGCATTTGAGACAATAAAAGTTCTTGGGTTGACAGACACTGTTACAGAAGTTCGAGTGGCAGAAAACAATCAGCCAATGAATGCTCACAACAATTTTACTTATGATGCTTCAAACCAGGTAAATATAATCTTTTAAAATATTTTAGCTGTCATGTACTATCACATTTAACATCATGCAACCATTCATGCACTTGGTTTATTATATTTGTTTTTTCATGCCATATATTCGTTCCATCCCTCCCTCCCTACTCCTTCCCACCCCCTCAAGATTCCTCTTGTCTCTCTCCCTGCCTCTCTCTCTTTCTTTTTCTTTTTCCTCCCTTCCTCCTTCCTTCCTTCCTTCCTTCCTTCCTTTCTTTCTTTCTTTCTTTCTTTCTTTCTTTCTTTCTTTCTTTCTTTCTTTCTTTCTTTCTTTCTTTCTTTCTTTCTTCTTTCTTTCTTTCTTTCTTTCTTTCTTTCTCTTTCTACTCTTTTCTTCACTTTAGCTGCCAATCTTTCATTTTAGGTCATTCTGGTTGGTATTTAGATATCAACATGAATGGAACTTCTTGCTACTTCTGCTTCATTCCATTTTCTGTTGGATGTCACTTATATAGGCCTTCCCAATATTTTTTCATAGCATTCTACTACTTTGAACTCAACCTACCTCTTGCATACAACAAAATTCCAAATGTTTTAGCTTTCTATTTAAGATTCCTCAGCGTATTCAACCCATTTCTTCAATCATTTTCCCTATTCCTTCTTTTATGAACTTCCATTGCCCTCAGAATGTTTCTTGTACTTTCCTGACTTCAAAGTTTTATTTACACTTTTTTCTTCCTGTAAAAGGACTTTCTTATCTTGTGATTTATGCCTCTTTCAGTGTAGTAGTGAGAGAAAAAAGACCCACAGAACTGGGTTCTAATTCCAGCCCTGTATTTCAGCACATTAAATCAATCTCTCACTATCTCAGCTTCCTCATTTGTAAAATGTAATATTTAAGTCATAGTATTGCTTTGGGTAGTAAGTTAATGTATTTGAAATGTCACAGAAAGTAATAATTTAAAACATGAAATAGTTTTTTGGTATTTACCTTTCCATCATTTATATAATATCAAATTATTATTAATATCAGCATAGATAAATTCTAAATTATTTAAGATATAGAGCATTGTCTTATAACATTTTTTGTCTAACTACTAAGCCCTATGCCCTGGTGCTATGCACTCAGCAATTTTCATAAAAATACATACTGGTTAATTATTTTTATCTAATAAACATAATATAATATATATATTCCTAGCACTATAAGAATTAATTAATATAAATTGAATAATTGCACACTTAGTCAGAACTTTATGAATCTAACAAACATTACAAGATGGCATAATACGAAAATAAGTTTGCTTGGTTATGTGTATAAATCAATTTATATCTATATTTTTATGTCTATTTTTGTGCTTAAATAAATATAGACACGGATACCAGGAAAAATACACCATTCTAATTGTGCGGTGCTTAGACTGATCTTTATATGAACTTTAATTTCTCAAAGTAGAATTTTGAAAGTATGTTTGGTGGATATGAAAGAATAAGCTACGTGGATGAAAATCCAATTGGGATAAATCTTGCCCATGTTAATTCCTAAGATACATAAGCAATAACCAAACTTAACTTTGCAATACCAATAACAGAAATAATCATGTGTATATATATATATAATTTTATATATGTAACATATATGCACAATATAATAATTCTGTATTGTATATATATATATCCTCTCTTTTTTTCTTTTTTGGATAATGCCATATTTTCTCCCTTCCAATTTGTCTCTCAAACATTGTAAGTAATGGTTAATAGTAAGTTTAATGAAAGTAAGTAATGGTTAATAGTAAGTTAGAATGAAAGAAATATTTATTTCCCTTCTCTGACTCTAGAAGCCTCCATATCAACTAAAGTGGTCAATATGTTCTTCCTTGTATATTTCTATACAAAGAAATAAACTAACATTTATTTCAAACTTAGTATGTCCTAGACATTGTTCTAGATGTTTTAAATTTTACATCTCATTCAATCTGCATAGCAATGCATTTAGTAGGAGGTATTTTCCCCATTTTACAGGGAAGGAAATTGAGGATAATGCATAACATATAATTTTCCCAAAGATTCATGACCATTAAATGGCAGAACTGAGAAATGAACTCATGTCTGAATTTAAAGATAATGCTTTCCATCAGTATTCTACAATCTCTCATAGCTTTTTCATCTTGAGGTTCTAAGCATTTCAGTGGCATGATACTTTTCTCCTTCTTTTCTGTTCTTCAAGTATTGTATTAAAACTAGTAATGATTTGATTTGAAGAATTGCTGTAATTGCCACATTTTGTAAAATGTTAAATATTTTTAAATTGTGCAATGGTGAGAAATAGTCTTTAATGTTTTGTTTCGACTTTTTCTTCAAAGATTCTTCTAATTATGGGTCTCAAATTGAACCTTGGAAGAAGCTTTAATGTTCAATGGAATCAAATTTTCTCAGAAAATGAAACATTTACCTGTTATCCAGATGCAGACATAGCAACTAAGGAAAAGTGTACACAACGTGGTTGTTTATGGAAAACGGTAATACTGATTTTAATTATGGCTCATGATGTGATTTTTACATAAGCATTTCAATGTAAACTTTACATATTATACTTATTATTCTGTAGCATACAAATTAATTCGTACAGAGAATTATTTACAATATGAAAATATCATCTCTGATAGACAATTTATCTTTAGCTTATTAATTCTCCAAAGAAGTAGTTTAGTAAATATCAGGCTAAATGAAGCCTTGAGGGAAGTTGACTCCATTTTTCTGTATCTATTGGTAAAGCAGCATAATCTTTATGATTAGTGAGGATTAGGGAAGAATTGAAGAACAGAAAAAGTAAGGAGAAGAAAAAGATTCAGAAATCAAGAAAAGTCATATAGTGAAGTATTATACATTTCTCCATCTTCCCTTTAAAATGCAGCACTCCAGTCAAATTCAGATCCATCAGCCATTGCACTAGGCATGCTCACTTACTTCCATCAGCAAAACATATCTTAAGGATATTCATTTCACTAACGCACAAATAACTTCTAAACATGAAAATGTAAATACAGTTTTTCAGAACTGTATTTTAGCACTTATAAATTCTTAGGTTAAGTAACTAAAACTTTAATGTTAGGAAGTGAGGAAAAAGAAGGAAATTAAATTTGATGATTTAGGGTGCAGATATACTTCTTTGTGTTTCTTTAAACCACATTGTTTCTTCATTTAGTCATTCAACAAATACTTATTGAGACTTGATATATTCTAGTCACTGCTCTAGGTGAAAAAAATAAGCAACTCTCCCATCCTGATAGAGCTTATTTTATATTGTGGGAAAACCAAAGAATAATAAAATGGTTTTGTTATGTTAGATAAACACTGTAGGAAAAATAAGAAGGAAAGGGGACGAAAGGAAGAATACCAATGGTGTGATTTTAATGATTGGACAGGGAAAGTTTCCTTGAGAAGATGACATTTGTTAAAAGAGATGAAGGAAAGAAATGAATGAAATAATATTCCAGAGGGAAATTAACATTAACCTGAAGTGCATCTGAAGTGAGAATGTAGCTTATATAGTTCACAAACAGCAGAAATAGTGTTTTTGAAATAGAATTAGGGGAATGTCAGCAGGAAATTATGTCATACACATATGGAAACAGATAGTTTAGATCAACCACTTAGACCATTTTTAGTATTAAAAGCTTTTCTTTAAGATAAGATGCTACTGGAAAGTTTTGAACAGACAAGTAAAAAAATTGAACTTTCATTTTAATGGGACCATAATGGCTATTGTATTGAAAATAGACTGTTAAGACAATCGAGGTAAGGAGACCAGGAAAGAGGTGGTTGCAATAATCAAGGCAAAACAACATTGACAGATTGAACCAGAGTGGTAATGGTAGTATTAGTAAGAAATGATTGAGTTCACATATTTTTAAGACAAAGCCAAACTATTTTGTTTGTTGATTGAATGTACATTATGAAAGAGTAAAGAATGACTTCCAATTTTTTGGTTTGAACAACTTGTAAAAAAGAGCTTAGACGGGAAGTTATGTTTTAGAGAAATTAAAATTGAGTAGAAATCCAAATGCAATTGTCTGGTTGTGAGATGTATTTAAACTCTGGAAATTGAGAATTTTATATTACAGGTATTATGTAAACTTTAGTGTTAACCTATATAGAGTTTGAAGGCATGTGATGGGATGGTGAGTCAAGGGAATGAGCTTTAATACATGAAAGGGGTTTAAAGACTAACCCCTTGGATCATTACATTTAGTCAGAAAAGTAAAGAGGAACAAGAAATGAAAACTGAGAAAAACTAGCAAAAGTATTAGGTTGAAAACAAAGAAGATATTGGGATCTAGAAGCCAAGTGAACAGAGCATTTTAAAATAAGGAAATGGCGAACTGTGCAAATTATACTTATAAGTCAGTAAGATAAGGACTGGAAATTGACATTTCAAGTTGGCAGCGTGGAGGTCTTTGGTAACTTTGACAAGTAAATATTGGTAGAGTGTTGTGGGTTAAAGCCTGGTTAGAGTCAGTTCAGGTAAAAAGAGAAATTGGAGATAGTGAGTATGGTGAATTCTTCTGTTGTGCTGTAAAATAAAAAACAAAACAAAAAGGGCCAGTAGTAGGAGAAGTTAGTGATGTAACATTTACTTTTTTCTTAACATAAAAGAAATAATGTAAGTTTATGCATTAAGGATAACCTACACTGAATGCAATATTAGTGATGCAGGAGAGAGTGGAGAATTAAGGAGAAATGCTTTTTTCAAGTAAAGAGGCATGCTATTGGGTACACAAATGAAATAGTTCACCTTGCATAGAAGGCAGACAGTACATAATTTGTCACAGGAGCCGAAAAGGTGGATGTGTGGGTACATTTGTTATTTACTTCTGATTTTGTTTTGGTTGCTTTCCTTTTTCATATTAAAATAACAAGGAAAACCATTAGGTAATGATGAGAATAGGTAAGGACTTGTTGGTGCTTGGAGAAGAAAGGAAAATGTCATATAGAGCAATGTGATAGTGAATGAACTAGGCAAATGTAGTATGATTGCATCATTTGACCCACTGGAACTTTCATGATTATATAATATGAGAGCAGTCAGCATGGTTGTTTGCATTTTTCAAACAACATTCAATTGCACAAATGACACAATTGCTGCCATTGACAAGACAGAGGATAGATTTTTTCCAGGGTGTGGTTTTGTAACCAAGTATAAGAATGTGAGTGAGAGACATATGGACGGAGATTGTAAGAAAAAAAGTAATTTTAGTGATTGAGAAAAAAAAAATAAGCTCCTTAAGGAAAAAAGTAAAGTCATCATTGTGTGAAGGACAAATATAGTAAAGGTTAGATGGTATGGTTACTCTGGTTCTGGTCACTCTGTGTATAAAGCCTTACTTCCCTTATTCCGATAAGAAATCAAAAATAAAAGAAAGAATTATCTTGTCCCAAGACTTAATGTAGCAAGAAATATTAACATTTTCTAAATCACGGATAATTATACAAAAAAAGATTTTACCTAGGACTTTCACTTGCTAATTCATCCAGAAATATTCATATCTAAAATCCTCAGAAGTGATATTACAAGTGGTAACTTCTCTACTTCTAAAATACACAGATGTATAGATGTATGTGGAGATAGGCAGGTTTGAGTATTAAAAACAAAACTACTCAAAGATATATTTTAAATGTAATTATATTCCTTGGATAATGCAATTTAAAAAATTATCTGTTCAATACTCAACCTATAGGTCTTTATCCTATTTACCAAAATTAAATAGCCAGAGTAGTTTCATGCTAGCCACAAAAATAGCAATGCTGATTGGAACTATCAATAAGAAACATAAACTGGTCAACTCAAAGTGATAAAGCGGAAGTGGTACTAGGCAGAAAAATAGCTATGAGGAAGTCACAGACAGAACTTTGCAATTTTCTAAAGCTATTCATGTTCCTGGTTCTATTGGCACTCATTTAATGCACTGCATTTGGAATGAGTGCTATAGTATTCATATCAGTTAAGGATTGCTTTAATCTGAGATTATCAGACATCTAAAATCTGAGTAGGTTAAACAAAATAGGATATATTTTTCTCTTACAAAAAAGAATCCCAGGCCAAACGTGCAGGCATTTCAATGTCATCAATGCCCCAGGCTCCTCCATATTTTCTATTTGGTTTTCATCTACAAAGTTACATCACAGCTTCTACCATTATATTTGTACTCCAGGCACAACAAAGAAGGTGAATCAAAAAGGGCGTTCAGTTTAATCATATTACACACCTTTGTTTTAAAGAGCTTTTGGGGAACTTATACAAATTCTGCAAAAGAGACTGGGAAATATAGATGTGCATATTGTTTCTCCCAACAATATGACAATTTAATAAAAAGGAACATAGGGAGAATAGGTTGTGGTAAGGCAACTAGCCATTAATGCCATAGTTTATCATTCTTTTTCTTAGGTTCCATCACTGACCCTATATAAACCAATCAGCTCTGACCCTCAGGCACTGTTCTTATTTCCAATCCTAGTTAGGATGTAATTGACCAGTATAAGCACAAGTCATAAAAGATATGGTTTCATAATAAGTGAATGAAAAGAACTCTAAGAACATGGCCTTCTTAGGGTTGTTATAGAGTGAAAAAAGCAACAATCTAAAGAGTAAGTACAAGCATAGGATCAAAATTTTTTAGTAATATGCTTAATTTTTACAGATAACCCAATCTAGCTCTATATTTGAGTAAGGAAATCTATAATATTTCTTCCTTCTACTATAATTTTCTTTCTGTGGAGTCAAAATATAAATATTCTATGTAACATTTTAGTACATGGGATTTCATATCACATAAAAATTGTATGCTGTGATTGCTATTTCATTTTAGTATTCAACAATACAACTTGCAAATCAAACAACATGTGATTAACATAAGCCTACTTTATTTTTTTGAAAGTCAGATATTATAATGCTTACAATTTCTGGCAATGAACTCGCATTGTGTTTTTAGGCTACTTCTAATTCCAAGGCACCTGACTGTTACTTTCCAAGACAAGACAACCCTTATTTAGTCACGTCAACTCAGTATTCATCAATGGGTGTTACAGCTGACCTCCGATTAAATACTGCAAATGCTAGAATAAGGCTACCTTCTGAACCCATCTCAACTCTTCGTGTGGAGGTGAAATATCACAAAAATGAAATGCTGCAGTTTAAGGTATGTTAATACAAACTATCCAATGCTAACTCATCTCTCAACATTAAAGATTTTTAATATATTATGTGCTTGTATTTTTAATATAATGTTAAGGATTACTAATTGGCTTGACAACATTTTTATTCTATAAAAATAAAAAAAATTTTACTACACAGCCCGTACCTGGGTGGTCCAATAAATGAAGCTTCTCATTTATGCTAATCTGTGAATAAACATACAGTGGTGATTTAAAATGAATAAATTTAAATTCTTGCTAAATAGATAAGCAATTTAGAATTGAAAAATATTGATAGTTCCATTAAAATAAACAAAACAAGATGCCTACCTACTATTTCCATTATTTTAAATCATGGCCTGAGTTTTCTGGTCAATGTAATAAGACATACAAAAGTAAATAATTTCTTTCAACTTTTACAGTGAGCGAATTTTGTTTTACTTAAAACTCCAGTGGAATCAATTAGAAATGATAAGAACTATCAGCAAAATATAAAGAGATATAAAATAATATCTCCAAAAAATATTTTCTTATAAACTATCATTTACTATTTAAAAGCCAAAATGGCAGCAAATCCATTAAGAAAATGAGATTTTAAAATATCAAATATGGTGGACATTTTTTTGAGAGAAGTGTCTCAAAAAAATAGCAAATAAACAAGAAAAATATCAAAATTATAGGACAAAGTGGACATTCAATAAGGAGAAAAGCTATTAAAAAGTATCAATATATGTTAAATAAGTAATAAAATATTCTAAATAAGATTAAATGTTATTTTAAATGTTAATTTACTTCAGATCAATTTGGGGTGAAAAGTATTTCTATACAAATCTCAGTGGAATATTTTTTGAGTCTTCATAAAGTAACATTTAGGTTCATCTGGAAAAATAAACACATGGCAATGGTTAGAACTGAAAAAGGGGCATAGAGGTGATAAAAATTCATGAAATTAAAACTGTTGAACTGAAGCCAGATTGTCCAACAGTTTATTGAAGCAGGATGGCACAAAAACAAATATTGTGTGTGTGTGTATCCATATACATTTTATAACAAAATAGAGCAAGCTTCACAAATTAATAATACACAGGTAGTTTATTTAATAATTTACATAGAAAAGTGTCTGACTCAAATCATATGCTAAAATGAAATTCAGATAGAGTTACATGTGAAAAGTAAATCAAACATAAATGTATAACAAAATTAAGCTCCATATTTACCTTATATCTGACTAGTAAAGGCCTTTCTAACCACAGATACAAAGGTATGGATCCCATATACAAAAAAATCTACACATTTTCTTACATAAAAATTAAGCATATTTTCAGACCAAAAAGCACCATAAGCAACTAGAAGACAAAAAATGGGTAAATATTTGATACCAATATGACATAAGAAAAGCAATTTCAACTCATACAATCAAGAAAAATATGGATAAATTGTGATACATATACATAATGAAATATATATAGTACACAAAAGAATGAAACCTTGCCATTTGCAACAACGTGATGGAACTGGAAAACATTATGCTAAGTGAAATAAGTCAAGCACAGAGAGATAAACCTCTCATGTCCTCAATCATATATGGAAGCTAAATATTAAAAACAATCAAATGCATGGGGAGAGATGGTTACCAGAGGCTGGGAAGGGTAGTGGGGATGGACAGGATAAAGTAGAAATGGTTAATGGGTGCAAAAATACAGTTAGATAGAATGAACAAGGTCTAATAGCATGACAATTTAATTATAATCAACAATGAGTTAGGGTATACCTTAAAATAACTAAAAAAGTGAAATTGGAATGTTCCTAACACAAAGAAATGATAAATGCCTGAGGTGATGAATATCCCCATTACTCTGATTTGATTAATTAACATTGTATGTCTGTATCAAAATATCACATATACCCTATAAAATATACAACTATTATGTACACATAATAATTAAAATTTTAAAAATATCTCATAAGCAGACATTTAAAAGAAAACAGAAAAATAATAAATAGAATATTAACATTTAGAGTTATTAAAAATTCCATGAACAAAAGACAATTTCAAAAAAGAGGAAACATGAATGTTGAATGATCATCTCAAAAAAGATTCATTCTCATCAGCAAGAAAATAATTACCAATTTAAAAAATACTTTGAATTGAACATAAATTAGTATTAGAGTACACAATTTGGTGAGAATATTAATTAGTACAGTAATTCTAGAAACCAGTTTGCGAGTAGGTACAAAGACCTTAAACATATTTATACACTCTGACCTGTTATAATTTCTAAGAAATGTACTGAAGAAATAAAGATGGTAATAAAGATATGGTATCTTTATTGTCTGATCACATTTATGGCAGAAAATATTGAAACAACTTCTATGTTTAATCATCAAATGATTAATAATTTTGGTATATACATATAATAGAATATTGTGCTATAAAAGTTTTATGTTTGATTTCTTGTATAGAAAATAAATCAAAAAAAATTTTTAAAAGGTATAAAATGCAGTACTCAATTTAGTGCCATATATGTATATATAAAATTCTGTATAGATGTATGGGCCATCGATGTAGAATTAGGAATTATGTGAGCAACAATTCTTAATGCGCTTGTTTGAACCATTATTTAAATTATTTAATGATATTTATGTGCTATGTCAGCAATAAGAATATACTGTATCTATTTTTGTTATTTTCCTTCAATAGATTTATGATCCCCAAAAGAAGAGATATGAAGTTCCAGTACCATTAAACATTCCAACCACTCCAACAAGTACTTATGAAAACAGACTTTATGATGTTGAAATCAAAGAAAATCCTTTTGGCATCCAGATTCGACGTAGAAGCAGTGGAAGAGTTATGTAAGTGATTGAATTATTTGCTAAGAAAGATATTTTAATGTTAGCTTAGGAAGGGAAAAGTAAAATGCATATTTACACAGTCTTCTTTTTGCTAGAGTAGCATAACACTAAAAGATTCAGTTGTGTTAAGTCGTTTTGCCTATTCTAATATTTCTAACCTAAACAATTAGCATGCCCATGGGACTATCAAAGGATTGGTCCACAATTTCATTTACACTTTGGATGTGATCAATTTCATAATTAAATATCAGGCTCATTCTTCTAATTAAGTTGAAAATCATATCAAGAATTCTCTTGAAATGCATGATGAATGTTGACAAAAATAAGTAATCAAAAATGAGTGAAATAAATATTGTATTAGAACTATTAGAATTGTTTATCATAGCTAGAGACTGATAGAGTTAATAATTTCTCTCTCAAGTATTAATGAAAAGAAATTGAGACATATAAATCTAGATATATTTTTATGTTACAATGAATAAATTTAATCTAAAAATTGTAGTCTTCATTTTAGTCAAAAGCTTTACAAACTATAATATATTATAATAAATATTTATGCAATTTAAGCTTGCTATGCCATTCTTTAGATGATGTTGTCAGGATGTTTTCAGGTATTGTCATAATGGATACAAATGATAAATAAAACTATGTTTGAATTATTTTAATAATTTTGTTTTTATAACAATATTTTTGTTTAAAAGGATGAGAAACTAAGTCATTTTGCAAAAAATTATGATATAAGGGCATCATTTATTGCTATTAATATTTTCCAAGCATTATTCCCTATTCAAGAGTTTTCCAAAATATTTAATATAAAAATATTGAATATGTCTCAGATTATTTGTAATACTTATATTTCCTCCCCAACCAACTTTATATTCTTTTCTTTCTCTTTTATATTATTTTTCAAATGACTTGAATAACAATATGTTCTTTGTAACATACATATACACTACATGAACACTGATTTATATAAATACAACTTGAAGAAAAAAACAATTGAGAGTAGTAATTGGGGAAATTTTGAAATTTAAATATCCATTATGCTTTCAGTTCTTTGTAATATTGATTCGTTTTTATTTCATTTGTAGGAAAAAAGGTATAGTGATTATCTCAAGGGAGCAGGAAAACAGAGGACTTTCAATGTCCAGGCAATATATTACTGAGTCATTTATCACTTCACATTAATTTTATTTTTAAAAGCAATGTTTGTCTAAAGATTAATGTGTGCAATCATATTCATATATGATTCATGTATAAGTATATGAAACATAGTTTACATATTTCATGTATTTGCTAAAAACAATTAATTATCCATTTCCATTTGGTACGTGGGTATAATCGGTATATAGGAAAAAGAATATTGATTTTCAGATCACCTAAGAAAGTATTACCACTATTATTTGTGATACTGCTTTGCATAGATTTTTACAGGAATAGAATTATTTTCTTTTGTTTTCAGTTGGGATTCTCACCTGCCTGGATTTGCTTTTAATGATCAATTTATTCAAATATCTACTCGCCTGCCATCAGAATATGTTTATGGCTTTGGGGAAGTGGAACACACAGCATTTAAGCGAGATCTGAACTGGCATACTTGGGGAATGTTCACGAGAGACCAACCCCCTGGTGTAGGTATCAGCATTTGACTACTTCATGAGGCTACTAAGATCATGATTAGAATCCAAACCACTTCTTTGTAGGCCTGTACTGAAGGGCTAGGAGTAGCTATAGTGATTTTCACCAGAGTAGCTAGAGTGATTTTCTGAAAAACTAATGAAAGTCACCATAAATTGCAGGTGAAGGTAGAGGAGTGGATGGATAACAACTTGCTTGACTAGTGTGAGAAGCCAGGTTGTGACCTAATTCCCAAACCATTTCAACTACAGAGAAAGAACATATTGATTCAATACTCCCTATCATGTCTACATTTACTTCCAACTTTTAGAAAATAACTGTCTAGGATTCTCCTTGATATTTTTCCTTCTTAGACATTTTTTGATCCTAACTTTTTTTCTTTATAACCCAAAGCTGCAGTTGTATAATTTTATGAGGCCAAACTCCTAATAATATCTTTAGAATATAAGATTTTTAAATACTTATGACACTTTTTTCAAAGTGTCATCTTGTTAATGTAACAGATTATTAATTAATTAATATAATTATTCCAAACATATCATAAAAATACTTTTCAGTAAAAATTATCTTATTTCCATTTTTCACGTTATATATGCTTAAGGTATCTATTCAGCAACACTCTATAAGTGTATGTACTATTGTAACCATTTTTTATTGTTAGATGCTGAAACAACATTTTTGTACTACTATAGTCCAGACTTAGGTTATTGAAGGCTGTTTTTCATTTATACCAATTTTTATACCATTTATGCCAAAATTTATTTATTAAAAATTCTTCAGCATTGGTATAGATATTATTAGGTGAATATAACCAAAATTCTCAATATATAAAATTACTTTCACGTGTTCATAAATTATTGGGATTCAAATACAAGACAACAAATTAAATATTTCATAAATATAAAAGTGTGTTTTATAAACACAAAACATATATAAAATTACTTCTATCGCTTTAATATTTCTAGGACAGTGTGTTATAGAAAAAAAGTGCCAATTTATAAGTAGATTAAGACATATAGTCTTTGGAAAGAAACCCAACTACTCTAATGCCAATGGCACTCTACCGCAGTTGATGTGTCAGTATTTGTGGGTGTTACATATTTGTTTTTATTTGTGTGTGTGCTCTAAAGCAGTAACAGTTAAAATAATAAATTATTTTCTAAGAGAAATACATTCATTTTAATTCAACTTTAGTTTGAATGTGCAAAATAGGAGCATTTAAATCCCAATCGTCAATCTTATAATAAATTTAAAATGACATTGATTAAATTCAATTAAAATTAAAATTTTATTAAAATTAAAATGCTATTATTATTTAAACATAAATTGTGTTTAATTTTTTTTTATTTCAGTATAAACTTAATTCCTATGGATTTCATCCCTATTACATGGCTCTGGAAGAGGAGGGCAATGCTCATGGAGTTCTCTTACTCAACAGCAATGCAATGGGTAAAACAATTGTTTGTTGAATTTCTCATCTTTGTGATCTTTTCATATACTAATATACTTGAATAATTATTGAATCATGTTTTGCATTTACAGATGTTACATTCCAGCCAACTCCTGCTCTAACTTATCGCACAGTTGGAGGAATCTTGGATTTTTATGTGTTTTTGGGCCCAACTCCAGAAGTTGCAACAAAGCAATACCATGATGTATGATTGCATATTTCTTTTTAAAGACATAAAGTTTTTAAAAGAGTAAAATTATAAAATAATTCTCTTAGTTCACACATAATTTTTTTTTTTTAAAGATGATTGGCCGACCAGTAATGCCACCTTATTGGGCCTTAGGATTCCAAATATGTCGTTATGGATACAAAAATACTTCAGAGATTGAGCAAGTATATGATGGAATGGTGGCTGCTGGGATCCCCTACGTATGTATATTAATTTTTAAAACACTGTTAAATGTGGAATATATAAAAAGAATGGAATAATTAAATACTTATATGCTTTAAAATTAATTTAACCATTTGGTAATAATGCTTAGATTTTAGTACCAACTTATGAATCAAACATAAGATTTATATACAATGTTTTTATCAGGTTAATAAAGGAGAAAGGATAATATTTAATACCCTTTCTTTTCTTTCTTTCTCCCCACTTCTATGACCCTGAGTTGTGCTAAACAAGTGACCACGCACTTGCTTTCCTCTCATAAACTCTGGGTTGTATAGGTAGTCAGACATATTCTGTGTATTCTCTTTGTGTTAGAAGAGTTCAGAGGAAGCTGTATCATCAACAAGTGTGACAAATTACAAAGAACAAGTTGGATAATTTTTTTCCCCTGAATAGATAATAACTGTAATGTATAGTACAGATTGATAGGATTTGCAAAATAGTTTCTTCCCTCGATGTTCAGGAAACTAAATATTCCAAATGCCTCTCATTTTATGAGTGAATTAACACAATGTGGTATACGTACACCATGCAGTACTATTCAACCATAAAAAAATAATTAATACCTTTGCAACAATCTGGATGAAACTGGAGACCATCCTCCTAAGCAAAATATTTCAAGAAAGGGAAAAAAATACCACACATACTAACTATCAAATTGGAACTAACACAGATTAGCACTCATGTTCACAGATGAAATTAAAACTCAATGGAAATCATGCAAGTGGGGGCCGAAGGGATGGGTGAAATCATGTCTAATGGGTACAATATACATTATTTAGCTGATGGTCACACTTATAACTTGGACTCAAGAAGTACAAAAACAATCCATGTCACCAAAACATTTGTACTCCCATAATATTCTCAAATAAAAATAAATGAATACATAAATAAATAAATATTCCAAAGTATCCACATATAATCAGTCCCTGCAATTTTACTTTTTAGAAAGACTAAGGGATACCATGGGTCCTGCTGGTAACACATAAACATTGAAATAGAGAATGCTTGGTATATGATTTCGTTCTAAGAAGAATCAGAAGGTTGTCAGTACAAGACACTGGTATTTACAGTAGAATCTAATGTATGGTTCCTGAATATACTATAATGGGAAAATTAATTGTATAGGTTGATGACATAGAAACATGCAAGTGTAATTTGATTATCAAAAGGGAGTTTTTACATTATTAAGCCCACTATATCTACCATACTTTTTATAACACCCAGAAGAAATCAAGCTAATATCAATTAATGGGAAATAATTAACAAATTTGTTATTTAGGCCTTAATTGAAGATTCCATTGTAAAATTCAAACATTATTTAGTTTAAACATATTGACAAGTACCTACCTGTAAATAATATTTTACTTATTTAAGCGGGGCTGTTATACTGAAAATGGCTTTGATGGATAACACAAGAAAAATTATATAATAATCAATTAACTTCCCAATACTCTTTTTTCTCCTTTTTGGCAATATTAAAATCATTTGAAATCATCCTATATTTGCTTTATAGTTCCCAGAAATAGAACAACACTTGTTTCTGTATACACTGTACTAAATTCTAATTTTTCATTTAACATAATTTCATAGCATCATAAATTATTTTATTCCTATGTCCTCCTGTTCCCTTTAGTAATTACATAATATATACTAATTTAAAAGAATTTTTACTTCTAAATCAAAGTAACTAAATAACTATTAACAAAATTGAACATTTATAGGAAGTTTTTCTTAGAATATTTTGTATCTTTATGTGCTACTTTTATTCCTTGAACACTGAATTAGTTGATTAATTCTTTTTAGGATCTAGGAAAAAGAATTGAAACTTTCTTATTGTTGTTACTTTTATAAGTATGATAGACTATGATACACTTACCCATTTGTGTTTCTTACTCCATTGCCATGATTCTCATATATTTCAGGATGTTCAATACACAGACATTGATTACATGGAAAGGCAACTAGACTTCACAATTGGTGAAGGATTCTATGACCTTCCTCAGTTTGTTAACAGAATAAGAGCAGAAGGAATGAGATACATAGTTATCCTGGTCAGTATTTATAGTTTATCTGAGTCTTATTATCTTGGTTTTATTAATTATCCTAAAATGGGGGGAGGAGTTTCAAAATAGGTAGTATATAACTTTAGATTCTACTCCCAAATCTAAAATATTCTTCCTTTCCCACTTCATTTTATTTACATAGGCTGCCACCAGTTACATTTGTATTTAGGTATATCCTTAAAGCTCTAAGTCTAAAGCTGGGAGAGAAAGGCAAGCTGTTTTCTAGCTATCATCATAGCTACAGACTGGCCTCAATTTACAGAGGTTATCAAAAAGTAATTGTAGATTTTTTATTTCTATGCAATTCTGAAGTCATTCTCTAGGATTGTTTCTGATGCTTTTCATATTTAAAAATTTGCCTTCAGGTTTGTGATTCTGTGGAGACAATTTTTTTATCATTGTCATAGAAGCAAGCGAGGTAGCCAGAAATCTCACCATAGAAATAAAAACAAAACAAAAATTCCTGATAATTTTGCTTAAAATCATAGCCTATACATTTTCAAAAGTCCTTAGAATTTTCTTCTAAGAAATGTAAAGAACAATCTAGCTAGAAATCTTATGTTTATACCATTTGTGAATCCATGTGAAGGTACAATGTTATGATAATATAATAATAAAAAGTTATGTTTCATAATGCCTTTCCAAGTGTCTATACTTTTATTCCATATATACCATTTTAATTTTCATTTTAATTTTAGGATCCAGCAATTTCAGGAAATGAAACACAACCTTACCCTGCATTTACTAGAGGAATAGAGAAAGATGTCTTTGTCAAATGGCCTAACACCAGTGATATTTGTTGGGCAAAGGTACTGAATTTATATCTTGAAATAGAATATGTATAAAAATGCTATTTCATTGAAAATTTCCATTTAATTTTTTTAAATGATAAAAACATATTCAGAAGTAGAGGTATACAGAAATGTAATGATTTAACAATAAAATACTATAAACTATTTTATAAATGCTATAAAATTTTATAACAATAAAATACTTCCATCGAAATTATTAGACACAAAGGAAGAATGCATACACGTCTTTTGTCCGAATACTTTGTTTCATCTTTAAGGTATTTTATTATATATATTGATATCTTCTGTGGTTTATTATAGAACAACCATTAGTAAGATGGCTACTCGTTCTACTGCAAGAGTCATTTAAATGTTTGTACTTCTCTTCAAAAGATCTCATTAATAAAAACAATGTTTTTAAGAGCTCCACTTACAGCTCTAAGATGAAACAAGAAATATAATTGACTGTATTTTATATGATTAATAGTAATGTTCAGATCTGAGTATATGAATATAAAAATAGTTTAATTTGGTTTTCATATAAAATAATCAAGAAAAAATCCAATAGTCACACCTAGAGTGAACAACAACAGCAACAAACCCCACAAAATCCCATGATGGGAAACATAATTAAAGGCAATGTGAGATTCTTCTTGGATTTTGAACCAAACTTGAGCCATCAATGATAAAAGTGGTAAAATTCAAATATTCTCATAAGTTAATTAACTGTATTGTATCAACATTAATTTCTTGGTTTTGATAACTATACTACAGTCTTATAATATGTTAACAGAAGAAGCTGAGTGAAGGGTATAGAAAAACTCTAGGTACAAATTCTTGCAGCTTTTATGTAAGTCTAAAAATGTTTCAAAATAAAATGATAAAAATAAAATAAAATAGAAAAAATCTTATGATACATTAGTGTAACATTGTAATATTTTAAGAAACATTCAAAAATAGATTATGACATATTGGCCATAGAGGGGGATTTTTTTTCTTCCACGTTCTCCTTATTCCATACTTCTACACATTTTCTAAGGTTTCTACTCTTTTTTCCCCCTTTGTTTAGAGCAATATTCTCTACTAGAAACAAATCCCTTGTAAATAGTCTTTGGTAATTATTTACATTTTTTATATGGGGCTTTTTGACTTTTGCAACACAGGTTCAAATTCTGAGAGCATTCAGCATGACTGAGCTTGGGCTCTATTTTGTGTTGGAGTAGAGGAAACCATTGGTAGCCAGTGTGTCTTGGGGCGGTGATGAAGGGAGATGAGAATTTAGTACTAACTTTTGAAATAAGTGGGATTTTTTAATCAGCATGATATTATCAAAGCAGATCTTCAATTCCTTCCAAATAAAAAATATTCATCATTTTTAGTTTTCAATTCTTGAATAATTCTAGAAATAGTTCTAATATACCACATTAAATTAAATTTGGTACATGCTTTTCAGATTATTTCTTTATCAGATCTTTTGGTTACATGCATTATTTTCAAAATGACTAATAACCACAAAGTTTGGCAATTCTTTCTTTATTTGCCACATTAAAGAGTAGAGTAATATGGAAAATGGGAATAATTTGCAAATGACAAGTATGCAAAAAAGAGAATTGAAAAGATTACAGATCTGGAGATCTCGAGTCTATAATATATCTCTAATGCCCCACTACGTCTTATTTACATCATGATCATATCATACTGAATTTATTTTGAACTGTTTATTCATTTCTGCTCTTGTGTAGGTTTGGCCAGATTTGCCCAATATAACAATAGATGAAACTCTAACTGAAGATGAAGCTGTTAATGTAAGTTTTACATTGATTAACTATATATTACTAAAAGAAATTCATAATGTGAACTTAATGATCACTTTAATCAATAATTTAATTTGAATACTTTCCCTAAAAAATAGATGGCTTGTTTTTAATTCTCTATATCAGATCATACTTAGGTCAAATTTATTAATTTTTTCCCCCAAATAACAAAGTATGTCAGTCACTCTATTAAGCAATTTTATATTTTTTATTTAATCCAAGCAATCATTCTTTTAAAAAATTATTATAGTAATAATACTTAACATTAGATTTGCCTTCTTAACAAAATTTTATGTGCATAATACAATATTATAAAATATACGAGTGATATCTCTGGGACTGTTTTATCTTGAGTAATAGAGATTTTATGCCAGTTACTTAGGAACTTCCTATTTTCCCCTTCTTCCTGTCCTGGGCAACCACCAGTATATTCTCTTCTTCAGTAAGTTTGATTATTTTAGATACTGCATATAAGTGGAGTCATACATTTGGCTTTCTGTGATTGGCTTATTTCACTCAGCATAATATTCTCAAGGTTCATCCATGAAAACAAAAGGAATGAAAAAGATATTCCATGCAAATGATAAACAAAAGTAAGCAGGAGTGGCCATACTCATATCATAGAAAATAGATTTTAAGTCAAAGACTATCACTAAAGACAAAGAAGATCATTACATGATTATAAAAGGGTCAATTCATCAAGAAGATATAACAATTATAAATAAATATGCACCCAACATCAGAGAATCTAAATATATAAAGCAAATAAAAGGAGTGGAAAAGGGCTCAGCAATGCAATAATAGTTGAACACTTTAATATTCCACGTTCAATAATAAATAGAACAACCGGAGTGAAAATCAACAAAGAAACACAGTCTTGAACAACACTATGGACCAAATAGACTTAACAGATACATATAGAACATTGTACTCCACAGCAGTAGAATATAAATACTTCTCAAATGCACATGGAAAATTCTTCAGGAAAGATTACATGTTAAGTCACAATAACAAGCCTTAAAAAATTTAAGCATATTGAAATCATACCAATTATTTTTTTTTTTCTGGCCACAATGGAACTAAACTAGAAA
The DNA here is from genome assembly GCA_008750895.1 of Mirza zaza. Classification (NCBI taxonomy): domain Eukaryota; kingdom Metazoa; phylum Chordata; class Mammalia; order Primates; family Cheirogaleidae; genus Mirza; species Mirza zaza. The sequence continues at coordinate 43,469 of VSMD01031728.1, read as the reverse complement.
TCAACAGCAGAAGGAAAACAAGAAAATTCACAAATAGGTGGAAATTAAACAACACACTATTGAACAGCCAATGAGTCAAAGAAGAAATCAAAATGGAATTAGAAAGTTTCTTCAAAATTTCTTAGAAATACAAAAATGAAACTATATCATAGTAAAACTCATGATGTGACAAAAGCAGTACTAAGAGGAAATTTTATAATAATAAACACCCACATTAAAAAAGAAGATCTCAAACAAACAACCTAGCTTTAGACTTCTAAGAACTAGAGAGAAAAAAAAAGAACAAACTTAGCCCAAAGTTAGCAGAAGGAAGAAAATAAAACAAAATAAGGAATACAAAATCAATAGAAAAAAATAAACAAAACTGAGAGCTGGCAATCCTTCTTTGAGGTAGAGGAAATCATAATCATTAAATCATACAAGTTCATGTTAAGTATAAAAAATTAGGGAGCTTAAAACTTCTGAAAACATCTTCTAATGCAGAGCCAAAGAACTGAACATAATTATGTTGTTGAGCAAAAATCCAGAGTTTTGATTCAATTTGAGTTCTACCTACTGCTCTTGGGTAGTAGTGCTGCACTGGAGAGAAAGGCATGACTTCTTATATAGGTGTTGGAGGACAGTTTCAATTTATGTAGAATGACTTATGTAGAAATCTTTGGGAGTATCTTCCTCAAAAGATATAAAGAGTGTTGGACCATATGTACGCGATTAATTTTCTAGATATAAGCAATGATTTGTACTTAAGAGATAAAAGCATTCATCTACAAGAATTAAACCAAAAAATGAATTGTGGAAAAAACATAAAAGTGGAAGGTAAGAAACAAGATCTGGTGCTCCCCTTCTTCTTAATTGTCATTGTGATCTGCAGGAGGTCTTAGCATAGAAAATATTCATTCAATGTAATCTCACTAAGCCTTCTCTCCTTATGAGTGAAACGTAATTTTGGGGCAAGATGATAATTTAAGTCCCTTTCAACTCTTAAAAACATCCATGGTACATATTTTGTAAATCTCTGTATTCCCTCCTCTGCATTTTCTTTATGCACATTCCATATCCCTGTTCTCCCTGTCCATGGAGAATACTGTTCCTGCTGCTACTATTAATACATAGACTTACAAAATGTGTTCCAAACCCATTCAGGATATGCTATGTTTTTGAGACATCACCAATTGATTTACCTGCAGAAAGTCAATCTTTCTAGCACACAGTTCCTCTGACTTTGGAACTCAGGTGTGGAGTCAATTACAAAATGTTCTTAGTAGGGAATGGAATAAAACACCTCTTCTTTATTGGAATGGGAAGGAATAGATGTGAGAGAGAAAGAGAAGCAGTCAGTCGGGGGTGTGCGATGATCTGTTGTTTCTGGGAGTTCAGAAACCAAGGTAAACATGTTTCAATCAGAAAAACAGGCTTTACTTCAGGCTTTTTCTGCACCCACCATGCTCTACAAAGATAAACTTGAAATATAGAGCTCTACGGATACAGAGAAAAATATTGTCTATTGCTCCAGGAAGCACTAAAAATATATTTCTATGTGTTCTGAACTATTTCTTTATAACCCATGTAGCACCCAAGGTTGACCTCTTCTCTCCATGTATGTATGTGTCTCTCTTTCCTTCTACTCCTCTTGGCTACTGAGAGGGTTAGAAAAAATCACATACATTTATGTATTAATAATTTAGTTTATCAGGTTGCCTTCATTATCACTCAGGTGTGACTTGTATTAATAAATATGATAGATAAACTTAGATTTAATTTACCTAAGTTTATGATCTCTCTTATGACTTTCTACATGTGGATCTGAATTTTGGTTTTAAAGGCTTCCAGAGCTCATGTAGCTTTTCCAGATTTCTTCAGGAGTTCCACAGCTGAGTGGTGGGCAAGGGAAATTATAGATTTCTACAACGAACAGATGAAGTTTGATGGCTTGTGGATTGTAAGTAAGCTTTGAAAAATTTATCTTTTAAGTTATTTATTGTGCAGTGATTATGCAAAGTTCTCACTAGGCTCTAATAATGTCAATAAAATATTCTTTGTAAAAAGAATATTTTTTACTCATTTTTTCACTCATTTTTTCCCATAGAATTTTCTTATGCAAAATCTTCCAAAATAAAGTTTTAAAAATTCACTTTATGCTTATTGATGCTGTTTCCTGGACATTTTCAATTTAACCAAAGAACCTACATAGCCTTTTATTCTAGCTATTAATGAATACATGTAAACATTTATTTTATTGTCATTTAATGTAGGAATTAATCTCATGTTCAAATAATTGTCAATCTTTTGTGTAAGAAATAGTCTCATAAATTTACTAATATTGTTTTCAAACAGTTTCTTTCTTAGAGGTAATTATTTTAAAATATTAGAAGTAAAATTTTTAGTAACATAATTTTGAGATAGCACAAAAAAGAATTTACAGCAAGTAAATATTTAGCACAGAAGATTTTATATAATCTCTAAATTTCTGGAATTGTAATTTCTTATTCTATTGTTTTTTCCACTGGAAGGCATTAATTTTAAGTGCTATTATGTAAAGCCTTGAGGATATAAAATAGGGAATAGATTTTTTTAAAAAAAAATAATGGAACATGTGTGTTTATTGGTTGTATAAAGTTATGTACTATAAGGAATTCTCTTAAGTATATTCTGAGAATGATACCTTGATCCAGAGAAAATAACCTGTTTTCAGGTAGAGAAAGTCACCTAAATGGTAGATCATTTATATATTTAGATCATGGTCCCATATGCATGGCTAATGAGATCCTGAGATGTGTGCTCAATAGAGATATTCCTTGAAATTTTCTGTATTTGTAAACAATATCTTATGTTTTTAAAAATAAAAATAATTGATACCAGCCTCAGGTCAGGAATGGAGGGAAAGGTGATAATGGGATATATACCATTATAATTTAAATTTTATGTCTTGGAAATATAAATATTTATTCACTTCTATATGTATAATACACAGGAAAGAAAAATTAGGACATTTTGTGTTTCTAAAAAGAAGGCATAAGTTGATAAATGTTAAGAAACACCAAGTTAAGCTAAATTCTTTAGCTTCATTGAGGTGTTTTATATTTTGTTTTTTTATAATAGTGAGTAAATGTAGTATATTATTCAAATATGCTACTCTAATTTACTCACTTTTAGAATTAGTTCTTTTCAGAATATATGTTCTAAATTTATTTTTTGCCTTTCTCTCTTGCCATTTTTAAGGATATGAATGAACCATCAAGTTTTGTAAATGGAACAACTAGTAATCAATGCAGGAATGTAGAGCTAAATTATCCACCTTATTTCCCAGGTACAATATTATTGCTATGCATTGGATATTACTATGTTATTATTTTCTATTAATCAGTTTATATATACCTGAGGATGTAGAGTAAGATTTGCATTCCCAGTTTTCACTACCCACTCATACACTGGACCACAACTTGACTCATTATCAGTATTACTCAATTACTCAATACCAACAAATAATTTGAGAAAAACATAAAATAGTTTGAGAAAAACATATACATGTTTTATGTATGCAAACACAAATCTAAATTTGCTTGAAATTGTTACCTTGATTTTCTTAAGAATCTTTCCAGATTTGAAAAATTTAAATACTCTTTAAGAGTATTCTATAGTCATTCTCATTCTCTTGTATAGACAGAAACCTTTATAAACCATTAACATATAAAGTGACAACAAAGCTCTGAAAAAAGGCATCTTAAACTGAGATAAAGTGGATTAAAAAAACAGTGTCGTAGCATTTACCTAGCTCTTAATCTCAAGGTTTTATGTTACCAAGTAGGTTTTTTGGTAAAAATTTATTTAATATTTTCCATCTAAATGCATTAAAAATAATAGACATTTAAGGAGTATACTTATTTTTCAAGTTTATTAAATCATCTAATAGTTACAATTGCAAACTGATTTTTTATTTATAATTAGTATAAAGTATACAAATGATTAAAAATCAAGTTATTTTAAAACAATGATTAATGTTGTTGCCAAAAGAATATGTAGTTATGTGGTACACATTTCAATACATGGCATTATATACTATATTAATAGTTTTTCATTGATTCTTCTCAGAACTCACAAAAAGAACTGATGGATTACATTTCAGAACAATGTGCATGGAAACTGAGCAGATTCTTAGTGACGGATCATCAGTTTTGCATTACGATGTTCACAATCTATATGGATGGTCACAAATAAAACCTACTTATGAGTAAGCAGCATTCATAATTATCCTCTCTAACTCTTTTTTTGTCCTCCAGACCTTACATTTAATGTACCTATCTTAAGAGTCCCTCTGACCTTATCTGGTAGCCTTTTCCTTCTCAATATTTTCTGTAAATTAGTTCCTCCTTCATAGAATTTAGAAAAATTGTGTCTGTATGTATTGATCTATCTATGTTGTTATTGTTTTTCATTTTCATCCTATTATGAAATGAATCATCATTTTTATTTTGTTCCCTACCATGTACCCAGCACAGTGCATGGCAAATAGCAGGTATCAATGAATGGTGCTGAATGAATACATAAGTACATAAAATAGAATTTGAAGTCATTAATTAAGAAATTAAAGCTTGGATAAATCTGTTATTTAAATTTATTATTAGCAAATTAGAGCATTCCTGAATGATCTTGAGCTTTTCAAACTTTAATATTAATACTAGTCATCTGCATTTTTAACAAACTCCTATGTAAGACTAATAATAATAGAACACGTACCAGTCTCTGAATATCGTCTTTCTTAGTACTGCCCAATAAAACTTTCTGCAATAATAGAAATGTTATATAATTCTCAGTGCCCAATATGGTGCCCACTAGCTATATATGGCTGTTTAACAATGTGACTAGTGTGACTCAGGAATGGAATTTTAAAGTTTATTTAATTTTCACTAAATAATATTAAATAATTAAACATAAAACAATAGATGGCAAATGACTATTATTAATATACTAGGCAGTGAAGCTTTAGAGCACTAGCTCTTAACTACATATTGTAATCACCTGGAGATATTAAATAAGTGATGATTTAATTGGTCTCTTCCACAGCAAAAGCATCTGGATTTTTAAAGATTCTCCGGGTAGTTATAAGAGCATCAAAGGTTGAAAATCGCTGTTCTAGTAAATTATTGAAGTTGACAAAAGAATGAAAAGCATTTTGTAGCTAAGAATATGAATAAAATTCCTCACTTAGTAAAACATGCTTACCTTATTTCTAGTACCTCTTATTTAACTCAGGTGACATCCTCTCCACAGAGGGCAGTAAATTAAGAGTCTAGCTTGGTTCCTGACACGCTGTGGATGCCTAGTACATTTAAACCAATCAACTATTATCCTGTTATAACTACAGGTATCAAAATTGTGTGGATATGTTCAAGGTAGATGTAGGTAAATTTCTAATTGGTTGACATACAAAGACATTTAAGAGTATTTAAGATTCATTTCCACTATTAAATAAAATTGTGAAGAATAAGTCAGCACATTCTTCCATAAAATATCCTTTAATATGAAAGCAAAATATATTTATTTAATGTATTTATATGTTAATTTGCTCTTGTCCATAACATTTTTCAGTAAAAGTTTCAATTACATTTGTTATTTAAATGAAACAGATTTTAGTGTTAAATGTTGAGTTAAATAGCCCAATTTATGCATAGCTTTAGATTTTTCAAATTTCAGATTATTTCTTAATATTTAACTTTTTTTGGTTTATGAAAAAAGTAAACTCTTCTTCAGATTATTTGAGATATTAAATATATTCACTTTACGTTTAAAAACCTTGACAAATGTAAAAAGGCACTATAAATAAATTACGTTTTACATTTAAGTATATGATGAAGAATAAAGAATTTTTTGTTTATCATAGAGGAAAGCTATATAAATTATAAACATATTTTTTTTCCTTAAATCATCCAGAACATAGTAGTATTTTGTTTTTTTGTTTTTATTTTCTACCTAAAATTTACCATACATTTGATATTCAGCTATTTCTTGCTGCTGTCCTCTTCACTTAACAATAAACAAATTATACAAAACAATAAAAATAGATTGAGTAAATTCAGAAACAGGATGTAATCAGCTTAAGAAACTGTAAATAGTTTTAGAGAAAGAACCATGGATACCAATGGTAAATAAAAAAAGTTTCATATAGAAATCCCATAAAAAATAATTTCCATTTTCATCTGGTGCTTTTCTCTTATAATTTAAAATTCATTGTTGTACTGAAATAAAGCCTATGCTTCAAATATAGGGAGAAGTACATTTAATAATCTACCTCAAATTGTGTTCAAATTTCAGAAAAACATTAAAAGATTACATAACTATCTTGTGTATTTTCATCTTCAACAATACTTTGAAAGACTTTAGAAATTACTAGATATTTTTCACTAGAGAAGACTTAGAGAAATAAAAATCTTTGACTCCCTTTGGATGTTTAGACTGTGTTTTATTGTCTAATTTTTGAATAAGTGCCCTCAACTTTTATAATCATAATTTAGAATGGAATGAAAAAGTCAAGAGACATAAATTACTTTCTCGGGTATTCATACAGACTTAGCTAACTAGCAACTTGGAAAATTATATTGCTTTGCTTTGTTAATGTAATTTCTTGGAAAAGTAGGCGTGCCTTCTCAGTTGAGAGTTGCATATTTTAGGTAGTGGTGTCTCCTTGCATTTTTTAAATGAAAAAAAATAGTGTAGGTAAAAACAAACATAATGCAGCTCATCTTCCCACTAATTTGGAAGTTTTTTAGTTACAACTGTAACTTTCTATCAATTAACTCTTAGTTACCTGAGAATATACTGAAAACATGTCTCCTAGGCATTACATTCTGAATGATATGACTGATTAGAACATTGATATAGCTGGCGGATCAGTGTTAAAAAATATTATGATATTAATCCATAAACTTATTTCCATGGCTTAACCTTTCACATTGTCTTCACTACAGAAAATTTCAAATTTAAGTTGTTTATTATGTATTCAAAAACAATGAAAGTATTTTAACTTGTCTAGGTCTAAAACTAAAACTGAAATTTCATTTTCTGATCTAATGGTGAATATTTGAGACATGAATTGGGCAAGTTTCTATTTCTAATGGATAGTAAACACATAATACTGAATGTTTTGCTTTTTAAAAATTATTTGATAATATGTCTTTGGTTTCTATATTGTTGTTTTTATAAAATTTAGAATCACAACCTTGCAATAATTTTCTTTTCTCTATGTGATACCAATCTGTATTCTAAAAGAACTTAATAGCACCCAATCATGATCTAGAAGTGCTTATAGCATATTTATAAATTGATTTCATCAGTAATTAAAGACAATAATCAAGTGAATTAATTTGAAATTTTTTCTTTTGGAAACCACAACTAAAATAAGGATAAGATAATCATTTATTACTGAAACCTTTAAAATATGTTTTAAATATTAAAATTTATTATTTCCTCTTCTCATCTTGTACTTTTATAATAAACATGTAGAGTATATAAATATTATTTTCCTTTTAGAAAACATTTGAAAATAAAAAATAAAGGCCAGGTGTGGCAGCTCACGCCTATAATCCTAGCACTCTGGGAGGCCAAGGCAGGCCAACTGTTTGAGGTCAGGAGTTCGAGAGCAACCTGAGCAAGAGCGAGACCCGTCTCTGCTAAAAAATAGAAAGAAATTAGCTGGACAACTAAAAAAAAAATATATATATATATATATGTATCTGAGAAGGCATACGCTCAGTTATTAATTTAAAGCATCAATGAGGAATTTTTGTTGAAGTAAGATATAGAATAGGAAAGAAAGAAATCTTTCAGGAATATGATTTTCTTGCATGTGAACACATTAGGAATTTGAGACAACTATGTCCTTGTAAATAATTTTCAAATCATTTAAATAAAATTAATTTTGTTTGCAAATTAACTAAACCCAGAAAGTATATTTTCACATAGATTTATAGATTATCAATCATTTTATTCTCTTTTAAGTACACATTTATTTCTTATCAGCAAATATATGTGCCATATATTTAAAATACTAATATTCCATGTATATTGGCCCCTTTATATTTATTATGGAAAAATAAAGCAATGAAGATGGTTTTCCTATATGATCTTTTTAAAGAGGGACATAATGTACGACTTGGAAGTTTTAAGTTAATGAATACAGTATTGTCTCTATTTTCAAAAGATGGTTCAATATATCATCTTATGCCTATTTAATGTATTTTGAGTTTCCTGTACTTTTGATTTGAGATATTCATTGCCTCAAAAATTTCCTGAGCTACTATTGCATGCCAAGAACTGTATTAAGTATAAGAGATAGAAGGAAAGTTAAAACATTATGCTTGACTACAGGAACCTCAAGATCTCATGGAGGAAGCTTTATCAATAAACAAATGAGTAAAAACAATGTGGTCCATGCTATAAAAAGGAACTGATTCAATAATGTTGACAACATGTTAGTGAGTAGTAAAGTTTGTTTAATTAGGTATTTGAGGTATCTTCTCCCTAGATAGTTCTATAGTTCGTTTTCATAGACAAATTATTTGAGTAATACAAAATAAATTTTTATTTTCAGTTAATATAATAGCAAAATAATTTTCCCTTTTGATACTCTAATAATGTCATCTCAGTCTACAGTCAGAGAGCAATGGAGAAGGAGAGAAAGAGAAAGATAGAAAAACAGAGGGCAGAGAAAAGGATATAGAGGAGAAGAGATGCAGATAATATAATTCATTATTGCATTATTCTTAAAACTATAATATATTTTAATATGCATAAATTATTTAAGTCACTCTTCAAAGACTGGGGAGGGGAGAAAAGAAAAATATAACATTATTAACCATAATCTTTTCTCTTGATGAGATCTTACTTGGTATAGATTCTATGCTTGAAATAGAACAATTAATTTTATTTTTATTAATAAGACACAAGAAAGCCTTTGCCTTTTTAAACTAGCCTCTAAAACAGGAATTATTGTAGCAAGATTTCTCTGCACAGTAATATGTACATTAAGTGTTGACAAGTTATAATTGAGAACAACTGGAGTGATCATAGTTAGAGCCTAGCCCTTTATTTAAAAATATTTAAATAGTCTAAATGCATCCTTGCAGGTTAGATGTGTCTCCTAAATAGATTTAAAAAGTTCAACTTGATTAATTAGTTTATTTGATGCTAGTAATCGTTGATTTCAGTTGTATTCATTGAAGAAATATAAAAAGGCTACTTAATATCTGCATGTCATTCTGGTAAATGTTGGGAGGAAAGAAAAATGTCCTTCATGTCTGTGAGGATTTTGTAGTATAATGAGGGAATACTCATTTATTAAGATCTAGTTGGAAAAAGAGACAACTTGAATATCATAAATCAAACACTTTTTTTCACAAAGTGGACATAAGTAGAAATATTTGAAGATAATACTTCATGTAAAAACTCAAAATCCTTCTTTATCTTTATTAGTGCATTACAGAAGACAACTGGCAAAAGAGGGATTGTTATTTCTCGTTCCACATTTCCTACTGGTGGACGGTGGGCAGGACACTGGCTTGGAGACAACTATGCACGATGGGACAATCTGGATAAATCGATCATTGGTAAGTGAGAGTCACAGTATCTATCACTACTGTTTTGTTTTTTCTATTAAGTATTCACTGTTGTTTGTGCTAGTTCATATACTTTATAAGTCCTCAGAATTATACTTTGGAATCATATTTTATGAAATACGATCATCAGAATCAGAAAAAGGCAATGGGCCAGGAAGCAGGATTGGGGATGCTGTGTAGAAATTAATGATGTCCAGCTAGTTTATTTTGGGAAAATAATGTTCTTTTAGGCAAAAGTTTTCTGGTTGAAAAAGGCAGGTTCTGGGAAAGATAACATCTAGAGCTAAGAAATAGAAATGAATAGAAATTCTAAATTGTAGGGAATAAGAATTACTAATAGATGTTGAGGAAGGAAATATTTCACACCAAATTTGGAAAGGATTTTGTGACAATCATTAAATCATTTTAAAGGAAAAAAAGATACTTTAATGTTAAAAGATACTTTAATTAAAAGATACTTTAATGTTTCATGACTAGTATTAAAAACTATTTATGATTGGTAAATAGACTCAAGGAAAACAGTGGATGTTTAGAAATATTCCTTTAAAAGAAGGGCACTTTTTGAAACCTTAAAATTTGTACCCCCATAATATGCCGAAATAAAAAAAAAAAGAAGAGCTGAGAAAACACATGCATTCTATTGTATCAAAGTGATCATTCCTTAAGAGGATTTTATTAAAAGATAATTCAATTTGTCTAAAATGATAGGACCTAGTGTTATCTAATTGCAGAAACAGCCTCTTTATTTTCGAAAATGAAACTGGGAAACCACTATCACTCTCTTATCACACTATCATGTTTCAATAACAGATTTGTGCTCTATGTCATGTTGTCAAGAAAGTTTATAGTGTCTTATTTTTATAATCATTAACACTATAAATTAAAAAATGAATGTTATGAGAAGTGATGTAAAATTATATTAATAATCTGAAAAATATTTCATTAAATTGGAGGTTGATGTTAGAAAGAGAGCATCTTCATGAATAGAAATAAAATATATTAAAATACATGAAATAGTAGCTTTCTAAAATTTTTTCCATTTTTTTTTTAGGTATGATGGAATTTAGTCTCTTTGGAATATCATATGTAAGTAACTTCATTCCATTTATCTTCTTAAATTATAAATATTAAGAAATAAACTATTCAAAACTAATTAAATATAACAATATATTTTAGACTGGAGCAGACATCTGTGGTTTCTTCAATGATTCAGACTATCATCTCTGTACCCGCTGGATGCAAGTTGGAGCATTTTATCCATACTCAAGAAATCACAACATTGCAAATACTAGAGTATGTAATTACTGCATTTACTTTGATATTCTCCTGCAACCAACCTTAGAAGTTTTTTAATAGAATGCATCTTACTTGGCTGATTTTCAGATGAATATTTTTCAACTTCTTTATAATTATAGAGGACATCTGAAACCGTAACTTTGAGAATATTCTGAGTTGGGATATACTTTATTATACTTTAGAATACATGGCTTGGTTAGCTGGCATATTTACTGCTGTCCAATATAATTTTGGAGTGGTTAGAAGAAAAAAAGCCTGCCTCTGGAACTTCTTCCAAACTGAGATAGAACAATAAGGAAACCAGCTGCAAACTAAATAATTGGAAGTGAAAGTCATTTGTATCAATGAACGAAATGAACAGATTTAAAAGGCAAAAGTTAAATGTCGAGAAGCTGAAAAAATATATTAATAAAAGGAAAGGGATTAATGAGAACTAATTTCTGTGTGATAGTACAGCTATACACTTTAATAAAATGCCTGGAGGAATTTTTGAGTAATTGGGAAAACAATACTAAAAATCATGGAAAAGTATGAGTAATTAGAGGCAATACCTAAGCACAAAATTTCATAATACTTTCAATGAAGAAGTTCAGAGAAAAGATAAATTAGCAAAATGCACATAATGGAGGAGTTGAAGACAGCGCAGGACTTTCAAGGATTTGTTCCAGTCATAGTAATTGAATAGCAGGTCTCATGATGTGCTGTGAAATTTTGCCACCCATGGGAAATTTTAGTTGAAATTGAAAAGAGAGTTTATTTTAGAAAATGCTGCAATACAAGAACGAAAAGGCAGACTGGAACCACAATTTGGAAGAATTTTAAAGTTCAACAGTAGAGACATAACTTGATGGAACAGGAATATTTTAACAGGAAAACTTGCTGTCCATAATGCAATTTAGAGGGCTGTAAATATAGGGGAGATGGTGCAAGAGTCAATAAAAGCCTGGACAGGAATTCACTAAACTAAACAAGTATTTATTGAGATTCTACTATTTAATATTTAAAAAGTCTTTGCCTTAATGATTTATATATTCTAAGAAGAGATAGAGATAATAGATAATTATATATATGTATTTATAATATGTGAGTAAATCTGTGTGTATAAGGGAAAATAGAATAAGCTAAAGTGATAGAGATTTATATGGGTTCTGTTTTAGAAAGGAAGCTCAGAAAGGGCAGGATGAAGGTATGTTAGAGCAGAGATGGGAGTAGAGGAAGAGTAAGCACTATAAATATATGGAGGAAGAGAAGTTGGGAGGAACAAAGTGAAACACTGAAAGATATAATGTGATTGTAGTTTTTGAGGAAAACTGAAATGTAAAATCAGGGAAAGGCTGAGGAAGTATTTGTAAATAAAAATTTCAGGGACAGAAACTTCCACTTAAGTTTAAATATAAATTAATATAATTGAACTTCGGAATGTATCATTTAGAATTTAATGCTTGTATATCAACATTCTAAAATTGAAATCATATTAATGAAGTTAATAAGCAACAGATGTGATCTTTGTCTTTTCTTCTTGTTTAACTTTGAAAGTACTAACAATGGGATCACATATAGCTTAATACTTCTTGGACCATTTTTATTTTCAAGGTTTTACCTATTCTAATACTGCATACAACAGCTATGACAATCATCATCCAAACTTTATTACTCCTGAAATCTAGAAAAATTGGAATCTTCATAGATATGACAACTCTAAAGGGCGCCAATTTTGTTGATATTAACAGCAAACATTGAAATTGTTATCCCCCATGGAGTTATGTGGTAGCCTCATTTATTCCCCTGGCACAAATTAAAATATAAAACTAATCACTTTCCTTGCCTATTATTTTTTAACTAATATGCCCAACAACTTTTTTATGGGCTTTTGATCTTCTACTTTTGATTTTAGTCTTTTGAGATGAAATATTATGCCAAAGCAAACGTGGGCATGTTATTTCAGTTCATTCACCATTAGGTCCTCTATTCTATCTGTACTATTAATTCTTTAATACCATAATGTATTCATTCTCATGAATACTCACAATGTGCAAGGTCACTATGATTTGCTCTGTATGTCTGTATTTATTTCAATTCACTTTTGTATAGCATATTATTTCATTTCACTCCTAGATGTCTCATCCCAACACTGAGTATCAGCTAATTGACAATATATCTGTCATCTATTAAAATGTGAACTATTCTTTGTGCATGCTCACCTAAACTGAATCAAGTCATGAAATTAATTGGAGTTTTTCTTATTAAAATATTAATTTACACCTTCTCTTTCTATCATATGATAGAAACATAATTGCATAAGATTTTTGTGAAGAAAGTATAATACATAGCACAAGACAAGGAATTGATATAATTTCTTATTTTTTCTTCCAAATATGTATTTGAATATTATGATTTAAACAAAAGCAGGGCTTATAGCTGTGCATAATTTTACTTTGTTTCAGAGACAAGATCCTGTTGCTTGGAATGAAACCTTTGCTAATATGTCAAGGGACATTCTAAATATCAGATACACCTTATTGCCCTATTTCTATACACAAATGCATGAAATTCATGCTCATGGTGGCACTGTTATCCGACCCCTTTTGCATGAGTAAGTACAAAGTTTCTTTGTTTTTTCCTTCCTCAAAGATATAGCTTTCATTTAATTTATTCAATAATTTCTTATAGTTCAATGTAGAATATTTTAGATTAGAAAGTTTTTATTTGTTATGTTAGCATTCATTTTGGGTTAATAAAGCATTTACATAAATAAATCTACTAATAGACTAATATATGCAATTTAAGAATGAAACACCTTAATCAGTTATTAAAAAGAAATAATTGTTAAGAGTAACAACTGTGTACCAGATATTATTTCGGATGTTTTATATACATAATTCATTCAATATTTTACAAAAATATTCTTGGAAAGAAATAATATCATCCCTTATGATTTAATTAATTGAGGTTTACTGCAGTTAAGTAAATCTACCATGTATATATTTCTGACTGAAGAAGACCATTTCACTTTTTCCTTGAAGTGTGCTAATAAGATATGTTTGAACAGTTCTATAATTCTCCTTATAATTTTTTTTTGATTCACCCTTAAAATTTCAATGAATACAGAACCAAGCCTTGAAAATTCTATGACACGACATAGTTGCAAACATTTTAACTTTTTCTATTTTTAAAATGCAAATACGAGGACATTGTTTCTATGAATGTTAAAAAAACAAACAAAACATATAATCAAACAGAAAAACAGAAAAACCCTAAATAATCATAGTATACTTAGCTTTTTGTGTGCCTTATATTATCAGAATAAATGAATGATTTGTTAGATTCCACTATTGATAAAGGACTAAAACAGTGACAAATATTTATCAGAATTAAAGCATTAGTACCCAACATAACATTACCAAAATAATAAATGGATCAATATGCCTTCTTTTTTGATAACAGTATGAGAAATCCAGTTTTCTTAAAATAAAAAAAATAATTCTTTCTAGATTCAAGTTATGCTATAATTACTTTATTGATTTATTTACCATAATCCTGTCTTAATTTTATTGATCCCCATCCTTTTGCATTTACAGACTCTTCCCCTTTGTCTTATTCCTATAAACTTCTCAGAATATTTGGGGTAACAGCTCTGGACTGAGTCCCCAACCACAAACATTAATAATAATGCTTGTCCTATTGAGAATGCCTATGCCTTGGCTCTCAGGGGAAGTCCATGGAAGGGTAAACCCAGCAGTCCAATTCAGCATTAATCTCAGTTTTTAATAAAGCAAAACAAAATGAAACTGAACAAATTTTATAAAAACAACTTTTCTCTTTCATTTCAGTTTGAGAAGAAATTCTCACATTATAAAAGCAGATTTTGTTTTTTCTAGCCATTTATATTTAAAATTCAATGATCTCTTTGCATATGGAAAAACCTTTAAACACATGTAAATTCAGCATATAGACAGCTCTATAGTATAGGATAATCAAACTCTATTTAAAGTCAACGGATTTAAGATTCTTATAGCACGTGTCTCACAATTTTCTTCCAGGGTAGTTATATTTACTTCCTAGTTTGTTGATCATACATTAGGGGAAGTTAATATTTGTACTTCTATGAGTTGTCTTCCAAGATGATTTCTCATTTACTTGGTCTTCCATGTTCATCACAATTCTCTGCATTTTTCAGAAAATTTATTCATAGTCTAGAATTATTCATAAAATATAGTACTGCTGCGTGCTGAATTCCGAGGGCTAGGATTGTTTTTGATGTATTTTTAGGTTGATTTTCATTTTAATCCACAAAAGTCCATACAGCAAAATGTGATTTGAATATTATTCTAATGGTATTCAGAAGAGATAAAGTTATTTAACTTAATTTAATTATTTCTAATTATTTTGTCAAGGTTCTTTAATGAAAAGCCAACCTGGGATGTATTTAAGCAGTTCTTATGGGGTCCAGCATTTATGGTTACCCCTGTATTGGAACCTGTAAGTCCTACCACATAATTTTGTTCACAAAATAATGTTTTTGGTTTATATGTTTTTTAATGGCTATATATTTAAATTTCAGTATGCTGAAACTGTATATGGCTATGTCCCTAATGCTCGGTGGTTTGACTACCATACAGTAAGTATTCAAGAAATTCTGGGGAATTAACTAAACAGAAATAGGTAATAGTTTGGTCCTAGCCTTTTCATTTATGATGTATATGATTTACTTTCCACTTAAAAAAGTAAAATACTTCTTGCTGTTTATACCTGAACCAAATCAACACACACTGAAATAGAGTTAATTTATTCTGCTATTGCTTGTTATACAGTCATTGATTTATTTTAGCAAATAAACATGGAAAGGTCACATAACAAACAAAAAGGTCATTGCCTTTTATTGGATATGTAAAATGATCATTTAAAGTAGTGCAGTTCTTCCAAAAATAATGTACATGACAACTCAGGAACAGCTTTTGTGACCTTTCAAAAATTCGCACATTTTCTGCATGTGAGCTCCACAAAAACAAGTATCTGCAAATTACTTGCAAAGCTATCATAAGGATTTACATTTAGGAACTAAAGATATATTCTAAAATAAATGTTATTGTATATATGTGAAGTACACACTATGATATTATGGGATACATATAAATAGTAAAATAATTACTATAGTGAATCAAATTAAGATTTCCTGAATAAATGTTTGTTTCTAAATTTGTTACATTGAAAAGTGTATTGTTTAGCTTTACAAATGTGTCCCTTTACTTACCAATATTGCTGATGATTCCACTCCTTGCTTTTTTGGTTCTTCTTTCCACCCCTTTCATTTCCAGGGCCAAGATATTGGTCTCAGAGGACAATTTCATACTTTTAATGCTTCTTATGATAATATAAACTTACATGTCCGCGGTGGCCACATCCTACCATGTCAAGAGCCTGCTCAAAACACATTTTACAGGTAAGAGAACTGTTTTCAGAGCACAGATTAAATTTTGAGATACATAATGATAGAATTGTCAGGAACTAGAAAGGTCTGATATTTTACCCCAATTGCAAGTGAGTACAGTAGCCTGCCACAGTATCAAGGATGCTTGGTAAGAGATAAAAGTCTTTATTATTTATGGCATAACAAGAAAGAGAAACTTCATATTAGCATCAGTTTTTCTTGTCCCCCAATTCCCATGAGAATGACATGGAGTGGCCCAGGCAGATGCTGCACATATAGGAGGTTTGTGTCATGGCTGAGGATCCCCGAGTTTAACAAAAAACAAACATTTATAGGGCTACAAACAAACCTATCCTTTCTTTGCTTTGAAGGAAGACATTATCTTTTTTATACTGGACAGTAATAATAATAATATATTTAAAAAAAATTTTTCCCTGTCCTTCAATGCTATTCACTTTTAAAATAGCCTTGAAAAGAGTTCAGAAGAAAAGCTATCAGTGTCTCTGCATGTAAGATACACAGTAACGCAAGAGATTAATGGAAAATTGTCTTCCAATAAGACGTCCACTCTTTTTATATTCTGTGTTGTTCTCTTTTTATTTATTTATTTATTCAGGATATCATGGGGGTACAAACATTTTGGTTACATGTAATGATGTTTCCTTGCCCAAGCCAGGGCCACAAGCATTTCCCTCCCCCATGCAGTGCATTCCGCTTCCATTAGTTGTGAATTTACACCCCCTCACCCCACCACTCAGACAAAAATATAAACTAAACTCTATGACCTCTGATATAATATGCAGAAGTACTGGCAAATGAAAGTCTTATATTTTAAATGTCTTCATCTTTTTTCTGCCACTAACATGTGGAACAAACTATTACTTAGTTCATGGAAACATGATTTTTTATTAACCTGTTTTTAAGACTATTGTTTAGAGCAGTCTTATATTCACAGCAAAACTGAGAAGAAAATCCAGAGATTTCTCAAAAACTCCCTGCCCCCACACATGCGTAGTCTCCCCTATTTTCAACATTCCCCCCCCCCAGAGTGGTAGATTTGTTACAATTGTTGGACCTACACTGACACATTATTTTTAACCAATGTCTATAGTTTACCTTAGGGTTCACTTTTGATGTCGTAGCTTCTGTGAGTTTGAACAAATGTATAATGACATGTATCCATCATTGTAGTATCATATAGAGTGGTTTTACTGCTCTAAACATCCTCAGTGTTCCATTTATTCATCCCTTTCAACCCATGGCAACGATAGTAAATAGTTACTTTCTTCATCATGTTGTCTTTTCCAGAATGCCATATAGTTGGAATCATACAGTATGTAAACTTTTCAAATTGACTTCTTCCGTTAGTTATATACATTTAAATTTCCACTGTACCTTTTCATGGCTTAGTATCTCATTTTTTATCACTGAATAACATTCTATTTTGTGAACCCTTTTATAAACTTTAAGCCAATATTGCTTGGAGGACTTCTCTTTCTTTCCCATCTCCTTTCTGTTTCCCTTTCTCTGCCTTACTCTGACTTCCTTGTGATATATCAATATTTCCAGACTCATTGTGGTCCATGAAAATGTAAAAATCCACTGACTATATCAGTACCCCTTCAAACTTCTAAGTTTCCAGCTGTCCACAGAGGAGCCAGACTTGTTTCTTAGTGGTCTTGTCCCATATAAAGATGAAGGATAACACAGATTTTCTATCACTCCTCATAATTTATCATCTGGCCAGGACCCTCTTTTCTTTGCCTGGGCACCTATATCAGGTATTTGCTCCCTTTTGTTCAGCAATATGCCAGAGACCATGGAACCACTTGTCTTCTGTGACTGATGCAAGACTGAGTCTCTATTTCCATTGCCCAAATTGCTGGCTTTCACATTCAGACTGTAGAGGACTCAGTTCCTATTTTTCTTTTTTTTTTTTTTTTTTCTTTCATGCTATATAAACTCTCTTGGTAATCTACATACTGACAGCTTCATTGTTATGAATAGACTCTTCTTATCTCCTGGAACCACTCAGCTTCATTTCTATCAATATTCTATTCTGATATCAATTAAAGATGAGAAAAATGATCGTGCCTGATAAGTGAGGGTTTCATTGAGGAAACCATTCATAAGTTGTGCCTTGAAGAATCCTTGCTTTTGTTGTAAGACAGGACAGAGACCACTGTACAGGGTAGAATAAAAGTTGTGAAACTCTTTTTAATCTCAAGTTTTAATAAATGTCTGGAAATTTTGGGTTAAATCAGATTTTTAATGTTTCTAAGTCATACTTTTAGCCCAGTGACTGTGAACTGAAATGCATATATGTATTCATGCTAATGCTTGTTAACATCTTTTACCTGGAAAATATCAAGTTACTGTGGAGATTTAAACTTCAGAAATATGGATATTTTAGGAGACTTCCATGACATACATCCTTCAACATTTGTGATTGGAAAAGGCAGCTAGCTAAAACTATTTGTCTGAGAAATCCTTCCTTAACCATATGATGCTGCTAAAACAAGTTGTATTCCATAATCGCTGGACATTGAACATGGAAGCGAGTATTTAGTTTATAAATAGGCCTATGTAGGCACATACTTGGGAGTTATTTTCTATTATAAGGATAGAACTCAGAACTTGCTGGCTACTCTATACATTCTTATTAATAATGGCCAAAAATAATTCAGTGATTTATGTATGCAAATGTGAGGAAGACTTAAATCATAGGACACCAAAATGCTATAAAAATAGTTTCATGTTTCATGGCCAATAACAGTATTACCAAAGAGAAGAATAAGTAAATATATCAATAACCATGGAGTACTACTTAGCCACAAAAGACAATAGTGATCTAGCACCTTTTGTATTATCCTGGATAGAGCGGGAGCCCATTCTACTAAGTGAAGTATCACAAGAATGGAAAAATAAGCACTACATGCACTCACCAGCAAATTGGTATTAACTGATCAACACTTAAGTGCAGATATAGTAGTAACATTCATTGGGTGTTCGGCAGGTAGGAGAGGAAAGGAGGGGATGAGTATATTTACACCTAATGGGTGTGGAGTGCACTGTTTGGGGGATGGACACGCTTGTAGCTCTGACTCGCATGGAGCAAAGGCAACATATGTAACCTAACATTTGTACCCCCATAATATTCTGAAATAAAAATAAATAAATAAATAACTTAATGTGGTTTTAATTGCTGCAAATGAAGCCTCTTCTGAATTGTTACAGTAGGTGAACTCTTGAGAACAAAAGACATGCATGATATTTTCTATTAAATATAAATAATTTTATGATTTATATTGTATTTCAGTTTGCATTTTACTTAACTGCTATTCCAATTTGTGTTCCCTTGGATATTTATATGGATGCCATATCATAACTAAACATGTTTTATTCTGTAAACATGAGTAAAACTATATATTTGTTTTTTATAGTCGAAAAAATTACATGAAGCTCATCGTTGCTGTTGATGATAATGGGATGGCACAAGGATCTCTGTTTTGGGATGATGGAGAGAGTATAGGTGAGTGTTCCATTTAGTAGATAAATGTAATTGGTGACATACATATTCTCTAGCATTAATTTTATGTTACCTATTATTGTTCTTTGGATGCTGAATTAAGGTATTACTATTATTCAAAATTAAAAGAGTTTAATAATTTTATTGAACCAACTTATATAGATAAACAATGCCACAAACATTTAAAGACCCCCCCTTATCCTAAATATAGTTAATTCCTATGGTAAAACTAAAAATTTGTGTGGGTATGGATTATATGTCTATCATCTTTGTACTCCCAAAAGATAGCACAGTGCTTTTACATAATAGACACTGACTTTCGTCAGTTCAACAGTTATGTTCTGTGTGAATATATTAATGCTGTAGGAGAAGAAAGGGTGATCTCTTTCTTCACATCATAAGGGTCTTAGCCAACACCCCTATAATAAAAGACAAGTTAACAATAGAAAAGAATAAGAAACTTATTTAATCATAGTTTTATGTTACATGGGAGTCTTCAAAATAAAGACCCAAAGATATAGGGAAAGTTATGTGATTCTATGCTTAGATTCAATTAAACAAGAACAGCCATGTAGAAATTTGATTGGACAAAAACTGCATGAGCTAATGGAAATAGACTGAGTGGGGAAACCTAGCAATATCTGTCTGTTCAGATTCTTCTTGTCCTCTTTGTTGTAGCATTTTTTCCTTCCAAGTGTGAGGTAGAACCTCTTTGGAATGAAGATCTAATTTCTTTAAGGCCAACTGTTACTCAGAAAGGCAGGAGGAAGCTTAGAGTAATATTCTTAGGATTTATGGCTAGCTTTGGATGGGAAAAGGATTCTTGTTTCTGTGACTGGAGAATGAGGGTCAAGAGACAGGACAGCAGGAGAAGATGAGAGAGAAACTTTACTTCTGAAGCCTTTATTTTGGATATCATATTTTGAGCCCCAACAATGCACAAAGGATGCCTCTAAAACAAGGGGATAGTCCAGAAACCAAACTCAAGTAAATTTGGTCTCTGTACTTTATGGCTATTGTTTTTTGTTTATTTGTTTGGTTTTGTTTTTAATACTTAACATTTTTTTTTTGTACAAGAGAGGATATCCTTAAACTTAGATCTATGTTTACTGCCTCCATTACTGTTCCTCAATACCAGACTGAATTCTAAGCTCCTAGCCTTGTGTTCTCTATTGACCATAAGCATCAGAAACAAATGGGATAGCTTGTTAAGAATTCAGATTC
The DNA here is from genome assembly GCA_008750895.1 of Mirza zaza. Lineage (NCBI taxonomy): Eukaryota > Metazoa > Chordata > Mammalia > Primates > Cheirogaleidae > Mirza > Mirza zaza. Next base: position 22,384 of record VSMD01031728.1, on the reverse strand, counting down.
TGGGGCTCATCCAAATTCCATTAGTTTAGAGAGAAACCCAGGAATCTGCCTTTGAGCACAATGTCCCCAGAGATTCTTATGCTGTACGTAAACACTGGTAGATGAAGTATATTGACTGCCATTTAATGGATCCCGTTCTACTTGATGGGTGTTCCGAACATTTTCTTGACATAAGCTCCAGTCAAGTTTCACATAGATGGGCTATGTTAACTGAGGTTCTACAAAGCTTGCAGTCTTTATTTCTCACCTGGGCCCAGCAAGATGCACTTTGAATTTGCCTACTATTAATATTGCCAAGGATATAAAATTGAAGTATTCATAATTTGTGTCTTTGTCTTAGAATCTTTGAATCTCACAATTTAACAAATTAAATTCATTAATCTAACAGTTAGGTAGAGAAATCTTCTCTTAGAATCTTTTTCTCCAGTTCTTCCTATCAAACTAAGATGTAGATGAAATAACGTGGTATGGCCTTTACCCTATTCACGTTTCATGATAGATTTTTATAATCCCTGGAAAGTAACTGAGTATAAATCAGATATTTTTCTATGATCACTCCATGCAAGCATACAAAATTGTTTTGGCTAATTATATCTGCTTATTTTGTTATATTTCACAATCTCAGTATATTTTATATAATTAGGTATAAAAATTTTAAATAATCCCTTAAAATCTCTTCACTTAACAGCAACAATAATATACAGCAAATGCTACCTTTCTGGATTTATTAGATCACAATCTGCAAAGAAGTTTTCTCTCACATCAAGCACACCAGTCTGAAATGATTCCTTCATTTTAAACAAATACACTCAAATTTTGTGATATATTATAATGTACTAACAAATTCTTTCTCTCAAAAAAAATCATAGATAGAGATAAACCTGTCATAAAACTTGTGAACATTAAATAAATTTTGACCATTCTAGCTTTTAATAAAGGTGTAGCTTAATAAAATGTTAATTTGTCCTACTTTTCCTAATGAAATAGATATGGGTGCCCTTATCATCCTCTTATTCATTAAAAACAGCACAGCTGCTCATATCCCCCACTTTTATTTTTTAATCTCAGGATTCTTTACTTAAAAATTACTCATCAAGCCGGGCGTGGTGGCTCACGCCTGTAATCCTAGCTCTCTGGGAGGCCGAGGTGGGCAGATCATTTGAGCTCAGGAATTCAAAACCAGCCTGAGCAAGAGCGAGACCCCATCTCTACTATAAACGGAAAGAAATTAATTGGCCAACTAATATATATAGAAAAAAATTAGCCGGGCATGGTGGCGCATGCCTGTAGTCCCAGTTGCTTGGGAGGCTGAGGCAGCAGGATTGCTTGAGCCCAGGAGTTTGAGGTTGCTGTGAGCTAGGCTGATGCCACGGCACTCACTCTAGCCTGGGCAATAAAGTGAGACCCTGTCTCCAAAAAAAAAAAAAATTACTCATTAAAAACTTATCCTAAAACTTTATATTTAAAATTATAGCAAATATCTAAGATATATTAACACTAAAATGCCTCACAATGCATAATAAATTAGTCATGCATAGATTGGCATATATATAGAAAATTTTTTAGGCAGAATATTAATTTTAGTATAGGCAAAATTAAGTGCAAATTAATTTTAGTGGATTAATGAATACAATGATGTATAAGCAGACAAGAATTAAAATACATTGCTTTTTCAAAGTTACCTCAATACTTGTTTCAATCATTCATTTGACTCTACTTTTCCCTTTCTGTCTTACACATGCTTTTGCTTTTTACATAGCAGCATAATCTTAGAAGTCAAGGAAAATTGGGCTTGATCCCAGACCTTGACAGTAATTAGTTGTTACTAATTTACCAAAGTTGTTTCACTTTGGGCAATTTATTTAACCTCTTTCAGGCTCACTTTCTTTTTTTATCAGTGGGAATAATAATAATACATATCTCTTAGAGGAGTTGTTATAAGTACTTAGAATTTGGCGTAGAGTAAGCTTTTAATAATTTTAGCTGTAATATTATTACAATTGATTTTAAATATAAGATTATACTTTAGATAAAACAGTAGATATAAATGTTATGCTTTATCAGTTGGATTTTAGTTGATTTGCAACAAAATCTATTAATTGAATTTTTTCTTAAATGACAATGTGTTGCTGCCCTGTTTCATTTCCTTTAAAATTATTATTGTCAGTCACTGAGTGTTCACTGCTATTACTACCCAATTCTGTTTATTCTTGCACTTCTGTGCACTTCTTGCCACCTTTCTAGAGGTATGTGTTAAAGTGATCACAGACCTGTTACAGCTTCAGTGTTACCCTCTTACACACATAAACACACACACCACACGCACACATCCCAATCTACCTTGTCCCTTAGGATCTTTTCTAGTGATTTATCTTTCATTTCCAGTGCTTCTTGATCTGCGTCTAAAGAAGTTAAATAACATTAGAGAAAAATTAGTTATGCATTGATACTATATGCTGCCCTTTATACTGGAAACAGAAGCATAGTATACTAGTATCTATTATTCTTTGAAAATAAAAATATATTATCTTTTTTCTCTCTCTACAGACACCTATGAAAGAGACCAGTACTTCTTGGTACAATTTAATTTAAACAAGGTGTGTAAAATCACTAATATGCCATTTTTAGAAGAATATTTGAAATTTTAATTCATGTTTATAATGTAAAATACCTCATTTCAAATATTTGAATAAATAATTTGCTATACTATGAAATATATTTTTGGTTAACAGACATTTTTCAAAGATTTAATTGCTTTTGTAAATCAGAGGTTTAAATTATTTCTTTGTCTTTACAGAGCACTTTGACCAGCACTATATTGAAAAGTGGTTACATAAATAAAAGTGAAATGATACTTGGATCCATCCATGTATGGGGGAAAGGAAATGCTCGTGTCAGTCAGGTTAATCTAAAATATAACGAAAATACAGTGCTAATTACTTCTTTTACCCAAGACTCAAATAAGGAGGTAAGTGACATAAGAAAACATTTTTTAAATGTAGCTATTCAAAACATCTGCATAAACTTCTTATATTTCTCAGCCATAAAAACATAATTATGAGTCAATTATGACATTCCTTACCTATTGATTTTCATTAAACTTTTATATTTATTTCCAAACATTATCCTTAGTAATTTGTCAATATAATGATATCTATTTTATTATTGTCCTGACACAATCAAAGCAGGATTAAATTAAACTTGTAAATAACTGTTAAACTTTAGAAATAACTCATAGGGTAAAGTGCCTCAAAAATTTATTTTTAAAATAAAATGTCTACAAATAATACTGCATATGTCTTAGACAAATATGTATTTGAAAATTCTTGCAAAATTTATAGAACTATTTCTTAGCACCCATGAATATAGGAGTATGAAATATTTGATACAGGCACTAAACACATAGTCAAGATTCTTGTGTTAAAATTTCACTGCTGCCAGTAATTAGCCTTTTACTTTGAACAAATAATTTTAGCCCTTATTGTTTTTTCCAACTGAATAAAAAATATACAAGTAAACAATCTCTTAACCTCTTTCCTGTCCTAAGTCTTGTGAATCTATGGCTTGTTAAGGTGGATTTCAAACAACATATATTCTAGAAAACAGCTAACTGTTGCAAGTATTTGATCTAAATTTAAAGCTATGCATACACGGATGAAACTATGTGAGTGTGTGTGCACACACCCTTTTGTGTTTAAACTCGGGTAGAAACAATGAGCTATTAATGAAAACTTTAGATGAACTTAACTTTTAAAATTAGTTGTTTGACTGACTTCAACTTAAAAGATGTTGTATCTTGAACACACTCTTTGGTCTTTGTAGATTTGACAGAATGCTTAACAGCACCAGAAAAGCTGTTTCATCCACTTGAAACTTAACTCCCGTCCTACTGTTATTACTATTTTGTACACAAGTGGGATTTACTCTATAATGGGGAACTGTGTTTTTCTTACTACATTTGCATTAAAATACCCTTTATTTCTTTAAATTATGACAAGGTTGAAAAACTACAGTTTAGTATAGTTAATGTCCTTCTCTGGTAAAATTAAGGTTTATGACTTAATGCCTTTCATTTTTCTTCCTTTTGAAAATTTTACTGTTTATAAAATTCCAAAATAAGAAAAATACTGATTTAGTCCAATGGTCTTATGTGGTATACCAAGAAACTGAGTCCCTAAAAAGAAAAATTAATTCTCCACGAATAGTCAATAGTTATCAATCACAATTAAAAATTAGTTTTGTTGCATTGCTCAATGTTGAACTAGACCAATTAGACCACAAAAGGATAGTTTGCTTATATATTTCTTGCTCTTTATTTACTATTGCAATGGTGAAAAATAAAACTCATAACTTTTACTATGAAAATAAAGTAAACAAAATCAAGTAAACAATACCAAATAAGATATTTTAACATGTCAAGTGTTATTTCAAGTTCATTTTGATCAAATAAATGGCATAAAAAAAGACCATTTCATTCTACTTTTTAAAAAACATTCACAAAGAATTTTAAGTAGTAAGAAAAAATCTTTGGCAATATTTTATTACTTCAATGATATCAAAAGAAGATATTTACTTTAACTAGTAACAATTGGCAGTTCTTTCTAAGTGCATTTAAAGAAAGCAAATATTTATGAGAATCTCCTATTTTCCAAACCTTCATTAGATACATAGGAAAAGGAGAAAATAGTCAGTTTCTTTCTCTACCCTGGTTGCTCTTCACTTTATTTAAGTGATGATTTATTTGCTCTATCAATATGATTTTTATAACATTTTTCTAGCAATAATTATGGCTAGTTGATTTTTGCACAAGCTATTAAAAGCTATGTGGTGTATTCGTTGCTTTTCACTTTTGATAAAAAGAGCTAGTTTAACTTTAATAATTGAAACAATTATTAACTTTTACCTTTTAAACTCTTCTTCTATAAAGTGTGGTATTAATCCAAAATCACTATGCTTTGGTGAAGAATAAATATTATAAAGCCCTTAGTAGAGTGATTGGTATGTGCTAGGCAGCAAAGGAATGTTAATTTTACTTCCCCTTCTCCTGCATATTTGATCCTTGAATCCAAAATTTCTGAGCTAAGGCACAGAGAGTCTTGTAAGTATGTTGGGGAAAAATAGCAATAGCAATGGTAAGGTCTCCTGAAATCATTATATCATAAAATTATGACAGATGATTGTTTGACTAGAGCTGTAATTGATCATCTTTATGATTTAGCCCTATGCAGTCTAAGTGAAATTGTCTCAGGTGAAAGAAAGTAACACATGCAAAATTGTAATTACTGGCAATAAATTAAGCAACACAAAACTCTTTGTGACTGAGGCAAAATAATACATATTTCTAAGTCTAAACTTTGGGTGAACATGGCTGGAGAATATTGGAGGAAGTGAAGCATTAGAAATCCATGCAGTACAGTTACAATAACTCCATATGTATTATAGTAATGACGTGGAAAAACTAATATAATAGAAATGAATAATAACTGGTTAAGAGTTTTGGTGTTTTACTGTCTTTTGACATTCACTCTGCCTCTCTTGGATTTATTTTCATCTTCTGTAAAATGGGTTGATTTAGTGAGATTATTGTTGAAATGGTTGCAAACTCTCCAGAAGAAAACTTCATCAAAGTAAAAAAGAAAAACAAGGTATATCCCATTTACTTAGAGGACATTTTTAATGGAAATAGTCTTTACTAAAACAGAAACAAAAACAAAAATTTGGTTCTGATTAAATAATTAATTACCATTTTACCTTTTCTAGATATTAAATATTTACCTGAGCAGCAATAATGTTACTCTCGATGAGCCAATAGAAATCTCCTGGTCGTGAAGATCACCATCAGTTCCAGTTGTGAAAGAGAAATAAATACATGGATTTATGTTTTACAGCACTTATAATTTTCCTTCTTCACTGGCTTCTTCTATTTTATAAAATGTAATTTTCATAACATCTTTCTAAAAGTTGTTGCACAGTGTACATGGATGGTGGTGCTAATTTTATATTAGTATGGCCTGGATTCAACTTGTTAAAACATGTCAAATAGAATTTGAATAGTTCTATTTACGCTTGTTAAGTATCAGCTTAAGTGTAAACTAGTTATTAAGTATGTATATGTATAGCTAAGATATAATTTAAACAGGTGATTTTAAATTAAGTGAAATCTTCATGTAATGTAAATTATATACAATAGTTTCTCAATGTTTAGTAGATTTGAGATATGTAAAAACAGTTGTCACAAGATTTAATTATTTCTTAGTATGTACATTTAATTAGAAAACAGAAAATAAAAAGTATATAATTATATAAAGTTTGCATTTTTTCTTTCTTTCCTAAAGGTAATTACCTTAATCAGTTTGGGCTACTGTAACAATTTACCATAGACTGGGTTGCTTAAACAACAAATATTTATTTCTCATAACTCTGGATTCCAGAAAGTCTGAGATCAAGGCATTAGTAAATTCAGTGTCCAATGAAGGTACTCTTTTTAGTTTACTGACACCTATTTTTTTGTATCCTTACATGGCAGAGATAGAGAGAAAATAACCTCTCTTGTGCCTGGAAAGACATTAATCCCATCATAAGAACTCCATTCCCATGAACTAATTGTCTCCCAGATGTCCCATCTCCAAATACCATGACTTTGGATATTAGGGTTCAAAGTATAAATTTGGAGAACACAAACATCAGTCTAGAAATCCAAATTTCTTTTTTAGATTGCTTTATATGCAAGAGAGGGAAATAAAGAACAAATACAAATTGGACAGGAGGAAGAGAAATTGTCCCTGTCTGCAGATGATATGATTATATAAATAGAAAAACCTAACGAATCCACCAAAAATCTGTAAGAACTAATAAATACATTCTGAAAAGTTTCAGGATACAAAATAAACATTCAAAATTCAGTGGCATGTCTACATTCCAGTAGCAAACTATCTGAAGAAGAAATCAATAAATAAATTCGATTTACAATAGCTTTAAAATAAAAATACTTACAAATAAATTGAACCAAAGAGGTGAACGATCTCTACAATGAAAACTATAAAACACTGATGAAAAACACTGAAGAAGACACAAATAATTGGAAAGATATTCTGTGCTCATGGATTGCAAGAGTTAATGTTGTTAAAATGTTCATACTATCTAAAGTGATCTACAGATTCAACGCAATCCTTACCAAAATATCAACATTCTTCACAGAAATAGAAAACAAAAATTCCTTAAATTCATATGGAACCACAAAAGATCCCAAATATCCGAAGCAACCTTGAGTAAAAAGAACAAAGCTGGAGGTATCACATTATCTGACTTCAAAATACACTGCAATGCTATAGTAACTAAAACAGTATGGTGCTGGCATAAAAATAGACACATAGACCAATGAAACAGAATAAAGTCCTAAAATAAATTATGCATTTACATTCAACTGATTTTTATCAAAGGCACCAAGAACACACATTGAGGAAAAAAATATTTTTTTCATTTAACTGAGAAAACTGGATAGCCATGTGCAGAAGAATAAAACTAGATTCCCTATTTTTCATCATACACAAAAGTCAACTCAAACTAGATTAAAGACTTAAATCTAAGGCCTGAAGAACTAGTTGAAGTAAAGAAGGGAAACACTCCATGAGATTGGTCTTGGCAATAATTCTTTTGTTGGACCTCAAAAGCACAGGCAGTAAAAGGAAAGACAGACAAATGAGATTCCATCAGGTTAAAAAATTTCTACATAGCAAAGGAAAAAATCAGTGGAGTGAAGAGAAATCCTACAGAGTGGGAGAATATATTTGCAAATTATCCACCCAACAAGGTATGCTTATTCATAATATATAAGCAAAAAAATAACAATAATTATAAGCATATATCTAATAATCAATAATATATAAGCAAAAATAATAATTAATCCAATTTTTAAAATTACAAAAGACCTAAATAGACATTTCTCAAAAGAAGACATACAAATGGCCAGCCGGTATATGATAAAATGCTCAATATCACTAATCATCAGGAAAATCAAATCAAAACCACAATGAAATTTTACCTCAACCCATTTACAATGCCTATTATCAAAATGACAAAAAATAAGAAATTCTGGCAAGGATGCAGAGAAAGAACTATTATATACTGTTTGTGGGAATATAAATTAGTACAGTCATTATGATGAAATGTAGGGAAGTTCCTCAAAAACCTAAAAGCAAAACTACCAAATGACTCAACAATTCCACTACTGGTCACGTATAAAAAAAAAATTGAAATCATTATGTTGACGAGGTATCTGCACTCCTATGCTTATGGCAGTACTATTCATGATAGACAAGAGATGGAATCAAACTAAGGGCCCAAAAATGGATGAATGGCTAAAGAAAATATAGTATATTATACAAAATGGAATGATATTCACCCACAATAAAGAATGAAACACTGTCATTTGTGGCAACATAGATGAATGCGGAGAATATAATGTTAAGTGAAATAAGCCAGGCACAGAAAGATGTATACTGCATGATCTCACTTATGTAAGGAATCTATTAATAAAAAGGATCTCATAGAAGTAGAGAGCAGGGTAGTGATTACCATAATCTAGAAATGGGAAAGAAGAGAGGGAAATGGAGTGAGGTTGGTCAATGGGTACAAATTTACAGTTAGATAGAAACAATAAGTACAAGTGTTATAGTACATAGTGGGGTGACTATAGTTAATAACAACATATTGTATATTTCAAGATAGCTAGCAAAGAAGATCTTGAAAGTTATCACCACAAAAAATTTATAAAAGTTTGAAATGATGGATATGCTAACTACCTCAATTTATTCATTATGCAATGTATATATTGTGCCCCATAAACATGTATAATTTTTATGTCATTTGCAAAAAAATTTAAAAAACTCATTCAACAATAAATTTAAGAATTTATTTTAAAAGTCTGAATTTTATTCCATTGATCCATACGTCTCTCTTTATGCCTGTACCACACTGCTTGATTACTTTAGATTTGTAGTAAGTTTTGAAATGAGGACATACAAGTCTTCAAATTCTGTTCTTTTTCAGAAAAGTTTTGGATATCTCGGGTCTCTCGAATTTGATTTTTATAAATTTTAGGATCAGCTTATTTTTTTATAAATTTTATTGTAGGATAGGCCATTTCATATAAAAATGGCAGGTAAGTTTTTTTTTTTTTCAGTTTCTTTGTGGTTGGTGATAATTTGGTAGCGATTGTATTAACCTTTAGCTCAGTTTGGTGGAGTACTATCATCTTAACAATATTAAGCATACCTATCCATAAACATTAGCTACTTTTCAATTTATTTAAATTTGTAAAATATTTTTCAACAATGCTTTGAAGTTTTCTGTGCATAAATTTTGTATTTGTTTTGTTAATTTTAGTCCAAGATATTTTATTCTTTTAAATACTACTATAAATTGAATTGCCTTTTAATTTGATATTTAGATTATTTATTGATTATTTGTAGGAATACAATTGATTTTTGTTTATTATTAGTTATAATTGTTTTCTGGAAGGAATTACTTAGGATTTTCTACAAAGAAGATTATATCATCTGCAAATAGAGATAGTTTTACTTCTTCATTTCCAATCAGTATGTTTTTCCTTTATTTTTGCCTAATTACCTTGGCTAAAACCTCCAGTACAAGTTTTAATAGAAATAGTTAGAACAGACATCCTTGTCTTGTTTCTGATCTGATGGGGAAAAAAAAATTCAGTCTTTTACCAATAAAGTGTGTTAGCTATTAGTTTTTGCACATGCTCTTTAACAGGTTGAGAATTTTTGCTTTTATTCCTAGTTTATTGAGCATTTTTTCCAAAAAATATATAAGATTTTGTCAAATGCATTTTCTGTATCTACTCAGTTCATCATGTGGTTTCTGTTCTTTATTATAGTAATATGATGCACTACATTGGCTATTCATTTGAATGTTAAACCAACCTTGCATTTCTGAAACAAACCTAGATTAGTCATGGTTTATAATCTTTTCTCTATCCTGCTCAATTTGGTTTGCTAATACTTTTTTGAGGATTTTTATGCCCTCAACAAAGTACTAACAAAGCATAAAAGATATTTTTATGTAGTATTCTTTTTTGATAGCTTTGTCAGGTTATAGTAATAAGGGTAATCTTGGCCTCATAAAATTAGTTGGAAAGGTTTTGACCTTTTCTATTTCTTGGAAGAATTTTGTCTTAGTCCATTTTCTGTTGCTTACAACAGAATACCTGAAAATAGGTAATTTATAAAGGAAAGAAATTTGTTCATTGCAGTTACAGAGACTGAGAAATAAGATTTGGGCATATGGAGAATAATATAAAGTTCTTTAAAAGTCTCCTACACACTTGTTTTTGGACACTTCCAAGAGGGACTGATAGACTCTATATTATAACAGCTTTGACAGCCAACTTTGATTAGCATAGATTTTATTTCATCTTAAATTGTCAGATTTTTTAGATTGCAAGGGACTGACTCAGGCAATGAACCTTGTTGTACATAAAGGAAAGATGCACAAGCAGGAAACAGAAGGGAGGAGAACAGATAGGCTTATTAGAGAATTGACAGCTTTACTAGTCTGCCATTCCTCTTCCCTTTTTTGTTACTATCTTTCTGCAGATACTCCAAGTAATTTTCTCTTTTCCAACTTTTGCTTCTGTTTATCCATGACTCTCATGTTTAATCTTCTCTCTACATTTCTTTGTTTCAGTCACAAAAATAAATGGTGTTACTTGTTGTTTTGACCATCTGTTACTATGTAAAAAAATCAGCCCCAGATTTTGTGGTTTAAAACAACAATTTTATCTTTTATAGTTCTGCCTGTGTTGGGTGCCAGTCAGATGTAGGTTGGCACTAGAATCAATTGAAGGCTGGATTGGCTGGGAATTGAAGATGACATCTTCATTCATAGTTGATAGCTCAGTTTTTATACTCATGCCTCTCTCTATAGTTGAGCTGCTTGAACTTCTTACATGGAAGTTCAGAGCTCCAAGAGGTAGGACATGGCAAAGTTAGTAAAAACAGTCACAAACCAGCCTAGTTTTATAGAGCCTGATTTGAAGGAACAGACTCTCTCCATGGAAGAATGGCATGTAAAGGGGGCGGGGGGGGATTGATAGCAGCCATCTTTGTTGACAAGGTACCAGAACTGTTAGTTTTATATTCTTTTCTTTAAGCTTCTCCTTTCTGTCTTTTGCTTCATTGTTGGCATTAAAAATCTTCAGTGCTTCCCCTGTATTGAATTCGGTGGAATTTATATTATCAAAAATTACCTTATTATGTACATTAAGCAAGATATTTTTTTGTAAATTAATTTGTACTCTATGTCTCTACCAGTCATCCCTCTAAATAATATGAGGCTAAAGGGATTAGAACAAGAGAAAAATATAAAAATAAAATAGGCAATTATATAAAAACCAATCCTGAGCTTTTTAAACATTGTGCATTTATGTTTTCTTCTAAATTTTTTCATGTTTACAAATTAAATGGGTAATTAGTTAAACATATTTTCCTATTACTATTAGGTAATCCAAATGGAAAACTTTATTTGGCATAAAAAATGGTGGTTGACTGGGAAATAGCTTAAAAATAATAGATCAGATATTGAATAATTAAAACAAGAGCAAATGGTTTGGTTTTTGTTTTTTGGGGGGCGGTTTTTTCTGTGTGTGTATGTGTGTATCTACACGATTTGAGAAAGTCATGAAGAGAAATTCAAGAATAAGAAAGGGACAAGCTAATCAGTATCAATCATGCTCTCTGCTGGGAACAAAATGTGTTTAGTTTACTTGAAGCTAATATTTTTTACTTACATAGATGGTATGAAATCAGCTGCACACTGCACATAAAGGACTCTCTTCCTGAGCTATCTTTTGGTTAAACTAGGTAGAAAGTATTGAGGCTCATTTTTTGAGTAGTTTGAAGGATTACAGAGAAGATTAAAGTGCTTCCCTTTTGGGTCATTACAAATTTTCATGGATATATGTTTCCAAATTAATATAGGTGTCATAACATTAGGGGGAAATAAAATATTATTTTATTAGCCCATAATGTGTTTTATTTTTCAAGATACAGCTTTTATACCCTAGAGATTTAATGAAACAACAAGCTAATCAATAAACAAACAAATCCTCTCAAAACCCTTCTTAAAAGTCTGTGTAGTATCTTATGGTTACCAGGTACTATTGTTTGTAGTTGCTCCTTCATATATTTTTCTTAATTTTTATTGTGTTCTCTCAGACTTTTAATATTTTTTTTAATATTTTTTAGTTAAATTGTTGTACTTTCTATTTCAGGCCTAATTAAAGTTTGGAGAAATTGTTCAAAGTATATTCTTACTTGTAAGTCTGTATCTTCTGTTCCTTGTCTATTTTTATATTTCCTTGTAATATTCTTAAATATTTCAATAATCATAGAAATTATCTAGATAGGTATATATAGGTGATTTTTTAACCTAAAATATCATATAGGTCTTGAAATTATTAGTCCTTCAATCATATAATTATTCCCTTAATCACCTAGGACTTTCACATTTTATTCTTCACTTACATTTCTGCCATCTGTCTTTAAGATTTTTCCTCCGATGACACATTATGTTATATTCATACTCTTTCATGTCATCTTAGTAAATATTTTAAGACTCTTTGCTGTTATATTCTGTTCATTATAGATATGTATATTGATTTACTTTTGATATGTATATTGATTTACTTATAGATATGTATATTGATTTACTTTTGATATTTTATTTTAAAATAAAATAGTGTAAGTGGCCACTATATATTGTTATATAATAGTAATATATTAAATTAATATAATTTAAGACTATAATAAAATAGATTAACTGTAATAAAATAGATTAACTGGAAAAGAAAACACATATTACTGTAATTTAGTCCATTATCACTGTGGACTTTGTACTTATCATCATCAACTGGTGTCTCATTTCCTAATAGTAAGTTTTAGAAAATAATGATAGTTCATTTAGGTGAAATTCACACTTGAAATACGTGGATATAATATAGAGAAATGTCAAATAGTGTGTGACAATGCTTTTGGAAAATAATAATTTAGCAGTATAATTAAATTTAATAGCATTTGCCATATGTTTATCTTTAAATGTCATCTGACATATTTTGCTAAAATATGAAACTTATTACTAGCACACAGAGGTTATAACAGTCAGTAAATGCCTAGATCTTCAAATTTTCCTCCAAATGTCCCTTTGACACATTTTGTTTTTAGCTGAACCCTGGTTGATCCCTGATGATAATGCTTTTCTGGTTGTTTATTATTTCAAAATTCAGTAACTTTATGCTCCAGGCCAGATCCCTATTACAGTTTCACACTCGTATATTCAACTCCCTCCTTTTCAGCAATTCCTTAGACATCTCACAAGCACCTCAAATGTGAACTTTGAAAAACTGAACTCATAATCTTGCCCACCTTCCCTGCTCCATTTTAATTGCCAAACTAGGTCCTCATTCATTCTTTCTCATTTTGGAATATGACACCACCATCCATCCAGTAGTTCACAACAAAATGTGGGCGTATATTTGATGGTAATTTTTACTTTATACCCCAGATGTAATGTGCTACCACATCCTATGGGTTCTAGGTCTTAAACTGTCTTCACTTCCTCTCCTGTTCTTCATCTCTCCTGCCACTATTATAGTACAAACTATTGTTATGGCTCATCTGGAACATCAAAATAGACCACTAATTACTCTGCCTTCCTCAATTTCCTCAATTTTTGCTCACTCCTCAGCTATTCTCTTTAAAGAAGTCAAAGTGCTATATAATAAAAACACAAATGCAATGGTATCACCCCTATGCTTACCCATCAGTGGCTTCCCTTTACTGCTAGGGCAAAAAGAAAGACTCAATATGATTTCCAGGACATTCTTGACCTATTGGGCACCTAGTTGTCCACGTTTACTTATGTCATTCTCCCCTTCTCTCTCTCTGCTTCAATTACACTTGCCTACTTAGTGTTTCTTGAAGTGGAATGCTTCTTCCCATTTGAGGTATTAGCACATTCACATCCCTCTGAACACTTTATGTTCTACAGGTAACAGCACATCTAGCTCCATCACTTCTTTCTGGTCTTTGCCAGAGGTCACCTTCTCAATGAGGTTATCCTTGACCACTCCTTTGCACTCTCCATCCCCCTTCCGTTGTTCATCTTTAGAACTTATTACCATAAAACACAGTATACATCTTCATTACATGTTGATATATTACCTGTCTCCCACCCCTAGAACATGAGCTCTTTAACAGTGTGATTTGTTTTATTTGCTAACTGCCATATCCCTTATACTTAGAAGAGTGCCTATCAATGAGTGAGCAATCAATAAATATTTTCAGATGAAATAATTGGTTTTATTTAATTCTGCTGATAACACTGAACTCATATTTTTACCTCTGTTTTAAAAATGAGGAAGCTGACTGTTAAAGTCAGACAGCAAAAAAGTGACAGAGCAAAGATTAAAATCTCAAATATTTGACCAAGAAGTAGTTTTGTTTGATTCCCTAACATGTACTTACATGAATTTGGAATGGCAGAAGAGAACGTGTTTCCTTTAATAGAATGGTTATTATTTTATATGGACATTCCAGAGATACTACATTTCCCAGTTTTATCTTTTTAAAATGGTGTATCTTATAGAGAAAACAAATCAGTATTATTTATCTTGGCACTATGTATTTCTGTACTTAATTATACATATGTTGTAAAATTTAGTTGACCTGAGGAACATTCTCAAACCTGAATCATCAAAATACAGGAAACATTCGCATTTGACACATCAAAAGTTTGGATGCTTGTTTTTTCAGTTTTACACGTCCTAGTAGATATAAATTAATTTAAAATGGGATTAAAAAATGTGTTTTATTTCTTTCAATATTGTTAACTTTTAAAATAGAATTTTCCTTAAAAGTTCAAAAGTATCCTTGCTGGGAACACTTTATACTGTTATAACATTTTATAACAATGTTATAAAATAAAAACTTTGGAAACTGCAGGCTTACTTCCGTATTTATAATAGTGAAATCCCAACATATGCCAAACACTAGCACAGCTACCCTCACAACTATCATAGCAAATACATTATTTCTTTGGAAAAATTGGGTTTATTTTTTCAAACACAAGACCACAAGAATCATATAGTCATCAGGATAAAGGTTGGTGATCTGAAACCTTAATCTTCGTTCTATTGTAATACTCAATTGTGTTAGGCACAATAATGGCTCCTTAAAGATGTCTATGCCCTAATCCCTAGAAACTATGAATATAGGTCATGTAACAAAGGAAAATCAAGGTTTCAGATGAAACTAAAGTTTCTAATCAAGCGACTTTGAGGTGAGGAGATTATTTTAAATTATTTGAGTAGTCCTAAAATTATCACAGAGATTCTTATAATTGGACGTGGAAAGCAGATGTCAGTGTTAGATTAATGCAATTGGCTATTTTTGGTTTTGATGATGGAAAATAGCAAAGACAAAAACTATGTGCAGCTTCTAGAAGTTGGAAAAATTAACAAAAAGATTCTCTTGTGAATCCTCCTGAAAGAATGCAGCTCTGCCAACACCTTGATTTTGCTGATGAGACCCATTTCAGACTTCCAACCTCTAGAATTGTAAAATAATTAATTTGTGGCACTTTAAGCCATTACGTCTGTGATCTTTTATTATAGCAGCAATAGAAAACTAACACAATTATTTTAAGGTATAACTTGAAATGACACTCAGAATGGTTGTTGTTATTGTCATTTTGATATAAAAACTTTGAATTTTAAGTGATATGTTAGAGGAACAGAACTAAGAATGCATATATCTAGAATTAAGCCTGTAACTCTGTCTCTGGAAGATGCACTACAACAGTAGTGAAAACTCCATGTCTACTGTCTGAATACATCTATACCTCTGCCCATAGTTGTCATCATGGAATAAAGACTTCCCTTCTGGGTTCTGTATCAAACACGATCTTCTCTGACAGGAACTCTTTGCCAATAAACTCTTGGAAATGTTTACTATCCTAATGCCCCTGTGCTGAGAGCTTAGACAGATAAATATAGTATTGAATATCAATAAGAATTGTGGGAATAGTAATCATTTGACTTTAAGTACATCATATAATTACTTTCATCTTTAGTGAGGTGATAATATTCGTATTTACTTTGTATGTTTATGTGATTAAAGGCAGTCATCTTTGGACATAATTTAAAGAAGTGCTAACAGAGAAAGCTTAATATAGATTAATTATTTTTGTTTTAATTTCAGAAGATAGTATTAATAATACATGCAAGAGTCAGGTGAACATTGATTTAAAGCCTGATTATTATATCACTTATTATTTAAATGTATTTGCCAAATTACTTAATCTTCTAACTCTTACCTTTTATAATCATAAAATGTAGAAACACTCACCTATTAGCTAACATATGGTAGCACATAAATGATTAATAATTTGTAGTCACTGTTAGTTTTAGTAATTATTATCACAAATAATAAATTTAAATTGAATAAGTATTTTTTATTAGATAAATTAATTAATTTGCTATCAGCAGATGAGAGCTGAATATAAAACATAAGACATGTGAAGCAAGGTTTGTGAGTTTACCTTTATCTTACGAAGTGATGTTAAAAGAAATAATTCATGGAGGGCATTTTCTTCCTATGTCCATCATTGTCAAAAAGTATATTAAACGAAATTGAGTTGAAACCTGGGTTCTCTACTATATTTAGCGCATAATAAAAGCACACGGTAAAAATCATCTTTAGAATGCCTAGTATAATATTTTTAAAGTTTTAGAAAGTTATTTTGTTTTTTTTAATTACATACATGATTTAAGTAAATTATAATACATTGCCATTTTAAAATCAAACAAAAATTATGAGGAAAAATATTAAATCACCTCAAATTATATCACCCAGAAATGACTGTATTTTACATTTGATGACTATCATTCTAGAGATTCTGATATTTATATTTATAAACACCAAAAACTGTTTTTGATAAAGTATTTAAATTTTAGTTTTAGTGTCAAAGCAAAAAAAAATCCAATAGCTTCTGTATCCTTCTCTCTGTTATTCTTATATATTTTATAAATAATATTATCTTAGAAACATATATAGACTTATAGGCGTTACCAAACTGCGATTTTATTTGAAATTGTCATTTTGTAATAATCTGCTTAGACTTTATTTTCAGAGGTGGGTTAATTTCTTATCTTTAGTAGGAACTGAAAATTTATAAGTGTGTAAATTAAAAATTTAGGTGACATCCTTCAGACCCACATTAAGGTTATTGAGGGAACAGACAGAATCGGAGAACATGGATATTGCACTGAACTTCTGATGCTGTGCAGCAAGCTAGGATTATATCCCAAATAAATGCCTCCCTTCCACGTGTAGGACTTCTAGCATGTGTAGGTTTAAAATTTGTGTCATTGCAAAGTTACAAATTACAATGTCATAGACCTTCCTAGTCATTTCATGAATTGTCCAAACCAAGAATGCAAATGAAAGGTTTTATGACATTTCATTTCAGATATTTATATTTGCACTTCTGGCTTGAATATCAAGGAATTGCTTTGAATTATTTAAAGAGGACTATAACTTTTACATTTTAGGCTGCTTGAGAAAGATAAAGCCCCTCTTGGTGATTTGATAAAAATCATTCTGAGCTTGCAAGACTGCTGGGCTGCTTCTGATTCTGGCAGCTTAGATAGTTCAACAAAGCAGAACTAACTTGTGGCTACACATACTGGTTTCTCTGTATCACCATAAGTACATTTCTTCTTACTAGAGATCTCAAAAATGTGCATTTAAATTTTAGCACTGTAAACTATCAAATGAATTCAGCATTGTGCTTTAGATAAAGTCTGCTAGCTCTGAGATTAAGAATATATGTATATTTTGAATTTTTTGTAACTACTTTGACATAGTTGTTTACTTAGTATTATTTTCTTAGTTGTTTACATAGTATTTTACTTTATAGAAATGAGAGATTCAGTGGCATTTGCAGAGCCAAAATGATCAGTTGCCAGGAGCAGGGCATCAGCAATGATGAAATCCCTCTTCGGTCTGGAAAAGAGCTGGCTCAGCTGAAGCTCATGTGATTTTCTTATATGGTTTGGATAATGGGGAAGATGGTGATACCACCAACTGAGATACTAAGTTGATGATGTGGGAAAACTTGGGGAAATTTCAGTGTATAGAGGAGTTGCTGGACAGATATTTCAACAGGCATGAGCTACAATTAGCGAATATTTTCAACCAATCTTTCTTTCTTTCTTTCTTTCTTTCTTTCTTTCTTTCTTTCTTTCTTTCTTTCTTTCTTTCTTTCTTTCTCTCTCTTTCTCTCTCTTTCTCTCTTTCTTTCTTTCTTTCTCTCCCTTTCTTTCTCTCTCTCTCTTTCTCTCTTCTCTCTCTTTTTCTTTCTCTTTCTCTTGCTCCCTTTCTTCTCTCTTCCTTTCTTTCTTTCATATGCAAGGAAGAAGAGGATCAGGTAAGATGTCATCAAGCATCTTACCCTGTCCCACAACTTGAAGTAGTAAAGTGAAATAATCAAACCCAGATATTTCTGGCTCAAAAGCTGATCTGTGACCCAGTATACTGGTTAGACTGATGCGTATAAATGGAAAAACCCCTGAATAGCATGTAACATAAGGAAAACAATGGACTGAGGACAGGATTTTCAGAAAGATCAATGTTTAGTACTTGGGAGAATAAAGGAACTGTTGAAAATTAGTTAGGGTGTTCTGGATGATATAAAGAAACAGAGAGAGAAATTTCCTGAAATCAAAGGCAGTAAACAATCTCAAGCTGAAATGAGAGGAAAAAAAAATCTTAGAGAGGCACAGGAATATAAAAATAAAGATTTTATCCAACTTCTGTAATGAAATGGTGTGGTGGGAGGACAAAAGTGGATTGAGAGAAAAAAGATGCAGTCCAGTCTGAGCTGTATCACCAATTTCTTTGACAGTCAGCATTTTCCAATCCCAAGTGAGCAGTTTAGAGAAAAAATACTCTGGTCATCTTTATCAGGGTCATAATCAGCCAGTAAAAATTCAGAACATTAATTTAAGGATGAAAAAACTAATATTTAATTTCATAAAGGGTAAGAGAACTGCTAAGATGCATTAGTACCTTAACTTCAGATTAGCCAGTTCAGATTGCTGACATATTTACATTCTGCGTAGTTAATATGTTGCAATATAAGTGTACCATTTGGAGTGTAATGCCTATCCATAACAGCAAAAAGTATGAAAAAGAAGAAAATAGAGAAATTATATTAAAGAAAAAGGGAAATTAACTCAAATTTTCAGAAATAGATTTCATTTTCTTTCAGTATTAGATTTCTTATGGCTATATAATAATATAATCATTAGCAATGTGACTCCTTGAAATTTCTTTTGTACTTAATACATAGCAAATTCTTATTATAAATAGATATAAGATAGAGATGTTTATAAAAAAATTTCAATATTATTGAGTAAACTGCCATGCTAATAAACACTAGAAAAATTACTTTACTCAATAATATTTAAAAATGTTTGGGAATCAAAATGGTTATCTTTTGTAGGGTGATATTTCAATATTTTCTATGTGTGAGTGAGTTCAGGTTTTATAATAAAAGTAACTTCTAATCATTGCTTATATAATTCTTATCTTCAATATAACATACAGTGCTGAACTAAATATATAAGATCTATTTCTTAAGATTTTTTAAAATTAATTTTTATTTTAGAGATAGAGTCTCACTATGTTGCCCAGGCTGATCTTTAACTCCTGGTCTCAAGTATACCTCCTACCTTGGGCTCCCAAAGCACTAGGATTATAGGTATAAGCCACTTCGATTGGCCTATTTCTTAAAATATTTAAGGCAAAAAATATCCTTTGCTTATTTTCTTTTCTGCAATAAAATGTAATTGTTTAAAAATTTTTGATCCTAAAAGATATGAACAATTATCTAACCTAATATAGCTACACAAATGATAAAGAGTGGTTAATCAGAATACTTGTCTTAGGAGATAGTCCCAGAAAAATTTGAGAAATTCTAAGTCTGAAACTCTTTATGGAGATTAAAAACTTCATTGGAATATAAAATATACTGTTAAATCTCCAAATATTGAGACATTCATAAATTAATTCCCACAATGATTTCCAAACTTATATGTTAATAAAATCTATTTTCTATAACACCTTTAACATTTACTGGAAATATTGTCTCAAAAATATAATTAGTAAGGTATTGATACAGTCCTCTTCTTAAAATTTACCTATTCTCTCTTGGATTCATACAACCTCCCTAAGATCACGCAGGAAGCAACAGAATTCCTAAACAGACCAATCTCAAGCTCAGAAATTGAAACAGTAATTAAAAACTGCCCAAACGGAAAAGTCCTGGGCCAGATGGCTACACTTCAGAGTTCTACCAAACATACAAAGATGAACTCATACCTATACTACAGAAATTATTCCACACTATTGAGAAGGATGGTATCCTTCCTAACTCATTCTATGAAGCCAATATCACCTTGATACCAAAGCCAGGAAAGGCCCCACCAAAAAAGAAAATTACAGACCAATATCCCTCATGAATACAGATGCAAAAATCCTAAATAAAATTTTGGCGAATAGGATTCAGCAGCACATCAAAAAAATAATTCACCATGACCAGGTGGGCTTTATTCCAGAGATGCAAGGCTGGTTCAACATACGCAAGTCTATAAATGCAATTCACTTCATAAATAAAATCAAGAACAAAGACCATATGATTCTGTCAATAGATGCAAAAAAACCTTTGACAAGGTCCAACACACCTTTATGATAAAAACTCTTAACAAAATAGGCATAGATGGCTCATACCTTAAACTTATCAACTCCATCTATGACAAACCCACTGCTAATATCATTCTAAATGGAGAAAAATTGAAATCTTTCCCCCTTCAATCCGGAACTAGACAGGGGTGTCCACTATCTCCTCTCCTATTTAACATAGTGCTCGAAGTCCTAGCGATAGCAATTAGACAGGAGAGGAGTATTAAGGGCATTCAAGTGGGGGCAGATGAAATCAAACTCTCACTCTTTGCCAATGATATGACATTATACCTAGAAAACCCCATGGACTCTTCCAAGAGACTCTTAGACTTGATAATCAAATTTGGTAAAGTTTCAGGTTATAAAATCAATATACACAAATCAGAAGCATTCATATATGCCAAGAACCATCAAGCAGAGACTCAAATCAAAAACGCAATACCCTTTACTATAGCCCCAAAGAAAATTAAATATCTAGGGGTATTCTTAACGAAAGATATAAAAGATTTATACAAGGAGAACTATGAAACACTAAAAAAAGAAATTGCAGAAGATTTAAACAGATGGAAAAATCTACCTTGTTCATGGATTGGTAGAATCAATATAGTTAAAATGTCAATATTACCTAAAGTGATCTACAGAATCAATGCAATCCCCATCAAAATACCATCAGCATTCTTTACAGATCTAGAAAAAAATAATTCTTCACTTTGTATGGAACCAGAATAAACCTCGTATAGCCAAAACAATCTTAAATAAAAAGAACAAACTGGGAGGCATCAGTCTTCCTGACATAAAGCTATACTATAAAGCAATAATAGGTAAAGCAGCCTGGTACTGGCACAAGAACAGAAGCATAGATATCTGGAATAGATCTGAGATACCAGAGATGAAATCATCAGTATATGGCAATCTAATCTTTGATAAAGCTGACAAAAATATAAATTGGGGAAAAGAATCTCTCTTCAATAAATGGTGCTGGGAAAACTGGTTAGCTACATGCAGAAGAGCAAATCAGGATCCCTACCTCTCACCTCTCACAAAAATTCACTTAAGATGGATAACAGACTTAAACCTAAGACATGAAACCTTAAGAATCCTAGAAGAAGATGTTGGGAAAACTCTATCAGACATTGGCCTAGGCAAAGAATTTTTGAGGAAGACCCCCAAGGCAATTGCCGCAGCATCAAAAATAAACAAATGGGATCTGATCAAATTAAAAAGTTTCTGCACAGCCAAGGAAACCATCAGTAGAGAAAATAGACAACCCACACAGTGGGAGAAAATATTTGCTCTCTACACCTCTGATAAAGGCCTAATAACAAGAATCTATCTAGAACTTAAAAAAATTAACAAGAAAAAATCAAACAATCCCATCAAGAAATGGGTGATGGAAATGAAAAGAAACTTCTCCAAAGAAGACAGAATAATGGCATGCAAACATATAAAGAAATGCTCAACTTCTCTAATTATTAGAGAAATGCAAATCAAAACCACAATGAGATACCACCTAACCCCAGTAAGAATGGCCTATATCAAGAAATCCCAAAACAACAAATGCT